>CP139509.1:171400826-171441053 GCA_021014915.2 Artemisia tridentata subsp. tridentata
TGAAGTCCAACCTTAGGTAAAAGATAATTTGATCCATTTTTCTTTATGGTGATATTTTAGGGGGTTTTATTAAAAAATGGTGATTCAATAAGATTTGAACTTGAATCAAGTCATACAAAGTGTATAGCTGAAGCTATTAAGAATAATTCAAGGACTGTTGGTCATTATTCAATCGTTAATCCTAATGAAGGTCAGCCTTTGCCTGAATCACATACGATTTATATCTAAGGTTTATGTTAGATTTGTATAAAGTTGTGATCTTTTTGAATGACCAGACTTGCATGAAGTATAAGCTCATCAGCTTTTGCACATTCAAATAAGTTAATAGGACGGTTAAATAAGCTTACGTAAACACCCCCTTAGATAGCAAGTGTGCATTTTCGGTCCCTTTTATGACATATGGTTATTTTTCATCTGAATACAGGTGTGGTACAATAATGTTCTACATGCACAACATGCTGAATCTTAAAACTAACTGGATACGAAGAGCGAGCGCCGTGGCTATAGAAAACCACAACGCCAAAGTACCTAAAAACAAAAACGTTGGTTCTGCGACTTCTTCTTTACTCTAATACAGTTTAATTGATCAACTGCAGGTTAGTGAATTAAAGATTACCACTTTCGTATGTCACACGTGCTAATTTCCAAAATTCTAGGTTTAATTTTATTCAAAATTTCCAGAAACTTATCGAAAAGTAGAAACCTTTTTCATATCAAATGCCGTGATTCTGTTTTGATGAATTTGTACTTTTGATTAACCGTGTAATTATGAAAATACACGATCATTATTGTGATACGAGCAAAAATAAGAGCACATGTGCGAGTTCTAACTACGTTTCAAATTGGGCGGGAGACTTATAATAGACTTTGACCAAGGGTTGACCAACTCCAACTGCCTTTAAATACTGCATTTCATTCCACATTTGAGATTAGCTAAATTTTGATTAATTTTATCTTCTTTATGGAATTCTCTCAAACCCCATTTGTAACAAAATCATTCATTTGTAATTCAATTTCGGATTCAGTTCTTCCCCTGAATTCCTATTTGTTTTACGAAACCGGATTTCATTTCTTAAGTGATCTCTAATTCGGTTCGTACCAAGTGGTATCAGAGCATCGATCTTGGCTACCAAGAACGGCTCAAAATTCTGTTATAGTCGTTAAGAATTCTGTTACAGTTGGTTACATGCTGTTGCAGTTAGTTAGTGGGTTATTGATTTTCACTATCAATCATTTGAGGGGTTTCAATCAAGATGTTTACAACTATGATGAACACAACCACGAATGAAGAGTGGGATATACGTATCACGGCGTGGGAATTACAAACAGAGTTTATGAAAAGAAAATACACTTGTAATGATGTTCATGAACTGTTTGAAGAAATGAGAATAAACTTCTCAAAAAAGAATGTACAGTAGAAGAGTATTACAATGCGTTTAGTTCCTGGTTTAGCAATCAGGGATGGGATAAACAGAATCTTATTGATCTTTTCATTTTCGGGTTGCAACCAAAAATTGAGAAATAGGTTGGATGGTTGAAACCTAGATCCTTTTCGGATGCTTATGATTTGGCTAGGCTGCAAGAATCTGCAAATAATCTCTTGAAGAAAAAGGTTAGTCCGTCATATCTACATACTCCCGTGGTTAACTATTCAAGAGAACTGATGAATGAGAATGTTGGATTGGTGAGTAGTGATAGAGTTTGTGATGAAGTCAGCAAGAGTAATGGATTGAAATCGGACGAGTCAAGTAAAATGGATGTTGATGGAGTGGTGAATTGTGAAGAAGAAGGGAAGATGGTGCCAAAAGATTTGAGTGTAGTTGAAGATGATAATACATGTTTTATGGATTTTGATGAGTTTGTTCATAAGGATGAAGAAAGTGAGGTACTTGAGTCATTTAACAATTGTTCTCTTGGGTGTGTGAAGTTGGATGTAGTTGAAAGGAATAAAAACAGTGAGGTTTTTGGTTGATGAACATGAAATAAGCATTGTTGAAGTTGACATGAAGAGCGGCATTGTTTCTGATTTTGTTGGTGATTTGGATTATGCTAGCACTTGGGTTGGCGAGACAGAAAAGTCATTTGAAGAGCTAGAAGTTAAAGTAGCACCTGATGTGATTAAAATCATAGATGAGCTATTCACGAGTCCTGATCCAGTTGAAAATACAGAAACGTGTGAAAACCCGATCAAGGAAGATGAATGTGAAGTTTTAGTTGAGGTGTCTAATGGAGTAACTGATATAATTAGTGATTTGCATGGTGTTGGTGACAAGAAAATTGAAGATCAGAAGGATATAGAATCAAGTAATTAATGGGAAGTTAGTGATAACAGTGATGTTGTGATTGTTGATAATCCAAGTGAAGAAAATGGTAACGACAAGTGTTTAGTGATAATTAATGAGCCACACCTTTTTAATAAGTGCGATACAGTAAAGACAACTACACATTTGAAATTTGATAAGTTATTTGCTGATTTTGACGTCAAAATGGATGGAGAGGCTATTGAAGATTGTGACATTGAATTGTCATATTTGGTTGGTGGTATGACACATAATATATGTGGAAACAACCAGAGGACAACTCATGGAGATATGGGAAGGTTTGAGAAGAAAAGTGTAAAGAAGAATGGAAATGAGGTTGTGGCTATGGAGTTTATTGTAGGAGAAATAATAAAAGAACGATGTGAGGATGGTAGAGATAGTAATTGGGCTAAATGTAGGGGTATTGAGAGTAGTAAGGATGGCTATATGACACGATGTAATAGCTTTAGCACTCAATGTGTAGAAAGAGGAATAGGAGCTGTGAAGCTTGATACATGTAAGTGGCCAAAAAGAAAAAAGAAAGGTGTGACCTTTAATTGTTGGAAATGACCTACTAGGAAGAAAATGGGTGACACATAATGCAATGTTAAGTTTAGAAAAGGGAAGTTTGATATGTGGAAATGGCCAAGGAGGAAAAAAAGGAGGAGGTTGAAAGGCAGAAGTGAAGTGATTAGCCGTGACACAGTCGTTTTGCTTGATGATGAACCACAAGCTGTTATTGGAAGAAAAATGGAAGGAAGGGTAATAAGGTGGTTGTGAATTGGTGGGAAAAATGGTAGACATTACGAAACAATGGCCTCGACTTCAGGTTGGTACTTGAGGGCAAGTATCATTTAAAGGGGAATGGATTGTTATATGATGGGAAGAGCAATAACTTTAGGATTCAACGTGTAGTAGGAGGAAGAAATGGTGTGAAGAGTGTCTTGGATTTTATTCAGAAGGAGAAGGAGAAAGAAGTCAGGAAAGACGTATTGGGCCGTCTACTAGTTGAAAAATAACTTGTCTTACAAGTAGAAGTTTTTTTAGAACGGTTAAAACGTGAACTTCATGCTTTGGAAGCATCAAACGTGCATGCCATTCAGGAAAGTGAACCTTTGGTAGATGAGGTGTTGCAAGGGCTTGAGGCAGCTGCAAGTTTTGTTGATGACATGGACGAATGGCTAGGAATTTTTGTTGGGTCAAGAGTAGGGTATTTGCTGATGGTTGGTTCAGTTTGGTTAACGCAACCTCATGGTCAAGGTTCTCTAAGAGGGATGGATTGATACGAGCCAAAATAAGAGCACACGTGCCTGGCACATGTGCGAGTTCTAACTGTGTTTCAAATTAGGCGGGAGACTTATAACAGACTTTGACCAAGGGTTAACCAACTCCAACTGCCTTTAAATACTGCATTTCATTCCATATTTCAGATTAGCCAAATTGTGATTCATTTTATCTTATCTCTGTAATTCTCTCAAACCCTATTTGTAACAAAATCATTCATTTGTAATTCAATTTCGGATTCGGTTCTTCTTCCCCTGAATTCCTAGTTGTTTTACGGAACCGGATTTCATTTCTTAAGTGATCTCTAATTCGGTTCGTATCATGTTGGTTGAAAGCCGTATTGCTATCAGTAGAGTTTGCTGCACAGTGGTGTTTGTTTCTGGTCTTTGTAAGCTAGATATGTGTTTACGACGGATAAGGATGATAGTGTCCTGTATCATTGCCATTGGCACATAAGAATTGTATTGCATTTAGATCTTTCAGCGTCTTATATTAGCAAGTTAAAGTTATTAAGTATACATAAAGTCCAACTGTTGCATTAGGGTTATATATCAAACTTGCAAATATTGGTGGGTAGATCAATTGGCAACAGTCAGCTCATGGCTTTGAATGATAATGGCTCTATTTTTTTTTTTTTTTTTTTTTTTTTTTTTTTTTTTGTCATAGCGTAGACTTTTCAAAAGATGGTTTTGTAGCGATTAGAGAATTAGTAGTTAAAAGTATATTAGTGACACATTTGGTACGTAATGTGAAATGTAAAATAGTAATTTAACACTACATATCCAGTGTAGTGCTTTCGTGTTATGAATAACTTTCCAATACCTTTCCATTTCAGTAATAGTTTTTCATATATGGTGATAATATGTTAATACTTATATAATGACAGGTAGGTTGATACTAATTGACTGATGTCTTATAACCCGATGCTACTCAATCGTCCCCTTAACCAAGGCTGTTGATACATGTTTGATTTTTTTGAATAGATTTGATTGCTTAATATTATTTAGTTGTGACTTGAACTAAATTGTAACACCCCCAACTCGGAATATGACAGCGGAACATAGTTAAGGGTATTACTCGAGGGTTAGTGAGTCAAAATCATAGATAAACGATCTCATAACGAGACGTTTTCAATAAAACACCACATTCAAATACAAAGTTCAACCTTTAGAGTTCAAAAGACTCTTACACATTTAGCAGCGGAAAATGAAATAGTTTGCAGCGGAAAAATAAAGTAGTTTGCAGCGGAAATTAAGATAAAAATAACAAAACATAACCCACAGATAGCCATCTGGAACCTCCAGCCCTTCCTCATGCACACTTCAGAAATCAATTACCTTAGATAAACATGCTAAAAAGTCAACACAGAGGTTGAGTGTAATCCATAGGTTTAATAAAATAATAGTTGAGCACAAGAATTTTAGTCTCGACGTCACATATTCAATCAGGATATCTTTCGTTTATTTTTGCTAAGCTCATGACACACAATACGTTAACCGGTACCAATAATCCTGGCATAAGTCGACAGTAACCGCGGAATTTCATAATCATAATAATTGCCCCCAAGTAGGTATCTTTCCAAATACCTAGGTAACTCAAATATAGCACACCCGTGTTGCCTACCCGGTCAACAGGGATGGGATGGTCAATCCTATAGGCCTATATACTATAATCGCGCTCACCCGCAGGTGATTAATGGTTCATGATCGAGGGACTTGCTTTTGGCAAGGAAGGTACTTAGCATTCATAGCGTCAATCAGGAAATAGCATACAAGTAAGCAATTGTGCTCAGAAAATAGTAAATAGCTTGTATCTCCCCCACGGGATTTATAAACATTTAAAAGTGAAAAAGTGGGGCTATGAATCACACCTTAGTCACAGAGAATACGAGATAAACAATCAGATGGTACGGCACAACAAATGAACCTCAGCACAACCTAATCAATCAAATGGCATAACTCAGAAATAATACTTGAAATGATTTAATAATTAATACTCGTATAAAAGGTTTTAGTTTCAATGGCGTTCGAAAGAAAAGGTATGTTTAAGTCTCGTGTGGAAGACAAGAAAGGTAGAGAGATAATAAGTCGGTGAATACGAATGAACACTCAAGGAATACGAGGGAAGAAGAAGAAAGGAATATGAAAGAAAGAATGAAATCAGAAAGAGAATAAATAAACAAATAGACAACATCGATAGATAGTTTCGGCTTTTCCCCGCTTTCCCAAAATAGATGTTATAACCGCTAAAACATAAGAGCTTTGAAAAGGTTTTAGGACATTTAATAAATCATAAATAGTTTAAGTTTATAAAATATTTTACGAAATTTCGGCATGAAGTGCCCGTTTATAGACGTTCCCAAGTCATACGACTTATTTGAATAATTCAATTATCGACAAGTTTTACAAGTTTTAATATATAATTGGACATATCATTCGCGTGAATATTAGTTGTTTAGTTTTATCGACCATTTTGTATAGTTCGGGTCCAGATAGGTTAAGCTCTTATGAGTCGAACGTACCCTTCCGTCTCGTGTACCAAAGGGTCCATAATAGTCCAAATAACTAATACCGTAAATCCAATACGTCCAATCCTTGTCCTCAATGTTACAACATTACAATATTATTCAAGTCCAATCGATAAATAAAAAGTATCCCATATGTGTTGCAAATATTCCGAAACATCCCATATTGATAACAAACAAATAAATAATAAACGTCTAACCTAAATATAGCACGACTCAACATTAAATAAATAATAAACAACGACAAATAATAAAAATACGACTCGACGAGAGTAGTTAAATAAACAACAAAACGACAAGTAAATAACCTTGGCCGTGACTCGCCACGAGTCACGGCTCGACTTTATCCGAGTTGTTGAGACTCTCGGCCGCAAATACCTCCAACGCAAACACAACCATATCCACATTACTTAATCTTACTCTAACTTATACTAACTAAAAAAAATATCCAAACTACACTAGCAAATCTGAAAATGTTAACATAATTAATTCCAACGACAAAATTCAAAATCAAACACAACCCTCAAAACACCTGATCCTACTAAGTCTCAACTCGTCGTGACTCACAGCTCGGCTATACGCCGACTGCCAAAACAGTGAACAACCAAACGGACCCAATCAATATCAAACTCAAACAAAATATCATCACAACAAAAGAAATAGAACAAGGATATCAAAATAAGCAAACCCTCATCGAGTTGACTGAGTCACCGAGAATGGGAGAGAAGGGTTTTTCCACACGAGGGTTTCACCATTTTACATCCATTTTATTTATAAATCGTTATTATTAAATCGGATTTAATAAAAAAATAATAATAAAAAAAATTAGGGTTTCAAAAATATTAAAGAAAATAAGAAATAAGAGCGCGTGGGTGGGTTTTACCGAAAGAGAAGGTGGCTTGGGTGTGTGGTGGTGGCTCGGTGGTGATGGCAGCGACGGTGGTGGCGCGTGAGGGTAGTTGTGGTGGGAGCCAAGGGCTCAAACTTTCCAGAAAGGGTTATAAACGGTCGATCTATCGATTCGGCTAAAAATATGACTAGCCGGAAAATATTCCGGTGGCTGGAATAATCGCCGGCAGTGGTGGTGGCCGGACGGTTGGGATCGCCGGCGGCTAGAGAGAGAGAGGGAAGAGAGAGATAGAATGAATAGTGAATGAGAGATTTATTAATTATGGGGGTATTTATATTTTTGATGAGGGGCCAAAATGAAAATGTGAGAATGAGGGGTGTGTAATGTAATATGGTTCGGAGGGCTATTATTGCCATCTTGGCTATTCTTTTGCAATAAACACTGCGGGACCCATTTGACATACCAAACGGACTCGAAAATTAACGAAACTTGCGCCATTGTTCACGAAATAATTTTTCCAATAAAAACGAGTATAAATATGCAATACTTTCAAAAATCAATATATTTGGCAAATACGATACGTTTTGTGCATTCTAGGTTGTGCCGGTTCACTAATAGGGACAATATTCTTGTTTCTCGCAATATCTCTCGTTTCTCAAGCCCAAATAAGTGTAATGAAAAGTTTAAGTTCTCAGGTAATGCAAAGTTTTAAAATAATTGGCTAGAAAGGTTTTGGAAAATTGCCGGGTGTTACAGCACATACATCATATTGGGAAATCCGTCCCGGATTTCAGTTTAACTTATCGGTCCCGGTTTCGAAGAGGTGAGGGTATTTGCGTTTGAACTGGTCCTCACGTTCCCATGTGAATTCGGGTCCTCTATTGGAATTCCAGCGAACCTTCACAAGGGGAATTTGGTTCTTATTCAGTAGTTTGATCTCACGCTCCATAATCTCTACCGGCTCTTCAATAAAGTTCAATTGTTCATCAAATTAAATCTCATCGAGTGGAATTACGGCTGTCTCATCGGACAAGCATTTCATCAGATTGGACACGTGGAATACAGGGTGTACTCTATTGAGCTCGGGAGGCAATTCCAGTCTATAGGCTACAGGACCAACCCTGTTCAGAATCTTGAACGGTCCGATGTACCTTGGGTTCAGTTTTCCGCGCTTGCCGAAACGAATCACTTCTTTCCATGGTGAAACTTTCAACATGACTCGATCCCCAACCTGAAACTCCAGGGGTTTACGTCTCACATCTACGTAACTTTTCTGACGTTCTCGCGCGATCTTCAATCGGTCTTTAATCTGCACAATCTTTTCTGTGGTCTCACGAACAAGATCTGGTCCGAGTAGCTGAGCTTCTCCTACCTCAGCCCAACAAATGGGTGAACGACATTTCCAGCCATACAACACCTCAAACGGTGCAGCCTTAACACTTGCATGATAGCTGTTGTTATATGAAAATTCAACCAAAGGCAAATGAGTATCCCACCCATTTCCAAAATCAATCACGCAGGCCCGGAGCATATCCTCCAATGTCTGAATCGTCCTCTCGCTCTGGTCGTCTGTCTGCCGGTGATATGTAGTGCTCATGTCGAGGTGCGTACCAAAAGCCTCCTGTAGCGACTGCCAAAAATTTGAAGTAAACCTGCTATCTCTGTCGGAGATAATAGATATGGGAGCTCTATGTATCGATACTATCTCCTTCACGTAGAGCCTCGTCAACTTATCCATACTGTAATTCTCCTTGATCGGTAGAAAATGTGCTGATTTCGTTAATCGATCGACTATGACCCATATAGCGTCGAAACCAGTTGTAGTCCTTGGGAGTTTCGTGACAAAATCCATCGTGATCCGTTCCCATTTTCATTCGAGAATCTCAGGTTGTTGTAGGAGACCCGACGGTTTCTGATGTTCGGCCTTAACCTTTGCGCACGTCAAACACCTTCGAACATAATCAGCAACTTCAGCTTTCATATTCGGCCACCAGTATAGTTCCTTGAGGTCATGATAATTTTGTCGGATCCTGGGTGAATAGAATACTTTGACTTATGAGACTCATGCATAATCAAGTCTCGCAGTCCTCCGTAACATGGTACCCAGCTTCTTCCTTTAAAACACAATGTTCCGTCTGAACGCCTCTCAAACTTCTTCTGTATCATGCCATAAAGACTCTCACTCTGGAGATCTTCTTGTTTCACTGCTTCTTCTTGAGCACGGAGAATTTGAGCGGGAAGATTCGAATTGATGGTCATAATTAAAGCTCGAACTCGTAGAGGTTTCAATCGTTCCTTTCGGCTCAAGGCATCAGCCACAACGTTTGCCTTTCCTGGGTGATATCGGATTTCACAGTCGTAATCACTTAGAGTTTCTAACCATCGCCGTTGCCTCATATTCAGCTCCTTTTGATCTAAGATATGTTGAAGACTCTTGTGATCGGTGTACACGACACACTTCATTCCGTATAGGTAGTGCCTCCATATCTTGAGTGCAAAAACCACGGCACCTAACTCTAAATCATGCGTAGTATACTTTTCCTCGTGGGTCTTAAGTTGTCGGGAAGCATATGCCATGACCTTCCCTCTCTGCATCAAAACTGCTCCTAACCCATGATATGACGCATCACAGTATACCACAAAATCCTCCACTCCGTCTGGCAACGCCAAAATCGGTGCACTACACAGTTTTCGCTTCAGAATTTGGAATGCTTCTTCTTCATCGTTTCCCCATTCATACTTCTTATTCTTCTGAGTCAATGCAGTTAATGGTTTAGCAACCTTGGAGAATCCCTCAATGAATCTCCGGTAATACCCGGCTAATCCCAAAAATTGTCGGATCTCTGTAGCATTAGAAGGCGTTGGCCAATTCTCAATAGCTTCAATTTTTGCGGGATCCACATGCAACCCTTTGTTGTCAATCACATGACCAAGAAATTGTACTCTGCGAATCCAAAATTCACACTTAGAGAATTTGGCGTACAATTGTTCTTCCTTGAATAGCTTGAGAATTGTCGTCAGATGCTGCTTGTGCTCTTCTTCATTCTTGGAGTAAATCAAGATATCGTCGATGAAGACTATGACAAACTTGTCCAAGTATGGTTTACACACTCGGTTCATGAGATCCATGAATACAGCCGGTGCGTTTGTCAAACCAAATGGCATTACCTTGAATTCATAGTGGCCATAGCGAGTCCTGAACGCAGTTTTGGGAATATCCTCTTCCCGGACTCTAAGTTGGTGGTAACCTGACCTCAGATCTATCTTGGAGTAGTAATCTGACCCTTGCAACTGGTCAAACAAATCATCAATCCTCGGTAATGGGTAGCGATTCTTCACCGTTAGCTTGTTCAATTCGCGATAGTCAATGCACATTCTAAACGATCCATATTTCTTCTTAAAATACTCCCTCCGTCCCAAAATTATTGTCACAACAAAAAACACATTCTTTTAGAAAAATGTCACTATCACTGCTTTCTCTCTCTTACTTTTTTGCCAAATGACAAGTTACCTTAGCAATTAATTACCACTTCTTTAAGTTTGCAATATTAATTTCAACCAAGGGTAATATAGTAAATTTTAACAAACTCCACTACCTATTCACTTTCTATTATGGTATGTGACAATAATTTTGGGACAGACGAAAATGAAAATGTGACAATAAATTGGGACGGAGGGATCTTTCTTCTTTAAAGTAATTGGATAGAAAGGTTTTGAAAAATTACCAGGTGTTACATAAATGTGGTGTGACTATATATTTGTATGTTGCAGAATACAAAAAAGGAACAACCGATGGCGCTGAAGCTTATGAAATTGCTGAGCTGCGAATGGAGTGATCCGAGGGCAAGCCAAGTTTGAAATCACTTATATGCTTAATGACGACCATAATAATAGGCAACCACATGTGCCTAATATGAAGACTAGCTTTCTCATGTAAGTTTTATGATCTATTGTGGAAAGGGGAATTGCAATATTAGATAGATTTTTCATTTGTCATCTTACCTGGAGAGCAGAAGTTTAGGTTTCACATCATTCAATAGGTTAGCTACTTTTGCAGATAATATGCGGTTTGGATAAACATTATTATTTTTTTTTGTTGATGTTTGGCTGTTCGTGTTTGTTGTTGTCATATGTGTTCTGGTGTTTTGCCTTATGTTTTTTTCGATCATTGTCGAACTTAAAACAGGGCGACAATGAATGTAAATAGTATTGTTGTAATACTTTAGCCTTTGCCCATTTATGTGGATGACCAACGCCTTGCCGCAACGCGGCGGGTCGACACCATCCTCGTTATATCAAAATATCTCGCTTCATCTAACATTGGATATTTTCTAATGGGCTTTGCAATCCATAAACTACAAAAAGCCCATATCTAACACATATAGCCCAACTTTTGTAGGCCAGAAAACACATTGTTTATTAACCTGTACACTCGGGAATTTTTCTACCATTTCTCCGTATTTTACTTTCATCGTTTTTTAAAGGTAACTATTTAGTAATACTTTTTGATTTTGCTATAATTACTATCTTTATATTCTTTTCCTGCTGTTCACTTCCTGATATATGAACTTAGAATTTTATTTAAATTTTGGAATTTAATGTAATTGATTGCTTACTGATTTTAAGTTATTAGTCATATGTAATTATTCTTAACAAGAATTATATGTGTTTTAGTCTTGCTTTAAGTTATGATGATATGACACTCCTCTCTCTCTCTCTCTCTTCGTTCTAGAGCAACACGTATAAGTAGAACTAGTGACATAAATTATTATTTTTTCGCGCCTGATAAAAATAACTCATTTTGCATGAAAAAGTCCTACTTAATGGACCGTCTGTTATATTAAAGTCCTTAAAACGCGTTTAATTTACACATGCCAGTAATTAAAATTATTGGTAAATCATGGTTTGTATTTTGACGTCACATAAGTCTTATGTGCTAACGTAGATGACACGTAGGAGGCTTGTTACTTGACGTTGTGGCGATGATAATATAATATAATAATATATGTTTAAGTATAGGGACAATTTCGTATATACCCGATCTAAACATCAAAATGTTATGTATACCAAAAAATACATGTTTTGAATGCATGATTTACAATGTATTTAAAGCATGTTTTGTTGTCACGTCACACTAGAACATTTGTATGTGTCATCTATCTTAGTAAGAAGGCTTATGTAACTTCTAAGTACTTATTGACCTATATTTAATACTGGTTTCATAGATTTGTGTTTTTCAGACAAGTTTGAGGATTTTAGTGTAACAGGTTGAGAGACTTTACCATGCAAAATGAGAAAGTATGTTGGTTTATATAATATTAACCTATTTTCTAACACTTTGTTCTCGAGTATCACTTAAAGAAGGAAATGAAAGAAAATGAAGAGAAACAAAAAAAAAAGTTATGTTCTCGAGTATTACTTAAGAAGAGAAAGAAAATGAAAATCAATGAAAAAAAAGTTGATTTGGTTGATTCTAAAGTAAAATGTATACTACCAAAATTGGGCTGATAATATTTACTTCCTATTTCTTTACTTTTCCTTACTAAAAAAGTTATGTTCTCGAGTATCTTATCTTTGACTCGTTTGTTGGAATCTACTACATTGCTTACTGAATGATAATCAAGTATGAAGTTTTTTTGAAAAAAAAAAAGAAAAAAAGAAAGTTTTTATCATGTATTAGAGTATTGAACACAATGGACGCATATATATTGATATTGAAAATCGGATATATACTGATAATGGAAATCGGTTTCGTATGTGTTGTTCTATCACAACCAAAGATATTTCATGAAGTAACATTTAAACATGATAAGCAACACTAGAATTATCTTTAAGATTCATATGTGTTGTTCTTGTTTGCTTATTGATTTTAAGCTATTATTCATATGTAATTATCTTTAATAAGAGTTGTATGTGTCTAGTGTTGCTTTCTGTTATGATGATATTTGTTTGCTTTTTTTTAAAGGCAAGGCCTAGAAGTAGAACTAGTGACTATAAATCATTATATTCTGCGAGTTGGATAAAAAGCTTTTCATTTTGCACTAAAAAGTTCTGAACGGAAGTTTGGTACATTAAAGTCCTTAAAACGCTCGCAGTTTACACCAACTGGTAAAACTATTGGTAACTTGTGATTATTTTACATTAAGCACATACTTGGCGTCACTCGGGTGTTTTGTGCTTACATAGATGCCATATAGGGGATTCTTTTGTTGATGTGGCACTAATAATAACGCTTGTGTGAGACGTTGAAGTATGTCCTTATTGACCCGTATTTAGCGATAGTTTAAGAAAATGTGTATTTCAGGCAATAGTTTAAAAAAATGTCCTTAATGTCACAACATTCGGTTGGGGGACTTTACCACGCAATATGAGAGAGTTAGTTAGAACAATGGATGCATATGACATATTCTTATTGATTTTATAAATCGGGTACATTTTGTGAGGGTTGACTAAAAAGATAACAATTGTTTCGCTTTGGGCAAAAGTTAAAAAAATGTATATAATTTGACAATTTTTGCTTTATTGTGTAGCAATCTTTAATTTTCCGTATCGTAATAACTTGTCACTTTTTGCTTTATTGTGTAGTAATCTTTAATTTTCCGTATCGTATACATGATACTTTTAAATTCCGATTTATAATTGTTATATTTTTTTTAAAATTCGCTTATTATGTTTGTTGTGTGAAAATAAAAATGACTACACAACAAAGGAAAGTGGCAAGTTAGCTATATTTTCATGCCCTTTGCCCTTTTGCTTCTAATAACCAAAGATAAATTATGAAGAAACAACTAAACATAATAAGCGGCAGTAAAAATATGGAAAGGTTTACTAACTATTCACTATTTTTGTTGTTCTCGCTAACATAGATGACAAGATGGGATGAAATACTGTCCCTCCCTGTACAAAACCCTTCAACCATGGAATTTGCATCATGTGATCTTGTCTGGTCTAAAATACAAGGTCCCTGTGAGAATCTGGACCAACTTGCATTGATTCCCTTTCATAGAGTTGATGACTTTGTCCCTGGTGAATCTAACAACAAAGATTGCCCCACAAGATTTCATGTTAAAGCTAGGAGAAGACGCCATACTAAAATGCCATATAAGCCTAAAGTTGCTGGCATTCTTGAATATATTCTGTAAGTTTTTAATCTTCACTCGTGTTTAGACTTACGTTCTGTTTATAATTATCTGATTATTAATGCTTGAAACGGTAATAGCCAGTTTTTAGTTTGGATAAGCATGTTCTGCTTTTGATTATTTGGTTTTTAATGGGGCGTTTGCCGTTGTGTTTTGAATGTGCTTATGCTAATTTGCTTTGTGAAGTAGTGATAATAAAACGATCAACTCTAAGTCTTTGGAAGATTTTAGTTATTAAGGATTCACATGTAATATTGAACCATAAATGATCAGAAAGTCCCAACAACTTTTGTTAAAGCTACTTGTATACTGATTATTAGACCCCTATTAACATCAGTTTCACCATTTCCGAACACTAGAAACTGATTATCAGATAACTACTTTCAAAGCACAATGTTAAACGCCATTGTAAGGGTTAAATAATCAGTATCATACCGCTGCAACTAAAGTGTTTATCCGAGGATAAAATAATAATGTAACCTACTTGCCCCTTTTTCAAACTAATTTGCGTGACTTTTCCCACTTAACAAAACCTCAATTCTGTACAATAATGTCATTATAATTCCATTTCAGGTCTTTTTATCTCAAAATCTGTCTGAATCTCTATTTGCATTTGCCTACTACTTGACATCTGATTATTACAACGTCTAACAGCAAAAATCACATTCTATCAGTATCTTTAATAATGCTTTATTACATTTGTATATCTAATACCTACTATTAATTATCAATAATCACTTCCCAAACACACCTCCAAATACTTCGTACCACCTTAAGATTTCAAAAACATGCACGTTAGTTACATTGATCTTCACATTTATCATTTTTATAGGTATGTGTTCGTTTGGTCCAGCTGACCAAAGAAAAGGAAGCGTTGTTAGACCTAGCAGAACTAGTTACATACCAAAGAAAACATCAGCCGGACGTCCTAACACAAAAAGAGGGTGCACGTGTCACTTTGTAGTCAAACGTTTAATAGCTGAACCATCCGTAGCCCTTATTATATACAACCACGATAAACACGTGGATAGAAAAGGGTTACTATGTCATGGTTCACAAGCAGAGGCGGCTAAACTTTCACAGAGGCTTAAAGCGAGGCTTTAAAATGTGGCCTTTTATCTATCAAAGTTATTTGCAGAATAACTGTTAATTACATGAAATTTATCTTTTTAGGCGTTTTTTATGCAAAATCTTTAATTTAAAAACGATATGGTATTATTTTTCATTTTCGATAAATGAGACAATCCATTTAATCTTTCTTGTGACATTTTCGATCTTAAATTATTTTTCATTAACTTTACTTTTGAAAAACTTCTTTTCGCGGAAGCAACGGTCACCGAAACGGTTATTGTTATTTAATACAAAATATAAACATTAGGGAAAGAATTTAGATTTCCAATATAGTTAACTATATCAGTTGGTGCAACATTTTTCTACATGTATAATTTCTCTCAAAACTCTTAGTTCCGAAGTTAAATTTATGCCGTTAATATCCGAACAATTGCTATGGCTTAAAGAACTTTTAAGGTCAAGACAACTATCTTGTAACTTGATATAATCAACTAAATTACAATTTTCAATGCTAAATAGAAAACTAAAGATACCTTTATATACTCTAAATTGGTCAACTCTAGTTTCAAGTGATGATATATATACTCCCTCCGTCCCAGTAAAAGTGTCCTACTTTGAATATTCAAAGTCTTTGTTTTTCAACTTTGACCGTAAATATTTTTGTTTGTTTTATATAATACTTGATGAAAAGTATACCCAATGAAAACACATCTAAAACTAAATCAATTCATATAACTTTCATCAAGTATTATATAACACAAACAAAAATATTTACGGTCAAAGTTGAAAAACAAAGACTTTGAATATTCAAAGTAGGACACTTTTACGGGACGGAGGGAGTAACTTCCTAACTGCCAATGTTCTTAATCATTCGAACCATATGCAGTAATATTAACTATCTAATAGAACAAAGATTAAATGGATTATGTTTTCCAACATCACCGTGAAAAAGGTTCCATCTTGCCATCTGCCAGCCTTCTACAGTATAATTAAAGCTTGGTCAACTTGCTAAAATGCCAGCCTGCAAATTCTTTTATTCGTGACCATGCTGTTTCTTTAGCTGTTTGGGTTAATGAACAACTTAGTGCACAATTAGCGAAAAGTGCACAGTTTAGTGTCTACTGATTTTTTTATTTTTTTTGGCTGACATAGTAGACTTGTTGACTAAATTAGTCAAGACAGAGTTGTATGGGTGACTAAATGTAAGCTTACTCCACTTATATGTCAATAAAGTTTTTTCAATCATGTTTTTATTTTATTTTGTGTGGAGATTACTTATATGCATCAAAGGGGCAACCCTCAGTTTGTTTTTCTGGGACTTGTCGTCAGTATTGTAGTGGCAAGAACTACATCATCATGTTAGAATCATAGAAGTGGCTAAATGAGTGGTTAAAACGGGTACTTTTTAGCATGGGTTAAAACACGTTAAGCTAACCCGGAAACAATATTAGTCCACCTTCAAAACTATTTGAATAATCTTCGGAAAGAAAATCTATTATTGTAGTGTGCATCTAACCGATTCATTAAGTCTGGCGGATAAACTGGTAGATTAGTCGTTATTGGGATAATGTACGTGGAGGTCGCCTAGGTTTTCAATTTTTCACATATATGCCACCCATTTATCAAAATACTAGTAATAAATAGGCCGCCCAACTATGTTTTTGTTTTCGTTTACACTAATTTCAGTCAAATTTATGCTCGAAAACTATAAAGGAAAAATAAGGAATCAACCTCTAACTTATCAAAGCAACACACCATTATAGCCCCAAGGGATTATTGCATATACAAAATTTTACTATTTCTAAACCTTCAAGATTCAAGACATACACAATCCAAATATTTTCTTTTTCATCAATTCCTGACAATGATTCTCAGAACCAATGTTTCCCAACTTCATCAACATCAAAACCAGTTTATTAAAACTGAAATAAAACGAGGCAACTTGCATGATGAATATATTACAATGATAACATATTTTAAGTTTTTAACATTATAGAAAATGTTGGTGTAACATGAGCGATTTAATATCACACTGAAGTTCATGAAATTGTATTTTTCAAATGAGAAAATAGTTGGAATTTAGTATATAAAACTATAAAAGTTGGATATGGTTCATAATATCATAACTTATTAAGATATGAATATATAACATGGTATTCTATGTTGCAATTCACATTAATATACTGATGTATGTTTAGTTTTCAAATACGCAATTGATTATAGAAAACATGTTATCCAGATGTCTTGTTATTGTTATTCCTATTATATGATTATGATTCTAGTTATCTGAGCAAAGTTCAACGTAAACTCTGATTCACATTGTTTTTGTTTTTCGTCATCCTTCCTACAATGGGAGGTAACATATACCTCCTTTAAATGACACAAAGTAGATCAAGCAGCCAAGAGATCGAACGTTTATGCAACACCAAGAACGTGACATTTGCATGAAAGATTACACAGATTCTTGCAGACATAACTTTTGCTTTGACAGAGTTGCGATATTCCTGGCTAACTCATGAAAAGGTCTCAACGGCAGGGGCTACACACCTAGGGGTTCCGTTGAACCACATGGATTTTTTTTGGGTAACCATGGTTTCCGACCTTTTTGGCCGACTAATCCACGGGGTTTGAATAACCCACCGCCACACAGACTCAAACTAGGTGAAACCCTCCCTTTTCAGGATGTTGGCGTGGCCACTTCAAGGTTGTTTGCACCTGGCAGGAATTGAACTAGAGACCTCACACATTTTAGAGTGATAGTCATAAGCCTTTTTGTCACTAGGGCACCCTTGAGTGGTTAACCACATGGATTTTTCTTTGCTTGCTGTAAAATTTTGTACAAAATACTGATTTCTAACTTGCACCTTGCTCCAAACTTTTGTGTTATAATTATTCTTAAAAGTTATCGAAATGAAGCTCATAACTTCTAATACTAGGTCCGTCACTGCAGTTAACAGGCCACAAGCACATTCATTCCACCTTCCCCCAAATATCGACCCAAAATGTGCTCATCGTGTGATGTTCTCAATTTATTTCCATTTTATATGTAAATAACAGGAAATCGATGATTTCCTTTAATCGTGTATTATCTTGAATTTGAACTTTTTAGTTAAACTTTTAGTATAATTTGAATCTTTTGTACGTTTATCTTAACTTACTTAGAGTGCAAGGTGCACTATGTTATAAAGGGCGTTATAGACAACAAAACATACAAACAACCTAAAACGCTCAGCTTTTTCCCCATTTCATATACTCTTTACATTCTTCACACATACACTTTTAATATGAGTTATTTCAACGAAGAACTGGCTGAAAAATTGTTGTGGTTGTACGATTACCTTGAACATTATTTATCTTTCAATAACGGTGAAGTCACTAGGTCAAACACTCAAACGAGCATACTGCAGGATTATGTAGGTGCCGAACAACGTCTTATCAGTTGCAATATATTTTTAGTTTGATGAAATGTATTTGTTTTAAAGAAAATGAAAAATAACAATACAAAGTGGTACCCCGTGCGCATGTAACATGTTATAGTTGGAAATGTGTTTTTGAGTGTTTATGTTATAGAAATGTTATATACTAAAACCTTCCGTCCCAAAATAAGTGTCCAGTTTGACTTTTCAGAGTCAAACTGGTTCAACTTTGACCTTACATATTTTTTGTGTGTTATATAATAATTGATGAAAAATTATACCAATAAAAAATACACTTAAAACCCAATCCATTTATATATTTTGCATCAAGTATTATATAACATCCGCAAAAATAGATATAGTCAAAGTTGAATCAGTTTGACTTTGAAAAGTCAAACTGGACACTTATTTTAGGACGGAGGTAGTGTTATATAATAAAAGTTGACACGACAACGCTTAAAACATGCTCGTATTATCTGCACCTAGCACTCTTAAACTAAAACCTTCTATAACTAATGCGTTCATATAGAACATTAATATCCCCTCGTATATATAGTACTAGTAGAACATATGTTATATACTTATTTGCATTTATGCTTTGTATAACTTGGAACATCGTGATTTGATGGAAGAAAGCTGAAAAAGGCAAGTTGAAATGCTCTCACATGGTGTGAATTAAATATGTTAGCTAGGTAGTTGAATTTATGTTTGGCACTATGCATGTGATGTCAAGTGTACAAGTTGTTCTACCAATTTCATAGTGTGCATTCCTTAATAACCATGGTTTTGGATCACACTAACTTTCACGATATCTAATTTCTATCCGATTAGGTATATTCCCTTTCATTAAAAATGAATCGTTCTTATCAAGAAATACATAAAAAGTGTTTCTTCAAAACTAGAGATGGCATACCATATCTTCAAACCGGTAACGTGCACAATAAAAATGAGACGGATGTAGTAATTATGAAAACTTGGTCAAATATTGAAGGCAAAATATTGTTTCAACTTGCAACACTTAATTCATATACACTCCCTTGCAGAATCAACCTAACTCTAATAATGGAGTGATCAAAGGTGTTGAAGGCAAAATATTGTTGCAACTTGTAAGCTTGGAACACTCTAAAAGGTGAGGTATCGAGTTCAGATTTAAACTTTATCAGGTTACACAATGCTTTCTAAATAAGATTTGTCTGATTTATATGTAGTCGAAATTTTGGCTCATTTGAGCAATTTAACCAATTCGCCGAGTTGGGTAATCTTCCACGGCAATAAATTTGTAACTTATTCACAATTTTTTTATACGCCGTTAAAATGTGCTAACTTTTTGTTAAATTCTTCGTGTATATGGATTCTCGTTGCAACTGCTCAATTTCTTTTATTTAAAATTCTGTTTTACGCATTAGATTTCGGCTTCACACAAAACTGCACAATATTTGTTACCATGTAATTAATTAAGAGAAATATATTATGGTCTACGTCTGTTTGGTTAGAAGTAATGGATCGATGAAGGAATGACGTGAGCGATGTAATGGAATGAACATAGTAATTGAATGAGTCATTACTATTTCATTGTCTTGTTTGGTTGTTATGTCGTAATTGAATGAATAATTTTCATATGTTGTTTGGTACGTTGTATTGGACGTTGTAAAATAATGAAACATGACAAAAACTCCAAGGATCGGAATGTAATGAAATAAAAATCGGGGGTAGCCATGGAATGAAAACGACGGTTAAGGTCGTAACTAAATGAATCCAGGAATAAGTGATTTCATTCCAAAATTCAAAATAAACACCAAAATTTGCATTCAATTGCAATGACTTATTGCATTACGACTTTGATTCCTAGATGCCAAACACTACATATGTTTGTTACCGCGTAAATTAGCAACCAAAACATTTTTTTCTCCATACTATTAAGCCAAGCTTTCATTCATAAGAAACTAGCCTACCTATTAATATCTTTGCTCTTCAAAAGAAAATAAAAATAAAGGATCTAGAGTGAATACAAGAGATTTAATACAAACAGATTTCTATTAAGTGTAACCAAAAATATTATTCCAAATCAATACTGATTTCAACTCTAAAACTAAAAGAAATCAGCGAATATAAGTATAAATCCAACAATTAACTTCATACAATCCTGAACATTAGATCATTAATAAATCGGCTTGACATGAGATCTTCTAACCCCATAATTAATGGTAAGACTTAAGAACAGCCCCACAAAAGGTGCACATAATGGCTTTCCATGATTTCCAGTAGAATGGAACATGGCAAAACCTCGTGGCGGTCTTCATATCCGCCACACTTGCTCCTCCGCCGCAGCGAGAACAAAGGCCCGCTGCGGGCTTGCACTTCCTTACTTGTCGAGATTGATCCACCAAAAAGCAAAAACACGCCATTTTGAATAGTTTTTTTTTTTTTTTTTTCCCTTCTTGGGTACGTGCGTACTAAATGTATTTGGATGTAACTGAATAAGATGCAACGTTTGCTGTCAAGGTTTTGGTGCTGATGCCGTTGAAAATTACTGATAGAGTGTGTGTTGTGAAGGTTGTTGGGAGTTTAAAATGTGATGAGGGAGTTGTGCTAAGTGGTTGGGTATATATAGGCATCATGGTGTCATCAAAAAAATATGGGCGCCATTCGTTATATCTGTTGGTACAACTTGTTATGCTTGGGGTAACAGATACTACTATGTCACAAGAAGAATACAAAATGTGGTTACTAAGCTAGTTGGCTACTTGCTGTCTTGGGATTTGTTTGTTTTTTTTATATCAAGACGAAGTATAAAATATTGAGTAAAAATGACCTCTAGCAACAAAACACTATGCAACTACCTATGTAAGTAGCGTAGCAATGTTATACATGTTGTTGTTCTAATGATATAGATATGTGTTTGTCCGCAGTTGTGTAACTACAAAGGGTTTTAAGTTACATTATCCATTACCAAAATTTACCTAAAGAGATAATATACGTACGAGATAAGCAAAGTAGATCGACACAAATAAGTTTATAAAAAGTACGGAAGGTTAGTCTGAAATAGTAAACTAAATTAACCTTAGTTAAATGACAACTGAAGTTCCTTCTCTTTAGTTAAACTAAACCAAGTTAAGGTTAAGTATGAACTCAAAGACCTACTCAAAGGATTCAGCGACCAAGTTCAAGAGAAAAGTAAATGATATACAGTACATTTTAATGCAAGAGATTCATTTACTCATTAGACAAACATTTTCCTATACATGCTAAGGTACGATTTTTGTTCTTGAGGTTTTAAGTGTGTGTCAAACATTTAATGGTTTAATACACTTATATTAAATGTTTTTATTCTTGAAATGTGTTAAAAAAAACTTCTATGAGCAATTGCAATGGTCTAAGTCTTTAAGACTTTTTCTTTGTTTCACAATTAATATTTCAATAAATACCATCTTTCAAAAAGTCATTAATATACATCTTCTTCAGTGCTACAAAGCTTTTCAAACGCTTTTCACAAATATTTTATGTAAACTATCCTTATGTATTTTAATTTTTACAAAATGCCCTCCATCTTGTTTATGAACTCACATTGATATTTACAAATATTTTATGTAAACTATCCTTATGTATTTTAATTTTTACAAAATGCCCCCCATCTTGTTTATGAACTCACATTGATATTTACAACTAGAAGTTGGATAAACATACTAAATGCATGCATGATATAATAGATAAAATGACGCTAACATAAAATAAGATAACTAGAATACAATACGTGATACTTGAAAAAGCAACAAAACATTAAAAAAGCAACTACATCAAATTAAAATGGTCAAAGTGAAGAAATGAATTTAATAGAGGGTATAAGATGGGAACTCAACAAGTTTACATTTAATGAAAATAACTTGTTAAATATTGTATCAAACGCTCGGTAGTTTAAAAGTCTTTCTATCAAAAGTCATTCATAAACTCTTTGTCAGAATGGTTTCAAGTTATGCAATAGCTTTTTGAAATAATAAAAAGCTATTTAAAAACCAACCATTGCATTGCTCTAACAAGTGTTTCCGTCCTCACACCAGCTCTTATATTTGTTTGACTTTCTTGTAAAGTGCTTTTGCTTAAAGAAAGTTTCTGCCAAAATATCTTTTAGATTATTAAAGATATTTCTAAGTGTTTGAATATTTGATACAAGGAGAACAAACAAGTCAGTGAGACATTGTCAGATCTCCCTGACTTCATCATCTTCTTTTGGTTCAAGGACTTTAGTTGCTGAAGATGCATCAGGAACTAAAGTGTTTTGATTTCATCTCTTAAAACTCTGAAGACGGCCTGCCAAGTATTTACTCAGTGACTAATCTACACTTATACTTTATGTTTAAATTTATTTAGAAACCATTGAGCACTTAATTGACCAACAATGAATGACCTAACAATCAAAGAGGTTATAGTTGAAGCTTGTTATATAATGATATGACCTGTTAAGGTTGTATGATAAAATGGACTTCTTCAAGCGTGATGCGAGCTCCTTAAGAAGAAGGAAAGAAGAACTGGAATATTATTGATCTCAAACTTGTAACTTTCATTCATAATAATCGAGTATAAATACTAGTTATGGGATAATCCCATACCAATGCAAACAGTTATCCTATCACAAACATATATCCTAAACAATGACTCGACGACACTTGTCCTAACACAACTCGAATACAACTTAATAATAAACTAAGATAGTTATCCCACAACAATAGGTGTATCATTCCCCTCTCCTTCGGAAATCACCTAGTCTTCAAGGTGTTGCTTCAAAATCTCGCCTTATGTAATTCCAGGATCCCACACTTTTACTTGTAGTTCACCCTCTTTTGGATTATAATGAAACGACATAAAATACATCAAAAGGTGTTGCCATGGATGTCCATATTTTGCATGGCTGGTGTCCAAATTCAGCCCGCCATACACAACTTCATTCTGCCGACTTTGATTTCATCCATATGAAAGGCACCTTTGCTCTTTTCTTTCTCTTTTTATTAGCGCCCCAACATTCCAAACCTAAAGTAGACCCCTTACTTTTATTAGACGCATAAGCAGACCCCTTTTTAGACCTTTTTTGCACTTGATGCTTTTGACTGGCTGCCATGTTTTTGTTTGGGTGCTTCTGGACGTGTAGGGTTTTGCTCATGTGTTGCTGCTTTAAGATTTGTGCTCAATGTTTTTTCCGTAATTGTTTTGTTTCGTTTAAATGCAACTGCTATGCTTGACTCAACACAATAAAGTGGTAACAAACAACCCAAATCATCATAACATGGTGCATATTGAGTTGTTTGTGTGGATACCTTAGTGGTTTCTAGTGGAGGTGGTTTAACAGTAGTTTTAGGTGGTGTTGGCAGCAAAGGTGAGCTAACAACTGATGCAGAACGTTGGTATTGCGTACCGCCATTGGTACCAGCAGCTCTGGAAACAATAGAAGTCGTACTTTGATCTTCCAATCTTGCCTGTGTGACACGGGCCAACGAAAACGCATCCCCAAAAGACGTTAGTTTTGCCACCAACAACTCTCGTTGTAAAGATAGTTTAAGGCCGGATATATAGAAAGAGATGAGCAAAGTATCCAAGATACCCGTAACCCTATTCATGAGTTTTTCAAACTCACTTTGATACTTCGTAACCGAACCGATTTGTAACAATCTAGATAAAGCTCCCTGTGGGTCTTCATACTTCGAAGGTCCAAAACGATTACGAACACTCTCCAGAAATCCTTTCCAACTGGTAATTAACTTATTGCGTGACATCCACTGAAACCATACGGCTGCGTCTCCTTCCAAATTAAAACCGACGACCTTGAGTCGTTGTTCAGCCGCTTTTCCCAGAAGATCAAAATACTCGTGAATAGCAAAGACCCAACTCTCAGGATCAGTGTCATTAAACTTGGGAACCTCCAAACGTGTGGACTGCGGTATCCCAGGATCGCCGCCTGCTCCATGTCGGTTGTGCCCTAATTCTTTAATAGACTGTAACTCCACCTGTAACGCAGCAAACTGAGTATGTAGCTCAGCGTGTAATGCGTCAGAATGTTCCTTCAAAAGCCTACGGATAGCTGGTTCGTCCATTAACAATGAAACAGTACCCGATGAATAATGAACGGTACACCCGAATGAACAGTAAATTCTGGCGATGAACAGTGAATTTCGTCGATGAACGGTACTCCAGATGAACAATACTCTATGAATAGTACCGATGAACAATACTTTTTTTTTATGAAACCCTTGAATCGTTCGGCTCTCAATGAAATACGACCCGTTAAGGTTGTATCGATAAAATGCGCCCCTTCAAGCGTGATGCGGGTTCCTTAAGAAGAAGGAAAGAAGAACTAGAATATTATTGATCTCAAATTTGTAACTTTCATTCATAATAATCGAGCATAAATACTAGTCATGGCCGGCTCTTGGGTGGGCCGGGGAGGCCAACCGGCCAGGGCCCATTTTTGCGAGGGCACATTTTTAAAAAAAAATCATATATATATATATATATATATATATATATATATATATATATATATATATATATATATATATATATATATATATATATATATATATATTATATTTATTTTTTTAAATAGGTATTAAACATTTAAACTTGGGCCCAATTAAATTCCAATCTTATAACTAAACCTATAACGCATAATAAATTTATAAGCCCAATAAGGGGTCTAAAGGGCACATTTTTTAACGGCTCGGACAGGGCCCGTAAATCCTCAGAGACGCCCCTGATAATCGAGCATAAATACTAGTTATGGGATAATCTCACACAAACACAAAGACTTATCCTAACACGAAAACTTATCCTAACACGAAAACTTATCCTAACACTTAATAAACTATGACACATATCCTAACCATGGGCGTAACATATAACATGTGTAAAATTTACGAGCTGAGATACAGAGTATTATGTATTATGTAGTAGATAGATGTGAAATAATTTTTCTTTCTAAAAAATATATGGCAACAATGTCATTACTGACAAGGGATGATTTTCGACACAATTCGCGTAGAGGAGGATTATAAGTAACATATCGTTGCGTGTAAAAATAGTGTAGAATGCCATGTGTCAGCATTATTATGTGTGAAAAAAAATGATGGTGCAAGATAGGTTTATGGAGTGTGTTTCGCAGGATTTTTAGACCAGAGTATGTTAGCAAATATGCTTCATAATAGAATGTAGATGTACATAAATCTAAGCAAAGACAAAATATAGAGATGACCAATACTACGTTGTAACTCAGTTATCCATAATCATGAATAAGAAAAAGAGATATAAGGAGAAGAGAGAATTATTATTGAGTAGTCAAACAAAAGGTTACATTAAGTATGTATTTATAGAATACAAACCCTAATGATGAATAGACATCACCTATAAGCCCGTAGCCCATAAGCCCATATTTACAATACTCCTCCTTGGATATTCATCGTTCATTACACGCCATAAAAACTGCCTCCTTAAAAACCTTACCAAGAAAAACCAAATAGGATAAAAACTTGATGAAGGGAAAAAGAGTGCAGTGCGCATAATACTCTTCCTCAAATTAATGTATATCTTTCAAGTGTCGAAGGCCGATCTTTCGAACCAGTTGCTCAAAAAACTTTTGTCAGTAGAGACTTTGTGAATAAATCTGCCAAGTTATCACTTAATCGAATTTGACAAACATCAATAACTCCATCCTTTTGTAGATCATATGTACCGAAAAACTTCAGAGAAATGTGCTTTGTTTTTTTTTTTCTCCTTTGATATACCCTTCATTGATTTGAGCTATACACGCCGCATTGTCTTCATATAATAAGGTTGGATTTCCTTTGATAGACTTGAGACCGCATTCTTCTTGGATGTATTGAATCATCGATCTTAACCAAACGCATTCTTCTTGGATGGTTTGGTGATGTAGTAATTAAAAAGGATATGGACATCCATTCCATAATTATTTATAACACTTCCCCTTGGATGTCCATTTGAAAATTACTCCTCGCTAAAACCTTACTAGATAAAACCCAATGGGACAAAAATCTAGTGAAGGGAAAAAAATACATAATTTCTTCATACGCTTAGGAATGTTGCCTCGTCAAAAACCTTACCAGGAAAACCCAATGGGGACAAATCCATGGTCAAGGGAAAAAGAGTGCAGTGCGTATTTCCTTCCCCTGATGATCACATCACTTGAGCCTCGTTGTTGGCGCAACACAATATCATAAACCAACTTCATTAACATCAACGTAACAAGTGTCTTAATAGAATAATATTTCTGGTTCTAGCATGAACAAATGTTCTACACTTGATATTCGCATATCCATAAGGATTAAATATATGTCATACATATCATTCAAGTACACTCGTGTATTTTATACATTACCAACAAATTTAAAGTAAATGGTATCATGTATGACACTTTTAAGTAGATATTGTGATCATATCTTTAAAAGTTAAAAGGGGTATTTTCAACATCATGTGACCTCATAAACATGAGCGTCATATATCCATATAAAGATATTTATCATATTTCTTTAGCTTTCATGATGTATAAAGATATCATAATTAAATATTCAATTCGTAAACTAAGACAAACTTTGTCTTTTATTTAAAGTTTAGTTTCTAAGCATTTAATCGCCTTCATAAACTCTCAGGGAGTTTCATTGACATACCATAGTCAAATCCAGATATCTTTATAAAATTTCATGGGCAAACATAATCATTCCATGTCCCATTTTAACAAATATTGACTAAGGGCGATTGTAACAATTATGCTCATATTCCTTGATCTCATTTATTTGGCTTGATCAAGTTGTATACTCAAGATTTTTTTTTTATTATTATTATTTTTTTTTGTATGCTTCAAGCATTTTAAATAACGAGACATGCTTCATACATTTTATATCATTTTAGGAATCTCAACATCAAATGAGCACTTACTCATATTCTTATAGACGCATATCAATATTTCTCATATTGCCAGACTTATATAATATCAAAATACTTATTGGATCCGCCACATGAGATCATGTCTCATTATTTTTTTTTTCACGTCTTTGCGAAAATGTAAATTCAGCACATTAATTTTATCTTTCTTATAAAGACATATATTAATCCAATAAGTTTACACATTCATGTGTACGGACTTCAATTCCCATATGTCTCATCACAAAAGACTTCAATTTTTCACTAGTTACTTGCGTCTTTACATTATGGCCAATCATTGCACTTCTTGCAAGATTATTTCCAAGATCCTCACTGTTATTATAGCGCTATTTTGTGATAAATTTGTTATCTTGCGCATCATTAGATACGATAGTACTATCGACGTCGATTCAATTCTTTTTCGATTCCACACTTTACTAGACATTATATCATATCATTTATTGAGATCTCATAGTTTAAATGTATACGAGGTTCTTTTAGAATCCTCTTGTCTAGTGTCTCAGAATGAGACTATTATGGGGTCTTTATTACCTCGATATGACCATCTTAACTTCTTGCTCCATTTATATATCATTCGAGGATTTATATTTGGAATCGATTGTTCTATCACGCAATAGGCGTGCCATAGAATCATTAACAATCATTAGTTGTCCAGTTGGGACACAAATATAAGTTGGAGCATTAGCAGCGTATAAAAAGATCTAGTTACTATGTTTAGGTCACCAAATATATCTGGAATTTTCTAGATCATAAAAATGAATTACACTTTGAACTTCAAGTTCATATCCATTAGTGTTGTGAGGATCAACATTTACATTATTTATAATTCATTCCAAATTCTTGCTGCTTATTCTCTTCCCCTGAATGAATTATCATTCTCAATATCTCACATTTTGCGTTGTGGTGGATTCACTATAAGTCGCATAATTGCATGACTTTTAGATGGGAGATAGATGGTTCGTGACCGAAAAACCATTAAATGGGAAGGAATCATTATAAATTTTTGGCATGATGCAAATTCATGTTCTATCATTTAAATAACATGCCCCATAAACCATTAATTTTGCTCTCACAATTATTGGGTTCAACACTTGTTCCAATAATTACAAATACTTGGAATTTCTAACCACCATTTCCAAAAATATAATATGGAAAACATGCTCGCATTCTTATAAGCGGAGCCACTAATCACGCTAACTTCATGTTGCGTCTTTCATGATCATTTTGACGATGCATCGATTTTAAAATCAAAATGATCTAAATGGCACTTGTATAGGCCTATATATATCTCTTTTGGATATTTTCCAAAACTCTAAGGGAATGAGCCCTTACTTTAATTTGGTGGTAATATTTGAAGTATTAACTTCTATTGAGAGCAATAAAGACAATGAAAAAATCATTGAAGAAACTCATGGTTCTTTTATATATTCGCATCATCATTGACTCGGGATGGTCTAACCGGTCATGCCTCATAATAATATATTTTTGGCACATAAACTTATGTTATGGCTTGTCGAGGAAGATGCAAGAGAATATAATGCATCATTAATATGAAATTTCATTCCTCGTAACAAGTTTATATTTTCTTTTACGGAGCAAAATTGTGTTTGCATAGATTCTTACATCTATGAATGTAGTGTGTAATATATTTGACACACTTGTATTTTGCATACATCACATTGCATTTTACATGAATCACATTTTCGTTTGCTCCTTGCTTATTTTGCCACTAATAGTGGTTTGTCAATTTCATATTACTTTGACCATATCCTTTACCATGATAAATGATATTTAGACATTTATCATTATATTTTCACTTTCACTTGAAGGAATGGAGATCTTACATTGATCATTATATCATATCACATTCTCATGAGGGAATGAAATATCTTTATGTCGATCATCTCATCACATTCACTTGAGTGAATGGAACAAATTTAATGAACGGGTTTATGGTGTTTATTCAAATAATCATTGCTTTGTCTGGCACAAGAAGAACTTGTATCAAAGCATCGTTCTCGATATATGAGCATATCGAGGCATTAACCATCTCATCGCATATTCTCGTATCATTTAGATGTAATATTGAATATTGCGAAATTGTACTCGCGAACACCCATTGGATATTCTATTTCTATACGTATAAGAATTTATTCTTTAAAAAAAAATTGAAACTTCAAAAAAAAAATTCTTCAATTTTAAGATTACTTTCATTTATGCAAATCTATCAATAATACTCATCGTATAAATCAATCACAAGAATGTTATAAATCATCACATTTAAACTTATATTTGTTCAATCAAATTTATATAAGCACATACAGAGCCATAACACTATTCAATGTAAAATCCAATTAGCCTATAGCATTACTCAATTAATAAACATGCTTTATACTAGAGAATTTGCACTTTTAGCGGAAAACATATATGTATTATTAACCATTTAATACAATGTCTCGTAAGCAAATAAGAACCCATAATAAGTAATGCCCACATACATGAAAAACTCAATCACACAATAGTCAACTAAGACATCTTTATATTTAATATATCAATTTTTCTTAGGTAACTTTGACAATAAAAATGTTACAACTATCACATAAATTTCTTAATCATGCTTTAATACTCTTTAAAAATTAATAAATTTTTACTTTTAAAAATAAAGCATAGTATAGTAGTATCATAGCTGTAAAATCAAATTACTAAAAGAAAACAAAATCTACTTTATTGTAAAACGTAGATGTACAAGGCAGTTGTATGATCAAAATTGAGTTTTAGAGGCTCTTTTTTTTCTACCAATCTGTTAATCTACAAGTAAGCATATTTAGACAAGTCCAATATGATAACCAAACAATATAACATATATTACATGCAGAGGCAACAAGCTCAATATCCTCATATATACACATAAATAAAACTCGATCATGAACTATCAAATACTCCTGTGAACATATACAAGGTCTAGTGCATATATCCAATCTTCTCTTATTTGAAAAAAGAAAACAATAATTGTTGGAAGAAAAAAAAAACATCATACCTAATGAACGTTAATTAGCACTGTTGGATTGTGGATACCAAAGTGCACTGAGTTAATTCTCTTTCATGATCGTTCATATGTTTTTTTTTTTCGATAGAGACATTCGTCGTAACAAGAGGTTATGATTTTTTTTTCAGTCATAACATGAGGTTATGATTTTTTTTTTTTTTTTTTTTTATTTTTTTCATATTGATTCTTGAAAGAATCATATTAGAACTTTGAGGTTCTAACTTTTTTAACTTGAAGTTTAAAGTGTAATTCATTTTTATGATCTAGAAAATTCCAGATATATTGGGTGACCTAAACATAGTAACTAGATCTTTTTATACGCTGCTAATGCTCCAACTTATATTTGTGTCCCAACTGGACAACTAATGATTGTTAATGATTCTATGGCACGCCTATTGCGTGATAGAACAATCGATTCCAAATATAAATCCTCGAATGATATATAAATGGAGCAAGAAGTTAAGATGGTCATATCGAGGTAATAAAGACCCCATAATAGTCTCATTCTGAGACACTAGACAAGAGGATTCTAAAAGAACCTCGTATACATTTAAACTATGAGATCTCAATAAATGATATGATATAATGTCTAGTAAAGTGTGGAATCGAAAAAGAATTGAATCGACGTCGATAGTACTATCGTATCTAATGATGCGCAAGATAACAAATTTATCACAAAATAGCGCTATAATAACAGTGAGGATCTTGGAGATAATCTTACAAGAAGTGCAATGATTGGCCATAATGTAAAGACGCAAGTAACTAGTGAAAAATTGAAGTCTCTTGTGATGAGACATATGGGAATTGAAGTCCGTACACATGAATGTGTAAACTTATTGGATTAATATATGTCTTTATAAGAAAGATAAAATTAATGTGTTGAATTTACATTTTCGCAAAGACGTGAAAAAAAAAATAATGGGACATGATCTCATGTGGCGGATCCAATAAGTATTTTGATATTATATAAGTCTGGCAATATGAGAAATATTGATATGCATCTATAAGAATATGAGTAAGTGCTCATTTGATGTTGAGATTCCTAAAAGGATATAAAATGCATGAAGCATGTCTCGTTATTTAAAATGCTTGAAGCATACAAAAAAAAAAAAAAAAAAAAAAAAAAAAAAAAAAAAAAAAAGTCTTGAGTATACAACTTGATCAAGCCAAATAAATGAGATCAAGGAATATGAGCATAATTGTTACAATCGCCCTTAGTCAATATTTGTTAAAATGGGACATGGAATGATTATGTTTGCCCATGAAATTTTATAAAGATATCTGGATTTGACTATGGTATGTCAATGAAACTCCCTGAGAGTTTATGAAGGCGATTAAATGCTTAGAAACTAAACTTTAAATAAAAGACAAAGTTTGTCTTAGTTTACGAATTGAATATTTAATTATGATATCTTTATACATCATGAAAGCTAAAGAAATATGATAAATATCTTTATATGGATATATGACGCTCATGTTTATGAGGTCACATGATGTTGAAAATACCCCTTTTAACTTTTAAAGATATGATCACAATATCTACTTAAAAGTGTCATACATGATACCATTTACTTTAAATTTGTTGGTAATGTATAAAATACACGAGTGTACTTGAATGATATGTATGACATATATTTAATCCTTATGGATATGCGAATATCAAGTGTAGAACATTTGTTCATGCTAGAACCAGAAATATTATTCTATTAAGACACTTGTTACGTTGATGTTAATGAAGTTGGTTTATGATATTGTGTTGCGCCAACAACGAGGCTCAAGTGATGTGATCATCAGGGGAAGGAAATACGCACTGCACTCTTTTTCCCTTGACCATGGATTTGTCCCCATTGGGTTTTCCTGGTAAGGTTTTTGACGAGGCAACATTCCTAAGCGTATGAAGAAATTATGTATTTTTTTCCCTTCACTAGATTTTTGTTCCATTGGGTTTTATCTAGTAAGGTTTTAGCGAGGAGTAATTTTCAAATGGACATCCAAGGGGAAGTGTTATAAATAATTATGGAATGGATGCCCATATCCTTTTTAATTACTACATCACCAAACCATCCAAGAAGAATGCGTTTGGTTAAGATCGATGATTCAATACATCCAAGAAGAATGCGGTCTCAAGTCTATCAAAGGAAATCCAACCTTATTATATGAAGACAATGCGGCGTGTATAGCTCAAATCAAGGAAGGGTATATCAAAGGAGAAAAAAAAAACAAAGCACATTTCTCTGAAGTTTTTCAGTACATATGATCTACAAAAGGATGGAGTTATTGATGTTTGTCAAATTCGATTAAGTGATAACTTGGCAGATTTATTCACAAAGTCTCTACTGACAAAAGTTTTTTGAGCAACTGGTTCGAAAGATCGGCCTTCGACACTTGAAAGATATACATTAATTTGAGGAAGAGTATTATGCGCACTGCACTCTTTTTCCCTTCATCAAGTTTTTATCCTATTTGGTTTTTCTTGGTAAGGTTTTTAAGGAGGCAGTTTTTATGGCGTGTAATGAACGATTAATATCCAAGGAGGAGTATTGTAAATATGGGCTTATGGGCTACGGGCTTATAGGTGATGTCTATTCATCATTAGGGTTTGTATTCTATAAATACATACTTAATGTAACCTTTTGTTTGACCACTTAATAATAATTCTCTCTTCTCCTTACATCTCTTTTTCTTATTCATGATTATTCACAACACATATGTTTTTTTTTTTTTTTTTTTTTTTCGATAGAGACATTCGTCGTAACAAGAGGTTATGATTTTTTTTTCAGTCATAACATGAGGTTATGATTTTTTTTTCAGTCATAACATGAGGTTATGATTTTTTTTAGTCATAACATGAAGTTATGATTTTTTTTTTCAGTCATAACATGAGGTTATGATTTTTTTTTTTTTTTTTTTTTTTTTCATATTTATTCTTGAAAGAATCATATTAGAACTTTGAGGTTCTAACTTTTTTTTTTCATATGATATAAAAAAGATACAAATAAAATACGAACAATGAATACAAACAGTAAAAAAAAAACTAACGACAATAACAATAAAACTTATTGATCTATATAAATCAAATTGGAACTTGAGGTTCCAATATTCTTTTTCAACATAACACAAGGTTATTATTTTGATCTTTATAAAAAGACCATATTAGATTTTTTTTTTTTTTTTTTTTTTTTTTTTTTTTTTTTTTTTCTTACTCATAGTTTTGCCGAACAATGAGAAATAACAAACTTCACCTTATTTGATTAACATTTTAGTAAATTAATATTGAGCTACATGGATATCAGTAAATAAACTAAGAATAAATGCAAGAACAAACATTTATTTGAAACGTAATATGTAACAATAATAAATGCAAAGACAAATGAACATACCGAACTGTGTATATTAATTTCCTACCCTTTTCTTTATTTGGAGCAAACTTCGTGCTAATAACGTGTTGTGAATAATCATGAATAAGAAAAAGAGATGTAAGGAGAAGAGAGAATTATTATTGAGTGGTCAAACAAAAGGTTACATTAAGTTAGGGGTGTTCATGGATCGGGTAATATCCGCAGTAACCGAAAACCGAAACCGAACCGAACCGAAAATAACCGAACTGAATTCTTAACCGAACCGAATTGGTAAAAACCGAACCGAACCGAACATTTTAATCGGTTTATGGTTCGGTTATGGGTTTAGCATATTGACAACCGAACCGAACCGAAAACCGAATTATAATTAATATTTCATATTTTTTATATATTAATTAAAAAAATATAACTTGACTAACCCTAGGTCCTATGATGTTAGGGTATTTTGTGTTCAATAGATGTTAAAACTTGTCTAGGTATGTCGTTTTGCATATATTTTGGCATACCGTCATGGGGTCATGTGCTATGATTAGTTATTTCTTAGGAAAGTTTATGTATCTGGATGATGTATGTTCTATTCTCTAGGTTTAATCATTTGCCATACATATCAATATGTGTATGCAAGACTGTTATGGTTCAATATTAGAGCAAATATAAATGTTGTTCAATATTCAAAGTACAAAATTTCGGTTTTCGGTTTTGACCCATAACCGAACCGAACTTCGGTTCGGTTCTCGGTTCGGTTCGGTCACAAATATTTTCGGTTCGGTTCGGTTTTCGGTTATGACTCAAAAATTTTTTTTTAACCGAACAACCCGAACCGAATAAACCAATTAACCGAGAACCGAACCGATGAACACCCCTACATTAAGTATGTATTTATAGAATACAAACCCTAATGATGAATAGACATCACCTCTAAGCCCGTAGCCCATAAGCCCATATTTACAATACTACGTTGTAACTCAATTATCCATAATGTGTTTACTTTTAATCATGTTCATCTATACAAGATACCCCTTTTAGCACGCATGCATACGCTCCTAAACCACTAGTTTGTTTCTTCTCTCGCTTTCGATGTCACCGCCCTCAGTCACTTAATACCTCTCTCGATTTCATCATCACCGCCCTCATTCATCCGTTCCTTCTCTCACATCCCATCACACACCAAAACTCAAAATTATCGAGTTAAAAAAACTGTATATATGGATAAATTTATATAAATCTATGTATGGATAAATTTATAAATTTATCCATACATAAACAGTAATGTTTTAGTTATGATATCAATTATAAAGTCATTTTGAATTCAAACATCTATCTATGTGGGACAAATCTAAAATGCCAATATCACACACATGACACATCTCTTTCGTGTTGCTAATTAAGCGAAAAATGCCGAAAATCACTATTGTCATTATTATCTCTACTTGTTATTAAACCATAGTCGTGTTTGGAACTTGCCTTCTTATGGGTTTGGTCTTTTAGTAACTGTAATAGAACTTGTCTTCGTATTAGTCATGTATTGTATTTGTCCAGTTCTTTTAGTCTTTTAATAACTGTAATGGAACTTGCCTTCTTATTAGTCGTGTATTGTATTTGTCCGGTTAGGCATTCTTTTTTTTGATATGCAAATGGCCATATTTGTATTTTTTATCCTTCAGTTTGTGTGTCTTAGATTGTTTTCATTTAACCTCTTGTTTTATTAGTCATTTATATAGTCTTTTTTCAACTTTACATTTTATCTCATAAAAATTAATTTTAACTAATAAACGAGCTTATTCGAGCTCGTACACGAGCTAATAAGCGAGCTAATCGATCTCGAGCTCATAAACGAGCAATTCGAGTTTCAAATTGTAACAAGTAAAAACGACCAAAAACTTATAGACGAGCTTCGAGCTCGAGTTCGAACAAAAACAATATACTTGAGCTCGAGCTCGAGCCTAGTACTATACGAGCTCGAGCCGAGCTCGAAACATATAGAAAAATTCGAACAAAGCTCGATTAACATAAAACTCGACTCAGCTCAGATCGTTTACACCCCTAATGAGAAGTATAAACTATAAAGTGACCTAGTGAGAATTTTTGAATGGTGATGACTGATGACTACATAAATCGATCTAAAATAACCATCATTTTTTGTGTTTTTAGTTTAGCACAACTTCATAGAAAATACAATACTATCTCCGTCCCAAAATAAATGTCCAGTTTGACTTTTAAGAGTCAAATTGGTTCAACTTTGACCTTAACTATTTTTGTGGGAGTTATATAATATTTGATGCAAAATATATAAATGAATTGTGTTTTAAATGTATTTTTCAATAGTATAATTATTCATCAAGTATTATATAACACAAAAAAAATATTTAAGGTCAAAGTTGAACCAGTTTGACTCTGAAAAGTCAAACTAGACACTTATTTTGAAACGGTGAGAGTAATAATTTTTGGACGTTGACTTTTTCTGAAGTTATTGTCATAATTAGACCGAATTACAGTTGGAAATTCCAACTGTTTTGAATAAGGATAGTCAACTGATCTTGCACGTACACGTGGCACAATATAGGTAGATGATTTTATTGTAGCATTTATGTACTCATGTTTAATTTCTGCATTGGGGTGGCCGTATGGGGCCTTTGGATGTTGAAATCAGCTAACTTTGAAGAATCCAAAATTATACAAGAGTATTGTGAAACGAAAATAAAAGGCCAAATTCTACAACACTAAACTATATGACCAGTGAACTTGAGAATTGAGAAAACAAATTAAAAAAAAAAAAAAAAATGATTAAAAGACCTAAAGATGTGACTAACTTTATGTCTAAACATATGTATATGCCAGTGTTTTGTTGTACGTAAAGAAGTGGGTCAATTATTGGCAAACAACATCATGATGACATACACGTTTAGGTATAAATTTAAGCATATATTCATATACAAAATAACACAAATGTAAGATCTAAGATCAAGTGTAATGATCACCAAACCACCTGGTGGTTGTGACCAATCGCGCGCCATCGTAGGTTTGGTGTCCTTACCCCCCCCCCCCCCCCCCACACCCACCATCACCGCGCTCTGGTGGGTTTTTGCCTTTGGTTTAGTGAAAAGCTTTTACTTGTTTGACCCATTGGAGATGCTCTGATTGAATAGTGATGTGACGCTGATATGGAGCCATCGTAGGTTTGGTGACTATACCTCTAGTCTAATGAAACATTTTCTGCTAGCATTTCCATGCTTGAAAGAACTTTGACCGAGCTTTAGATATCAAGTTGGCATCACTACTTGCTAATACCTTCCTACTTGCATAACTTGATAAATGTTTGATAATGGATTACTATCCATTTTTAATTATGATTTAATATAATTAATGTGATAACAATATTATTGAAATGTGATATTAATTGATGATCATGTTTTATCAAACCATCAAAATCAAAATATGAGTATATATTAATCTTGGATGTTACTAAAGGTTAAGAAAACCACATTTGTATAACTGAAATGCATGGCGTGTCATTATCAAGCAAGACCATGACAATGTTGTGAACCTCAATGTGAAACGAGAAATACATGACTAAGACCCGCAACATGCTAACTAAAAGAGATGCTTGAACACAAAACATGAGTTGAAATATACATAAGAAATGTAAATAAAAAACACTAGCAGATGCAACCACAGTCGCAACATCTCTCATTGTATCTAATCGATCACACACTTATGAGAAGTGTAAATCAAGGTTAAGTTTAGCTTTTGCTATAAAGAGTGCACAACCCTTTGTAATTTGTATACGTTTAGCTAGCTATTCTCTTCAAACGAAACCAAAAACAGTGTTGCTCATTATCATGAGTTCCATGACTGATGACGCTGAAATTTACAATCAAATAAACATTTCATAGTATCAATTTTGGACAAAGAATCAGTTCTGCAAAAAGAAAATGAAACAAATAGCCAGAGCAGATCCTCAATTACAATTAGCTTAACTATAGCTCATTTGCCAGTTTAAAACATCAAAAAAGGCCACTACTTTCAACTTGGTGTCATTTATACCAAAACTTTGATGTAAAATTTACTATGATACCCTTTTGGTCAATTTTAATTTTAAATGTACTGATGGGGTGGTGTACATTGGTCGTCATTGCCAATGTCAAAATGCTGCCATCATAGTCGATTTTGCAGCCTCACGCTTCATCTCAGCAGCTTTCCCGCTGCCACGGAAATACATGTATACTTGCTGCACACCCAGATCAAAAATCTTGTAAGAAATGAGAGGATACAAAATGTAAGAATGAGAAACTGAATTTAAAAATTTTAGTACCTGAATGACCCAAATGCTCATGGCTGATTCAAGAGCAAAGAATGCGAATCCAATAAAGTAGAAGATCTGCAAGGAAAACATATATAAATTTCCTTAAATTTGATTAGTATTTCTGTAATTAGTAGCAAAAAAAACTATAATACGCCTCAATAATAGAAGATTTGTGATACACTGAAATCAGCACTTAACAAAAGTGAATCATTGCACTAACTTTCAGATATTAGAAACTTACCCCAACGAAAGCCTCAGAAGTTAGCAAATCGAGTGCGGGCAGAATTCCACTGTCATGTATAAACACAAGACAGATCATTAGCTTTGTGGTTATTATCAGACTAAATTTTTTAAGAAGTGGTTCCGCCAATCCGTCAAATCTCTTTCTCATTCTCTTTAGATTAAGAGTAAACTGCAAAAAACATCCGTATGGTTCGCAAATTTTCACACTTTACATCCTTGTCAGAATCGTTGGGCTATCACCATCCATCCATTAGCAAAAGTCAAAATATTTTTCCTTAAAGCTAAACCATCTGGTATTTATGTAAAAGAACACTGAGGCTTAGATGTGGTAAAATTTGTCCCAGGTGGACAAAATTTGGTCAATTTTGGTTTCTAATGGTTAATCTTTTGGGGTCGTTTGCGAAAAACACCAGGTCCCAATGGATTGAAACTAGAATAGCGCAGAACTTGCAGGTAAAAACTGGGACGTGTTCACCCACTAATCCTTTGTCTTTGAACTTTATATAAGTAATCAAGGTACTAAATACGATTAAAAAGTATACGCCTTAAATGATAATGTAATTTTTTGGAAAAAACAATCCAAGGCCATAAGCAACTAATACTTTAAGCTTTGACCCAAGACATCGCCATTGTAATCAATTTAATACTTTTAATGCTACAACTTATTTCAGCAATGAATCTTTAAAAAAAAAGCCCAGCAGACTTGTTTTTAAAATGGCCCGTTTTAGCCCGTTGCTATTTACCCCACCCGCCCCCTTGCTTCATTTTGCCAAGGAATATCAATATAAGGACTTAAAGTTTAGTAACAGGGTGTGCAACTTACGTGAGAGATTTCCCCTTGAAGATAATAGGTGGAGCGACAGCAGCAAATACACAAAAGGCAATGTGAAACTGAAACAAGAATATATTCAAGATATATTAATAGCAAAATCATATGTAGAGATGCAAAACATTGTATAAAGAAAGGGGCTTACAATGTACGCCAAGAAAAACCATCCAAACTTCAGAGCGCTATCAGTTCTGTCAAGACAGGAATAACACAATTCAAAACTATTTATAATAAACAATTACTTTGCCAAAAATAATTCAACATTTGCAAGTTTGGTGAACCAACTTTAAGTTTGACTAACAAACACTATTATTTACCCTTTTTGCCGTTAGCATGAAACTTTCATTTGCTTCATGACTCTTTCACTAAAAGGGAACTCTTCTCCATAACAAAAGCACGTATAAAAAGATATAGAACTTAAACGAATTCATAAAGAAAAAAAAAAGTTTCCTACTGGAAAAAAAATAATATGCCATGCCAGATGTCATATCAGCTTTATGCAACAGATAAGCAAAAATGACCTTTTAAAATGCTTCACTATGAACTGTGAAAAAACGTATGATGCTAAAAACAGGAAAATTTGTGAAAGCAGGTTATGTTATGAACAGTCAAACATTGCGTAGGACGTGGAGGATTGGATCAGACTAAGGTTTATACCTCATAGCACGATACAAAGGACGATACCACATGACGTAAGCCCCTGGGACTCCTGATATCATATAGATAACAGCAAGAAACCAGATTGTTGGACCTGCAACATAAATTACGAGCATTGAAACAGTGACTCTTTATATAGCAACAACCACAGATGAAAGCTGTGAATTACTAAACCAACCTTCTCCTTCTATCCAGGCAGTAGTCACTGCTACAAGATTCCATACAAGGCACGCTACAATACCTGCAAAATATTGCAAATTCACAAT
>CP139509.1:171441153-171981153 GCA_021014915.2 Artemisia tridentata subsp. tridentata
GAATAAAGGATCTTACTGGCATATAAAATGCACCTCCACCATGCGCGCCTTGAGTGGTTTGGTTCTATTAGAAATAACAACACAGAAAGAGAAATAAACGTCATAAGCATAGGCTCAAAATTATTAAAGCAATAACGCATAAAACAGATATATTAAGGTTATTTGGAACTTCATGTGATGTAACTGACGGACACTTGTGCACGCGTGCACATACACACACACGCGCGCGCGCGCACACACACACACACACGCACACCAGAAAACAACCCAATACCCTACATTCCTCACCCATCATCACACATCGCACACATATACATGATACATGCATATGGAATGTCACTGAAACTTTAACAAAACCAAATCCACTGGAGCTAACAGCAAACTTAAAGGGGTTGGGCTAACAAGCAATGTTTTACAGACCTTGATTTAAGAGGTCTTAGGTTCAAATCAATAAGTACATTCAGCTCCTTAGGTACCATACTTGTTGACTGGAAAGCCTAAAGTCAGGTCTATCAACAACATGGAATGTGGGTCAAAGATGCCAAATATCAGAGTCATCCGCTGGAACAAAAAATAAATAAAGAAGAAAGAATAACAACAACAGACTAAAACTAAGTTTCTTACATCAGTTTCTACTGACGGGGCAAACTGCTTTTGCATATGAACTTTATAGTTCATTTAAAGGTCAAAGAAATCAACTTAATATATATCCGCATTAACCTGATTATCAACAGTTGGAAAAGAATTACTTGTATACCCTTAATTTAATTAAAATTAATATGATTGCAACACCATCAAAAGTTACTAAAACTTCAAACGGCGAAACCACATCCAAATAGTATCTCTTGCTCAAAGCCAAAACCCCAAACAAGAAAAGATGCACATTGATTAATTATTCATAATGTAAAGTGTAAACAACACTACATTATGAAGCATTCAACAATTAGAACTAAAATATTTCATAATTAAGAAAAAAACTTGGAAAGTGGGAATTTAGAAATCGTCCCAAATTAGACATAAACTTGAATTATTGATTCTCCGTGTCATAACCACTCAACTTGAGGTAGTCAGATTTCAAAAATCAGGGATAACTATAGTCTCTCTAAATCAATTTGGAATTTTTTTGGCTATTCACGGATTACAAATGTGCATTCTGCGATGTTTCTTTATAACCCCTTTATCTACATTTTGGATACGATACCATTGTGATTGCAATCCAAATCCAAAAACAAAACTTTCATAACAATGTAACTAAAAATATATCTACAAACATCGCCTCAACTCATCCTTGAAAAAGACTACGGGGGTGTTTGGATTAACTTATTTTCCGGACTTATGGGCTTATTTGAATTTGGAAAATCTTATAAGCCTACTTTTTCGGTCTTACAAGCTTATCAAGTTGAACTTATGGATTTAAACAAGCCATAAGCTTTTCCAATCTTCAGATAAGCCCAGATAATGAGCTAATCCAAACACCCCCTATATTTTTACAGATCTAACACCAATTAAACAGAAAACTTGTAACGCACCCGAAACTGAAAACAATGGAATAAGCAGGTACCCTTCAGGTTTCAACTGAAAACCATGGTGGAAGGATACTAGTAGCCAATCACTTCAAACTTATAAATGTCTTATCTCCTACCGATGTGGGACGGGCCAATTATAAATACACTTCCATCCACACAATTACAAAACCCAAATCCAAAGATCCAATTTTTCTAACAATGTAACTGAAGATTGATCCTAAAAACACACATATCATCAAATCCAACCTTAAAGATTCACATTTTACAGATCTAACAACAATTTAGCACAAAACCCATAAAACCAACATCAACCCACTTCACAGTTTCAATAAAATAAAAATATTATATAAAAATAAAGATACCGCAAACGGGTTAAGTTCTTCTTGTTCATCTTCTTCAAATGGGTTTGGATCGTAACGACCAGCCATTATATGATATCAAATCAATGGATTCTTTTGGGGGATTTTGAGAACAATGTGTTTTGGCGTGGGGGAGTTGTAATAAGGAACAAAGATAATATTTCGGATTTTTTTTTTTTTCCCCATGTTAAATTTGAAATGAAATGATTGTCCAAAAATTATTTTTGTTATTAAGGACTAAATATGCAAAAGATTGATAACCGCAAGTACTATTTTCGTAAAGTATTTTTGAAAATAGTATGATTTTTTACGGGAAAAGTCCTTAAAGTTATTGGCATTTTGCAAAGTTAGTCCTTAGGGACTAACTTTGTGATTTATACGTAACCTAAGGGACTATTCGTGTCATTTTTGCTACAGTTGCTCATGAATAGTAAGCACTGTTCTGCAATGTAGCAAGCACTATTATGTACTGTTAAGCACTGTAGCAATGATATTTTCTTTTTTAATCCCTGAAGTGTCGGTATGTTGCAAAGTTAGTCCTTAGGGACTAACTTTGAAATTAAAAGTTAACCTTAGGGGCTGTTTCTGCTGAATATTTGCACGGAAACACTCCCTAAAGTTATTGGTCCGTTGCAAATTTAAGTAACGACTGTTAAGTAACGGTCGTTAAGGATTAACTCTGCAATGGATCAATAACCTCAAGGTCTAAAATGAAAATTGCGCGACAACTGTAGCTACAGTATTTTGGCTCCACTGTTACACCCTTTTTAGTGTATATATATAATAAGGAACAAAGATAAATCATTAAAAGTGTTCAAAAAGTGTTTTTTTTAACCGTGGCGACGAATATTTACGGCAAAGCGATTGTCTACAGCGGCGAATAATTATATTTGCGAAATTGTGAATCTAGTTTAACCCTTGATGCAAAATTGTGAATCTAGTTTAACCCTTGACGAATATTTTCAACACCTCTCGACGTCTCAAGTTCTCGTATGCAACAACACAGGTTCGTACATATTTGCTATGTGACATTATGATCAAACCCCTTAACAAATCATTTAGAATGTTTAAAATACGTTTAGAGTCATTATGTATTTTAAAAGGTTGATCATTCTATTTCAAACCTCATTTTACATTTTGTATATACAAGTATTTTTATTTGTACATCATGCTTCCTAAGTTGTATTCATGTCAAAATAGAATAACTGTCACATTAGGTATCAATGTGCACTTTAGGTGTCAAACTAATACAAATGTGTTTACATACTTCTAAAAATGATGTTAATGACATAATAACTTATGTCTTATAATAGCATAAGTAGTTTAACATTTTTAGTAACACATAAACTAACATGGTACAACTTGTTAAACATATATTAACCAGGTGAGTAATACATTTTAGAAACAAACTTTTGTTTACATTTTAATCAAAATGAAAATGGTTTTATTACCTCATAGATAGTGTCATCAAAATCTTGAAATATCACAAAAGATATCTTGGAAAGATTTGGTAAAGATTATGGAAAGATCTTAGGTAGATTTTAGAGAGATTTCTAGAGATTTTGTAGATTTCCTGTGTCAGACCCACGGAACCAAAAATTAACACGAGCGGAACCAAATTTTTGATCTGTGGGTTGCTGAGCTGGTTGGCTATAAATAGCAGCCCATTGTTCACTCATTTCTCAACCACTTGAACACATATTCTCTCTACCCTTTTGCATACATTTAGATCAGTAGATAACAATGTAGTAACATACATTAATCATGCACCCTCACATGATCATAATGTTATTAACTTTCATTATGTTGTAAGCATACTCCCGAAATGATCCTTTGAAGCAAGCTCAGAGATCTTGAGTCATCATCCACCACAAGCATACATATATGAAGATCTATCACAACAAGCTTAGAGAACTTGTGATCTTCATCCATTGAAGGCTTTCTATCAATGGAAGTTCATTTAGATTAGTCATTCATATCCATTAGACATTTGTGTCATGGATCATCAAAATCTATTCACCAAACTAGATTAGATGGTTTATGTGTTTGTGCCATAAAACACAAGGTTTTTATGTTGGGCCATAAAACATAACGGGAGTGGTTGTACCCTTGTAAAAGAACTCGACATCTAGCTTAGTGTCGAAAATATTGTATAGGCGACGTTAGGTTGGTTCTACCTCGAACCAGAACCCGGTATTTAGCTTTGTACCGGAAAAAGTGTAAGCGACGTTTTGTAAGGTTTTCTCCGCCGAGAAGGGAGCTTGTTGATTTATTGAAGTAACTCTCGAGTGGAGTAGGGCGGAGAGGAGATTCGTGACCGAACCACTATAAATACTCGTGTCTGGTTTGCACTTTATTTTACTTACTGCTTTAATTTTATACTTGCATTATATTATTGCTTGTGTTGTGACTTGATGGTTATGCTTGTGTGACAACTTGTGTTAGTGTATGCTTATATTAGTCATAGACTATAATTGGCATTTTTCATATTACAACAAGCTTGATCGGATATTTGATACAACAAGTTTTAAAATTTTAAAACGGTAACGTATTCACCCTCTCCCCCCCTCTACGTTTTCACAATTGGTATCAGAGCCTCGTGGCTCTTATTTTCAAAATAAATAGTTTTTAAAATGGAGTACGATCCATGTATCAAATTACCATTGAAGTGGAATATAATATGAAAAATATTTCGCTAATTATACTTAGAAATTTTGTTGTTAAATGTTACTTTGTATACAAGCTTGAAGGTTTCCTTGAAAAATAAAAGAAAATGTTTCTTAAAAAAATTTGTAAGTGTCAAATTATGTGCTCAAAGCAAATTTATGAAAAATACGGTTTTACGTTTGGGATAACTATAAATTTAGTTGAAAAATCACCTACGTAAATATTTAGATAAGTCACATTAGTAGAAATAAAGTTAAATAAGTATATTGTAAGTTTACTATCTAATCTAGTAAGTCCCACACATTTTCTCTATGTCAAAATACTAGTTTTGTTGAATCTGATACAGAGACCCGCGGAACCTTTTTCTATAAAGGATGGAACCCTTAAAATGGTTCCTTGAAATCCATCTGTATTGTATATAGTTTTTGTCCAACTTCAAAAATTCATAACTAATTAACTATAAGTCCGTAGGAGTCGTGCCACCTATCATTTTAAAGAGAATTGAGTCTACTTTCTTTTAAAAATATTCTTGTGGCCTAAATCTAATTTTAAGTGAGTAGAATAAACCAAATACTACAGTGTGTCCAAAAGATTAAGTTTCATTTTGAAATAGAAACTCAAACTTTTGAGTTATGCAATTTAAGTTGGTATCATTTGAATATTGATATAATTTCTTTTAAAACTAAAGAATTTGGTGATATTTATATATGTAAAGGAAACTAATCAAGCTTGGTATACATCGTTATATTTAAACGCAAAGTGACGAAAAGTATATTTCTTTTTATGGTATGCTAAATGACTACTCGTTTTGGTTTATGTTGTTTGCATATACGTTGCTTACTTATTGCAAATGGTTGTGAACACTTGTCTGATTATATAACATAAGTATCAATCTTGCCATTTTATTTATTTGCTTGTTTGATTTCTTGTTTATGCACAATAGGACATTTGCTAGATTTTGTGCACTAAGTTGGTAAATTGTTTTTGCATTGCTTATAGACTTAGATAATTTTCTTTGCATATATTATATTAAAATCTTGCATAATTCACTTAGAAATGAGAACTAAGTAAAACTAGTCAAGTACTTTGAAAAATGTTGTTTTGCACAAACTCCCACCTAATAGTTCAAGTGTTAAAATGTTTCACTACTTTCAATGATTATCGAAGCATTCAGTATCTTTGAAAAAGGTGTGTGAAACAATGATGTATGAACCATTATATGCCTTATAGGATGTTAACCTATTATTTAACGCTTTGAGAACTAACCAAGTGCCGTGCAGGTGGATAACATCATTATGTTATCAATTTTCATTTTTCACGTTTTAGTGAAATTTCTAGCCCTTGCATTATCTATACCCATACATGTGTTTATACCTATTTCATTGTTGTTTCCTAATCACAACTAATTAATTACACGTGTTTTAGAAGAAATTACGGGATTTTAACGGGTTTCAGGGGTCGAAAAATGCCCACTGTTAAGGATTTTGGCTTGGCGGATGGGGCGGAACCAAAAATTTGGTTCCGCCTTTGTAATTTTTTGGTACTTCCAAATTTTTACCCGCGGATGAGGCGGAACCAAATTAAGAGTTCCGCCCGTTATGTCGAAAGGTAACACCAGCCTGCATTTAAATTTTTCAATTTTTATTTTCGTCTAAATCCCGCACTCTAGATCACTCACTTTTGTTACTAGTATTCTTTTCACTGATATTCACTCATATTAGGATTATGTCATCTCACTTGCACCAATAGGATAACCATCTCTGATCATACTTTCAAATTTCATGAAAATGCTCCAAGGTACCTTTCTCTATAAAGGAAGGAACCCTATAATTGGTTCCTTGCAATCCGTGGACCACTGTTCACAAATATTTTGTAATCATTACACACATTAACTACATTCTTCCATCCTTTACTCATCCTTCACCCATTAGTTTGACTTGTTTTGTGACTTGACAACTTCCTAACAAATCCGGACTCATTATTTGCAAAGATTACATACAATATCAAAATCACAAAGTCTAACTTATGACTATAGATATTGTCTTGTATCTACATATGTTACCTCACTTTGTTAACAAGAAAATAATGTGTCATCCTTCAAGACGATAAGGATTTACATCGAGTCATAACTCACACTTAGGTTATAGATGTATTATCAAGTCTTGCTATCCTTGAGTGCTATCCAATCTCAACAAAGTAGGATTGACAACTTAAGTATTTCGTTCGAAATATTCAAGTAAATATGACTTACGATTTTAGTCATTAAAAGTCATATCCGAAAATTCAACACCCAAGTATTTTAACAACATATGTTAAAACACTTATCCTATCACAACTTTAACACCTATCCAAGACAAACACCTACTGTGGCACTTACCCCACTTTGACACTTATCCTAACACTCTCCAAATCAATAAGAATAAAGCAAATGTCAATAGATTTTCATCCTTGAACATTTATCACTTAAGTTCACTTGTTCTTTCACCATCATCCCATCACATTCACCTCTGTGATATGTCTCAGCCCCTAAGCTTCACAAACATGACTAAAACTTTAAAGAACTTCACCCACTAGTTGTACCAACCGACCACAAGAATTAGTATTCATTCTTGTTGCCTTCAACATCTATGAAACCTAAGTACTCCCATAGTACAAGAAACCTCTACATCACCACATCCTTATTTGGACACACCAGAAGACCTACCATCTAAATCAACCAATCCACAATCCTTACCATCATTTGAATCCGTTGAGTGCTTTGCTCAAAAAGCCCTTTGTCCAATACTCGTACCAAATTAAATGCACGTTGAACTAACTCAAACATTCCTTGCCACCTATAGGGACTTAGATAATTCATTATGGCTAGAACCTCCACTATCAAATGAGCATGATGCTCGCGTTCATTTTTATCAATTTCCACTAGGTATAAGTAGTACTACTTTCACAAGTTATCAAAGTATTAGTAATACTTTGTCGCTAAACTTCTGCATAAGTTTCGTTAAACCTTAAATCAACATTTTAACAACATATGTTAAAATGCAATCTCAAAGCCAATCTCATGCACCCCGAGCGACAATGACTCTTGAGGAATATACATAAGAAACTCGAGTGAATTCCTCTTGTCATCATCTAGTGAATATAATCTTGCGACCAAGTATATTTAGGATAGGACTATCCGATTCAAACACTTTGGGTTCATATCTTCATTTAGGAAAACATGATGTTTCGGAAAACATTTTGCCTAAGAAATCATGTGTTTAGTTTTAATCTTGTTAAAAGGATAATGTATATCCTATGCATCATTCTCTCCTTGCGACATGAACGGTTGTGTTACAAGAGATTTCATTACACCTCATTGGCTAAATGATCTTGAACAAACATCTACAAGTTCTATGAACTAGCGTATCTCTTTCATCTTGTCATACTTGTTTTCATAAGCATGATAACTTTATCCCATGGGATAATCTTATGTGTTGAAAGATAGTATTTGTATCTATTTCCTTTCAAGTGTAAATCATAACCTAACATTTCTCATAATCTAGTTTAAACCTTGTGCACATCCACGGTTAAAACTACACATCTCTAGAGCATACACAATATCTATTGAAGTTGATAACCTTACTTAGATTCTTGTTGAATAAAATTCCAAAGAACTTTCTTGAGAACGTTCTTGATGTAACATATTCCATTGACACACAAACACACCCACACTTTCCTGGAACATTTTGGAAGATGTAGGAAGTGTGTATCTATTTATTAGTTAGAACTTTGCTTAGTTGGCAACTTTAGTCCCTTTGGCACTTTAATAACTCATTCTAGTACTAAAACAAGCTGGTTCTAATTCTAGTTTGGTCATTTGGCAACTTAGGTTCCCTTTTCTCTCTACTTTGGCCACATTAACTTTATAACTAATTTAGTACTTGACAACTTAAATCCCTTAAGTCCTTATTTCTTATAAAAGTAACATATCAATCTTTCTATAATCTCATTACACTTTCTTTGACCATTAGTTTGACTATAGGGCTAAGTATTGGTGAACTATCATTTTTTATATACTTCAATAGGCAAAAATATGAATTCCAATCTTTCTAACATGAGAATGACTACTGGAGAATCTATTGCACTAGAAACTCAATTTAACCTAACGGTTAAATTGCTTCCAGGATAGAAGTTAGGTATCACCCGTAAAAATGGTCATGTTTAGCCTTAATTGAGCACCGCTAGTAATAGTCTCATATTCATTCTCCAACTTGAAAAATCTTTATTCATATACTTGCCCAAAGTAAGTGTTAAAATAAGATATTTTGCCTTGTCTTAGGAATATTAATCAAACAAGTAGTAGATATGACTTTTCTTTCTTTAGTTTATTAGAATCACTTGCATCACACATACATTTGTTGATTACATGTTTTTGTTTGATATGATTAAGTATCTTGACGTTATCATGATATTTTTCTTTCTTTATATGATGTTTCGCAAGATTAACGTGTTACTTGTTAACTCATATGCCTTTTTGATACATGATATTTTTATATGATGTATCTATGTTTAAATCCTCTTGTCTTTTGTTGGCATTCATTAAATCTATACATAAGATGGTCTAAATAATACATGTTCCTAAATGTTATAATTTAAACATGGTTTGCATGAATTTTTCGTCTTGATTCTTTTGTGACTTTGTCACACTATTTGTTCGCTATGTGTGCACTTATAATTTATCGAAGTGCTTTTGGTATGATAAACATTTAGAAGTCATTTTATCCTACAAATTAATCACATGGATCATTATATGCTTAAGTGTCTAAGCCTAACGATAAAACAATCTCACAATGAAGTATTTCATATAATGTCATGTTCTTGCATAATATGATTGTTTGTCTTGATGCTATCATGTTGTGTGGTGATTTTTTGTCTAGTAGTCGAATATGTTATTTTTGTTTATATAGGATGTTATCTTATGATTTATATCATATTCACATCTTTTATCACTAACACTTTTGTCTTATAGGTTGATAACAAATTATTTGTTATCTCACTTCGTTCTAACTTTTATATGCCTATTTCGCATAATTGTAATCCCTTTATTGCTACGTAGATTAGTAATATGTTTATGGGACCCATTCACTAGCATATAGTTTTTAAAGCATATAGATTTAAGTTTTAGAGGCTTGGCATTGCATTTGTGTATCTTTCAATCGACCTCTTTCCAAATCTCATTATTGCTTCCGCTTTTCAAAAATCATCTCCATCACTATTTAGTTATAACAATACTCCTAATTCTCTACACCTCCTATGAGGAAACCACATGCCTCGTTATGCGATCATCTCGCATTGATAGAGAAGAGCTACGTGACTTCAAGGATGAAGTTCTTTGTATGCTAACCAACATCCGCAAAAACATTACTAAGCTCACCGCTTTCATTAACCTGCAACCTCCTAAAACACTTTATCGTCATTCTTCATTCGATGCATTACACATTATGTTCGATGTCCACCGATTAAGGCAGAAAGAAATTCATTCACATAATTGTCTGTTGTCAAAATGTGTTAAAGAATACTTACTCATGTATCTTACACCCTAAAATACCAAAACATAGGTACACACCATTTAGTTAAAATCGGTTCACAAAACCACAAGTATTTCAAGCCTTTTTAACCCAACATCACAAGTTTGCACCATTACCTCATCAAGTGAAAAACACATCATGTGTTTGACAAACTTATTCATCTCCACAACCAATAACTAATTTAAATGGAGTCTAGGATTTTTCTTAAACCAGGACCTCACAACTTCATTGTCCAGAACACCACCATTGGATCTCATCATTTTCTTCCTCGACACATATCATGCACGTCATTGTCAGTGCAAACGATATATTAATCAAAACCGTCATTCTCAACACTTTCTCAACACGTTGGTCTAACCAACACTCTCCCATCATATGATGTCATTCTCATCCTCATATAGGTATTTAGTATATGGAATTTCTGTTCCTAAGTGCTCATTGTCTTCACCTCCTTTTAATTCCATTCGAGCATATATTATGGCATGATACATCATCTTTGGTAGATGATAATGTCATAAAAGATCATGTCGGTCAAAACCATGTTAATACTCAATTAATACTCTCTCTCCCATTTTCACCTAGAATAGGTCATTTTTATAATTTGTGTCAATCAATGAATGAATTTCGTTCTTGTTAGCATCAATAATATTATTCAAATTGTAACCCTTATGCATTACGAGAGTCATATCCCTCGAGATGTGAATTTTAGATAAGGATTGCATGAGTTTATATTTTCTATTTTTATATTCGTTATAGCATTTGAGTTTCTAATTCTTTAATAGTTGTCTACGTTATCACCACCACCTTCCATCACCACTTTCACTAATCATCACCACCATGGATTAGCAAAAACTTACTTTTATCAATCTTTAGTCATCTACCGAGTTATCACCACATGAATCCTACTAGTAAACCGACACCAAGACTAGCACCACTCACTTTAACTCTTAATATTTCAACTTCACTTTATATATTCTTTCTAGGCATTATTTTGTAGGCTCTTATCATATTATATTCTTGTTTTTCTTATAATTGTAATTCTTATTAGAAGACTACACTTCATGAGATCTTTGATTTCATAATCATGGTTCTCTACTTTGAGTTGCTTGTGATTATATCATTTATATATTGCATATATACATCTTATTTTCTCTTTGTCAAAAAGATGAAATATATTGCACTAATTCTTTCATTGTAGGTTCATCATCATATACACTCGATTGTATATAATATACTCATCTAAGGATGAAGTTTGCATCAATTATTTTCCTTATTTTAGGTGCTTCTTGACACCCTCGAACATGGAGGAATATCCATCAAGCACTCATATTGCATCGTCTATACACTTGGTTGTATATGACATATTTGTCTAAAGACAAAGCTTCTATTATACTAATATTTGTTTGGTAGGTTCATCTTGACGCCCTAAAGCAAGGGGGAGCTTCCGTCAAGCATTTATAGAATGCATCTTATACACACTTTGTTGTATATCACATACTCGTCCAATGACGAATATAGTTTTGCACTAATATTTTTTTTGTAGCTTTTTAATCACACCTTGACGCCTCGATCAAAGGGGAGTAACCGTTAAGGGGGAGCATGCACGCATTCATAACCATTCTCATTCTTCGACGTACCTTTGTGTTTCGACAAAAAGGAGGAGAAAATAATCTAACATAGCTTACCCAAGTGTATCGTTTGCTATGTGTATTTTCTTCATCTTATATTTTTTCCAATTTTTTTATTGCATAACTAACCTTGATATAGGTTAAGCATCTTAATTTGATCCATGGATCCGCTACCAAACAAGGGCAAAAACCATAGGGGATTGGAGTGGACAATTTAACTTCACTAGGGATGATGCAAGCTCGCCTTTTCGGGGAGAAACGAAGTTTAAAACTCCAAGGACACACCTTTTTTGTTTTGAAAAAAGGGGGAGAAGAGTGTAAACGGAGAAGGTAATGTAGAAGGTAATACGGACACAAGTAACTTTTTACATTTTACTGTCTATCACGTTTACATATTTTGTCATCGTCAAAAAAGAGAGATTGTTAGTGCAAATATTACGATATTTAATCTATACAGTCTCGTTTGTTTTGATTGATGACAAACATGTAACTTGATACATGACGTAAAATGTACAAGTTACTCGTAATCATATTTTGTCTCAACATACATTCAACACCTCTCGACGTCTCAAGTCCTCGTATGCAACAACACAGGTTCGTGCATGTTTGTTATGTGGCATTATGATCAAACCCCTTAACAAATCATTTAGAATCTTTAAAATACGTTTAGAGTCATTAAGTATTTTAAAATGTTAACCATTCTATTTCAAACCTCATTTTATATTTTGCATATACAAGTATTTTTACTTGTATATCATGCTTCCTAAGTTGTATTCATGTCAAAATAGAATAAGTGCCACATTAGGTGTCATTGTGCACTTTAGATGTCAAACTAATACAAATGTGTTTACATACTTCTAAAAATGATGTTAATGACATAATAACTTAAGTCCTATAATAGCATAAGTAGTTTAACATTTTTAGTAACACATAAACTAACATGGTACAACTTGTTAAACATATATTAACTAGGTGAGTAATACATTTTACAAACAAACTTTTGTTTACATTTTAATCAAAATGAAAATGGTTTTATTACCTCATGCATAGTGTCATCAAAATCTTGAAAGATCACAAAAGATATCTTGGAAAGATTTGGTAAAGATTATGGAAAGATCTTAGGAAGATTTTGGAGAGATTTCTCGATATTTTGTAGATTTCCTGTGTCAGGCCCACGGAACCAAAAATTAACACGGGCGGAACCAAATTTTTGGTTCCGTGTGATCCGTGGGTTGCTGAGCTTGTTGGCTATAAATAGCAGCCCATTATTCACTCATTTCTCAACCACTTGAACACATATTCTCTCTACCCTTTTGTATACATTTAGATCAGTAGATAACAATGTAGTAACATTTAATCACCCTCACATGATCATAATATTACTAACTTTTATTATGTTGTAAGCATACTCCCGAAATGATCCTGTGAAGCAAGCTCAGAGATCTTGAGTCATCATCCACCACAAGCATACATATATGAAGATCTATCACAACAAGCTTATGGAACTTGTGATCTTCATCCATTGAAGGTTTTCTATCAATGGAAGTTCATTTAGATTAGTCATTCATATCCATTAGACATTTGTGTTATGGATCATTATTGTAAACATCATTGTATCATCACAATCTATTCACCAAACTAGATTAGATGGTTTATGTGTTTGTGCCATAAAACACAAGGTTTTTATGTTGGGCCATAAAACATAACGGGAGTGGTTGTACCCTTGTAAAATAACTCGACATCTAGCTTAGTGTCGGAAATATTGTATAGGCGATGTTAGGTTGATTCTACCTCGAACTAGAACCCGGTATTTAGCTTTGTACCGGAAAAAGTGTAAGCGACGTTTGTAAGGTTTTCTCCGCCGAGAAGGGAGCTTGTTGATTTAGTGAAGTAACTCTCGAGTTAGGTACTCGAGGAGTGGAGTAGGGTGGAGAGGAGATCCGTGACCGAACCACTATAAATACTCATGTCTGGTTTGCACTTTCTTTTACTTACTGCTTTAATTTTATACTTGCATTATATTATTGCTTGTGTTGTGACTTGATGGTTATGCTTGTGTGACAACTTGTGTTAGTGTATGCTTATATTAGTCATAGACTATAATTGACATTTTTCATATTACAACAAGCTTGATTGGATATTTGATACAACAAGTTTTAAGATTTTAAAACGGTAACGTATTCACCCCCCCTCTACGTTTTCACAACAGATATATATATATATATATATATATATATATATATATATATATATATATATATATATATATATATATATATATATATATATATGAATACACAAATTGACGCTACAATACAAAATCACCGCTAGCTATACACGAGTAATCGTCTAAATTCATTAAGTCGCTGGTATAATTATAGTTATATTGACTAAGATACATACAACATACTAAACAAACAAAAATTGATTATCTACAAACAAATATCGTATAGATAGACAAACACATACACCATAGTTATCATAGTTGTCTTCCCCACTACTTGCAAGATTTCTCCAAAGCACAAAATTTGGGTTTCATGATCAACGTAGTTTGTCCGAAATTCATTTAAAATCAAACTTCCCTCAGAATCTTAATTAAATTAGAAATCAAAATTCAATCAAAAAGTGAATTTTGGTCAAAAGTCAATATTTCGATCAACAATCGGGTTTTGGTGTGTAACTCATCAGAAATTTTAGTAATCAAATTCAACAAGAAGATTGAAGATTTTAAAGATCATCAAAACTAAATTTCTACGAATTTGATGAATGTTTCCAAAGTTTTTAGACTTTCTACACAACTTAAATCCTTTGTTTGACTTGGTTTCTTTACATAAATGTTTTCAATATTAAAAAAAAAAAATAAAAAAAATTGATCAGTGACATCAACAAAATGAGACAAAAAACAAGAGATGTTGGTTTCGATATTGTCGTTGTCGATCGTATATTTACCTTTGCATACTTTTTAGTACAAGTGCTACCATCAATGTAATGTGTTAAGCAATGCTGTTCTGTTTCAGCGAGAACTTCAACCCATAACCATAATCTAAGTATAAAAAAAACAAAAATTAAGTAAATACCTAACAATTTTTGTTAAACCTAAAAAACTTTAAAGGTAAACGTTGATCAAGCTGATTATGAAATTGATGATTTTGTTGACGAATTGATTCAGAATTTTATTTGGATCTAACGAATCAAGAACTCCACATCTTGGCTAAGGGTTAAAATGATCAATTTTATGACCTGCCATGTACCAAAATTGAACTATGTGATACACATGATGCGGCGGTTGCAACACCAAAGTTTTACAACCCCCTAAAGAGTGTACCTAACCATTGTAGTGTAGTATAGGTAAGACTAGGGGAAGATCATTCACTAGAAAAATAGTGAGGTAGGCTCGTAGAGTATGACAATTTGATCGAAAGACGGGAGAAGATTTTTTTTATTTATTATTATTATTATTATTAGGGAGAAGATTTATTTTTTTTGGTATTTATAGTTTAAAGGAAAGCAAGTAAAATATCAGTTTTTAGGAAAATTTATTTTAAGACTAATATTAACCTGTTAGAAATAAAATAATCCACTTGTAAACAATATAATAAGTGCAGCGACTAGATGCGTTAAGTTATTAAAATACTCCTCCTATGGAACTATAAATAGGAGTGATTTACTTATTTTTCATAATAAGTGTGTGCGTCATTGTCATTGTATCAATATCAATGAATAAAAAGACAATTTATCTAAACTCTCTCTAATTATACACACACACACTAATCATCAATCAATGATCCAAGCTCATCTAACATGTGGTATCAGAGCTAGTGATTATTCGATTAATGTGTAATTCTACTCATATTCATGGTTCCAACAAGATCCTCCATTGATATACCTTCAAAGATTCAAGATTTGAGCTTTTTTTATGGAATTTGATGGAGAATGAGTTAGGAGATGATTAGATTACATTAGCTTGTGATTAGATTGAGGATTTTAATCTGTGAAGGTTCGAAGTTTTTGTGGGAAATAGTAGTCAAAATAGGACGTCTTTTGTTTTTAGTGCTTTAATCTAGTGGGTTTTTGTGCTTATTAGAGCTTATTATGTCGATAAAAGTGAAAAATATCAATTTGAACAGTTAAATTTGGTTAAGAATTGAAGTTTTTGGTTAAAATTTGTTAAGTTTTGTATTTGAAGATAGTGTGCCTGAGATGATGTTTGAACGCCTAAGTTTGAAGGTAGAACGCATGTATTAGTTTCACTTGAAGATAGAACGCATTTGTTAGGGAGTTAGATTTCAAAATGTTTGTATCTTTGAAGGTTCAAAACATTTAGGAGTTTAGGCATTTAGGGTCTCTTCAAAAAGTTTCTTCAAGACGATTGTTCAAGCATCAGTTAAAAAACGTTTGTATTGCAAGCGTTTAGTATTACATTTTTTGAGATAATAACTTTTTGAAAGGCGGGAAATTTATTTTGCAATAACTTTAAGAGACTGCGTGATAAACTTATTACATATTTTACGGTATAAAAACTTTCACATTCTAATCACTAAATAAGATTTTTTATTAAACATTGCAAACATGTTTTATATTTAGTATTGATAACTAAGATTATATCGATATACCTTAATTTACTTTCATAACTATATATCGTGCTATATAATTGATACATACTTTATGTTATAATAAATAAACATAAATAAGACTGAAAATAAACTTTGTCAAAGTCTTAGGTAGAAGAAAACGTTTTCTTTTGTAGTATTTATATAAGTAGTTTTTATCTTTTTGTTTAAATCGAAGGTCCATTATAGCATTCCATATCCTAATTTCTCCAATTCAATCAACCCAAAATCCTCCACCACTGACTGTCGTTTCACTCAACCACTGATTATCCATCGTCACTGATACCAATGATCAAATCCTCCATTTGTTGCTTTCTCTCTCTCTCTCTCTCTCTCTCTCTCTCTCTCTCTCTCTCTCTCTCTCTCTCTTTATTAACATTGATCTTCTACCCAACATAATGGAATGACATTATTCAGTATATGGCCAGTCAATTTACAAATAAAACAATTAAAAGTGTGGTATGTAGACTTGCTCTTGGTGTCGATGTTTACTATATTTGGCAAGAAAGGAACAAAAGACTATTCACAAAAAGAGAAGAGGTTTGCTGAAACTTTGCTTGAAGTAATCATTGAAAGTGTAAGGATGAGACGTATGAGTATAAAGGTTCTAAAAACAAATAATGTTCTAAAGGTTTCTAAGGAATGTGATATTCGGGTATGTGATTATGTACACTGTGATATATAGGGTGAGTCATGCAAGATGGGACTACCCTGATATATCTGGTGTTATGGAATCCTTGGTTTAATGGCAGAAACTCTATATGATCTATAAATTTAGATGATGTCTACTTATGATCAGTTCTTTGATGCTGTGTGTGAGGTTGTAGTCGCACATTGGCATTAAAGCACCCCTGTAAGAAGGAAATGTAGTTCCGGTTTATATGATATCCATATAGTTTATTGACAAGTATTTGGAAGAGCTCTATTAATGGTGATGCCAGGATTATTCAAAATCATGTAAATGATGTTGTTCATGTTTCATGATCTTGTCTGAAACTGGAAACGTAGCCATTAATTGGTATTTAGCTAGCCCTTAGTAATCCTACACTATGATGATGCCCCCCCCTTTATGATAAGGTTTGGAAGTCATTTGTGATGATGTAGCTACAAATGGCTTTTGGATAATAGTGTGGTATATCCTAAGGTGCTTAGTGAAAATGCTGAATTAAAGGCGATCTTGATATATGTCTGCAAGTATTTGTTACCTCTGTGTTTTCATATCAGCGTTGTATAGAGTTTAAAATGTTGCAGCATTTGGTTTGTATTGTCAGCTTGTTTTTAAGGGATGTTTGGGACATGTTCATTACTTCTTAAAAATTTGTATATATTGTAAATTTTGAGTTTGGAGTAATATATTTCACCTTTTCACCAAAACACATCGATCTTCTGCCAACCACTTTCTCATACGATTTGTCTAATCCACCAATCATCTACATTCTATATATTTTATTATTACTTTTTTTTTTATAAATTTTCCGGTTATATCTACTTTTTTATATAAATGTTTTTCAGTTAGATAACTGAATCTATGTGAAAAATCAATGTTTGTGTGATTATTACATTCTACATACATTATATATTTTTTATAGCACTTTGTTTGGTTTGTACAATGACTTTTATTAATTTTTTGTTTTATAAGTTATATTTATTGTATATATTTATGTCTTACTGTAATTGTTGTAACATATGTTTAATTGGTTGTAATACTTAAAAAGATATCTGCATTTAATAGAGGAAATGACATTCTTGCATTATATGTAGTTTAGTTACTCTAATATGTTCTTGAGTTTTTAATTAAAAGAAAAGAAAATAAAAGAGAAGAAAATAAGTGAAGATGAAAGGAAAGGAAAGAAATAGAGTTATGTTCTCTTCCTTCCTCTTCCTCCCAAAAGTGGTGGGTAGATTTTAGAGTAAAAATACCCCAAATCTTCCTTTCACTCTCCACTTCCTTTCCTTTCTTTTTTTAAAAAAACTTGAGTACACAAGATTTTTTATACTTTTTTCTGTTTCTTTTCTTTTCCTTTCAAAATTAAACTTGAAAACATGGTGTAAATAAGTAGTTTCAAAATGCTTAACTTAAAACAACTTTCTTCATTCACAAAACCAAATAAACATGTTTGGATAAGCAATCCCAAACACCCCCAAAACTACATCAAATCATAATCATCATTAACAACAACCTTCCCATCAGCTATTCGAACTTGATTCGTTACATTTAAAGGGTATACCATGATCTCTTTATATAGTGTATCATAACCATTCACGATCTCTTTATATAGATTCAATATGTATCATTCCAAATCAATGAGAAATAATCAATATGAAAACCTTTTGATATCTTAAACTCTTTACAATATTTGAGCTGAACCTCCTTCCTCATTCATCGAAACCTATTGGACAGTGGCGTACCTGAGACTTAAACTGACCAGGTGCAACAAATATATGCATGAATTAAAGAGTTATCAAGTTCATTTCGATAAAAGTTCAACGAGTTTTAAAAAAATTTTACGCTATGTGGGGAAAATCCTATATTTTTTTTAACAAAGAAAAATCCTGTATACTAGAACACATTTTTAACCAAAAAAAAAATAATAATAAAATATATATATATATATATATATATATATATATATATATATATATATATATATATATATATATATATATATATATATATATATATATATATATATATATATATATATATATATATATATATATATATATGACAACACAAGACTTACCTTCATCCTCTTCCTACAAATGTAAATGGGTGAGAGTGTGAACCCAGATCATCTAACAAAAGAGATCACTCATTGGAGTTCAAGGATCAATTGAGGGTTCGCAGAAGGGTTAAAAGCGAATACATGAGGTTCAAAGATCAATCAAGGGTTCACGAAAGGGTTAAGATCTTATCCACGGGGTTCATAACCGAGAAGGTCCAAGGTTGCACCTGGGAGGTCATATGTAAGTTCCAGTTCGGGGTGTAAACGAGCCGAGTACTGGTAAGCTCGAGCTCGACTTGAATACTAAAACTCAACTCGAGCTCGGTCAAGCTTTTTATTTCGAGCTCGAGCTCAACTCTTCATATAAAACTTGACTCGAGCTCGATTATTTTCCACATTTCATGCTCGAACTCGATGTATACTCGGCACATCAAGCTCGGCTCAACTCGATTTGTATAAAAATTAAGTAAAGTTATGTATATAAAAGGGTAAAAGTGTAATTTAATCGAAACTCGTTAAGGCTCGCGAGCTTCACGAGCCGAGTATTTTGAAGCTCGAACTCGACTCGATAATATACTCGAGTAGCTCGAACTCGAGCTCGACTCGTTTAAATCGAGTCGATTTCGAGTAGTTTACGAGTCGATCTGGAATAACTCGCGAGTTGTCTCGTCTCGTTTACACCCCTAGTTCCAATGGTGGCATGAGTTGAGATCAATATAAATCTCAAATTTGTCATAGGTTTAATAAATCAATTTTAGCCGTCTATTTTTTATCAAATTAATAAAAGCCTATTTTCCATTTTTTTAAAAAACAACATATCTTGCAAATGGTAACTCTTCAAGCTACAAAAAAAATACACAATCATAACGAGAATTAAATTATCTTTCTATAGATATGCACTTCTATATACTTTCGACGATTTTTTTTTCAAAATTTCCACCCCGAAAAATCACAGTGATTTGTAAAAATCACATGTTATTTTTATAGGCGAAAATTTTGAAAAAAAAAAAATGTTGAAAGTATATAGAAGTGCATATCTATAGAAAGATAATTTAATTCTCGTCGTGATGATATGATTTTTTTCGCGTAACGATTAACGGTTTGCGAGATATTTAATTTTAATAAAAATGACGAAAGTTTATTTTTTTTTTTTTTGTATAAAAAAATGAATGGCTAGGATTGATTAATTGGATCTATAACAAATATGAGATCTATATACGTGATACGTGACTTGTAACAATTTATTAATAACTCTTTCAAAATAAATGCACATTTTTATATTACATAAAGTTATAAAACAATCTTACTAATTTTACCATCTATTACAGTAATAAAATATCATCTTTGTTCATTAAAATCATTTTTTAATGGTTGAAATCTAAAATGGATATTTATTTTGACACCATGTCAAAATAAAAAGATTAACATTTAATTGGGAATGGAAGGAGTACTTTTTATAAATGACTTTCTAAAAAAAAACCTTGTGGACACTTTTTTACTGAGTCATGATTCTGACCCGCTTTCTACCACATTTTGAGAGTTTTCGATTCTTTGGAGTATTTTCAAAATTAATTATTCAGATGACCAGGATCAACAATGTCTTTCAATTTTGCCCAACAAAATTCGAAACTTATTATAGGGTAGGTACAAGAAATGGCCCAATGTATCAAGTGTTCGACGTATATAGGGTTTGTAATTATCGTACATAATACTCAAGGTGATACATCCTGTCATGGCTCTCGCTCTCGTAGGTGTAGTGGTGTTTTTCATTGGCTTGGCGGGTCAACCAATTGGCGATTCTATACCTTACTTAGTGATCTTTGTAACATTAGCACTACCGATGCTAATTATATCGTTATGTATTAATATTCGTGGATTTTAATAAAATTTACGTTATTTGTGCTTTCCGTATATTTTTATGAATTATTGTGATTCTCGAGTTCGTTCTCATGTCGGGTTTCTTTCATTGGGATGGTGGGTAATAGGTGTAGATATCTTGTTGGGTTTTAAAGGTTTCTTGAAGTTACTACTACTTGTATTATTAAGACTGCTCAGGTACTACAAAGGAAATACAACAAGTCATTACTGCGGTTGGTTGTGAAGTTAATGTTGCTTATGGAAGATTAATGCTGCTACAAGATTAATACTGCTAGAATAATTAGTTAGTATTGCTAATACATTATTAATGTTGCTAGAGTATTAGAGTCGGTTATTATGTATAGTATGTTTAAATAAATATAGAAAAGATTCTATAAGGATTTATCTTGTGTAGAAAGTTATTGTAAGCCGACTAGGACTCCTTAGTCTATAAAAGGAGGACCTAGGGAATAGATGAACATACGACTTTAAGATAGAAAACTTCAAGGTCGTAAACCCTAATACTCAGAGAGTATTCGTATTATTAATATGGAAATCATGATGTAAGCACATAAAGAACATACTTGTATGGGCAAATGATCACAAGGATATTAGGATGTTTAGTTTGGAAAACATATTATCATTGGTAATCCTTTCGGCCTATAGAACCAATTATAATAGTCTAGTGTTTTATAAATCAAATATACATAAGCCTTAATAAATTGGTCATATCATAAGACTCACTCCTAAACCAACAACAAACAAAGAATCCTTTCGACCCATAGACTTTGATGTCATTAATTTGTGAAGTTCCATTTACTTGAAAGATGATGAGAACACATATTCAAAAGACTCCTTTCGACCTATAATCTAATTTAAACTTTCACTTGTTATGTTTATTAATTCACTTGCACAATCGTCACAAAGTACAAGATCAAAACATTCGTCGACTAATGAATTGAAACTAATCACTATTGAGAATCCTTTCGGCCTCTAAACTCAACAATGATCAACCAAAACAATAAAAAATGACAAGTTCCAATTTAACCAAATATGATGTCTTTCATCATAAACCAAACAAACACTAATTATGTCCAAACATCCTTTTATCACAAGTTCTCATAATAACCAAACAAGCATTAAGAGATTATCATTATCAAACATATCACATGTCACACAAAAAAACCAAACATGAGATATAAAGTTCAACATCTTGATAATAATAAGGTTTACCCAAGTAGCGATTACAATGAGTAAAGAATAGGAATTATAGCAATCCTATGAGCCTCCAATCAACCGGTACACGCTCTAACCACACTAGAGAATCGCTCCAATACTTCTTGGTGATACGTCCTCCATGAATGGTAAGGTGAATATGGTCTTTCGGGTTTAGAGAGTTGTAGAAAATCTGCCCTTATGGTGTAAGGGAGAGTTTTCCAACGATGTTTGATGATCAAATGGTGATTTGATGCATAAGAAACATTTAACCAAACACTTTTATTTATTATTGATTAATCCTTGGTCACCAAGCATGTTTCTTGGCCACAAAGTGTCATAAAGTGCAGGCAAAATGAGTAATTAGGAGTATATGATCGGACTTGGAAGTAATGGCACTTAATTCCTTACTTAAATGCAACTTTGGAGGACAATAAGTGCAACAAACTGCGGTTGGGATCTCAACCTTGGCGGCTGGGAAGTTTCTGACCACCAAAATCATTCTCAACCCACGGTTTGGACTTCAACCCGCGGCCGGATGACTGCTCAACCTCAGGTTGAGGTATGAACCTGTGACTCAGCATCAACCTTAGGTTGAAAATTGGTTTGCATGTGTATTTCAACCTTGGGTTGGCAATAAACTCCATCTTTAACAATCATCTTTTGCACTTAATCTTCACTCCTTCTTTCATCGAATAACTTCATAATCTTTTACTTGAACTTGGAAATAATCATAGCATGAATCTTTATCTTGAACGGAAAACTTCTCTTCGTGCACATACACTTGATTTGTCGACTTTTCTTCATCTTTTCGTTATTTCCTTTGACATAGTTGTACTTGAACCTGAATACATCTTTTGTACCTTTTAAGCGTAAAATGTTCACAAATACAACCAAATAACATGCACAAACATACGAATAACGCTACTAAAATATGTACAAAATGATCGTTATCAAATCCCCCACGCTTAAACTTTGCTTGCCCTCAAGCAAATCTAAGGAAAGAAAAATTAAAATACATAACTAAATGGCAAAATGAAAAGAAAAAATTTAAAAATTTATGAAATTTTTTGAAAATATCAAAAAATCTTTTTGTTTTTCTTTAAATAAGCAAAAAATGAGCGCATAATCCCCCACACTTAAGGGTTTTCTTGCCCTCAAGCAAATCTAGCAATTAAGAAAAATAGATCCCACATGGTATATGAAAAATGATTAATAAAAATATGATGCAAATCTACCAAGTACAATTACGAGATACGATTCATCTTTTTAAGCTTTAATGGTGAAAAACCGAGATGTTTGACAATACCCTATTGATTCTCTCGCTTGATAACATGGTTAAGCACCTCACAAAAAGGAATGAAAGTATAATTCACTCAACACTCATATATTTTTGGTGATGGAGTACATAAGAAAATCACACTCATATTGCTCAGTCATGAACCGTTTATTACCATAGGCTTATACAAGAAACAAAACTTCACCGACGTGGCGTAAGCACCAAGTGTAAACATCTAAAGAGGACTTTTATTCGGGTTGTAATGTAAGGCTTAAGGGTAATATCAGGCTTATGTTCAAATATCTCTTGCAAAAACATAATAGATCGATAGCGCGAATTCTTGATTTACTCAAACAACGGATGGTCACTAAAGTAATATACCTTAGATCGCTGGCGCGTTATTCGATCACTCAAGAATCGGATGGTCACTAGAATATTCGTACAGTTGATATCTTCACGAAGCCAAAAAGGTAGGGATAAGGCATGGGAATATTTATGAAATTGGTTTTAAAAAAAATAAAGTCAAGTCAAAGTCCCATGTTGCTAGTTACCGAACAAACCACAAACCCGTAAATGATTATAGTTACAATCTTCTTCTCTTCACATATCGATCACCAAATATATATGTATATCATGTCTTAGCACATTGGCTAATCGATATCTCAAACATACTTCATCTTCCTTCATCTTCATAATAATAATATAGCACATTGGCTATAATTGTCATCACATATATTTTTTCTTTCTTTTTTTTCTTCGATGACTTATTCATTTTTTTTCACATTTTTTTTTCTTTGTACATCACATCACCCCACACTTCGTATAAGCATACACCACAAAAATACAAAACATAAAGGTGATCAATCTTCATCTTTGTAGGAATGGCACACACGAATGACAAAGTGTGGCTAACCAATAATCATCAAAAACTATCCAATATTCCAAGCAACTAGCAACCAACCGTTTAGACTTTGACAAGGGTAAGGCTAAGGTTTAAAGTGTAAAATCTTTTTGTATTTTCTGGATGTAACATAACAAAAAGAATGGCTCAAAGGGTGAACTAATGGTATCTAGCGCTAAAAATGAGCGCTACAAATGGGTCCATATGTGAGGTTAACTAACCGATGTGGCTAGCTAATATATCATTAAATGTAAAATGGAAGGCCATTTGGTTTAATTCCTAAGGGTGCATCTTTATCACGCGAATACACTTATATCACACGAATGTAATCTCACTGCGGTCTGGTAATGATTTGCAAGCACAAGTTCTAGAATAAATAAAATCACCGGCACACTCATAGCAAAAAGATTCAAGCATAAAAGATATATGCTATTTGAAATAGGCTCAAATCCTCACATATTTAGTGGTAATGGGCTATAAATGCGCTAGCAAATGTTATCGATCCTAAAAATGAATTGCAATGTCAATCGGGATACATCTCGAATTTTTCAAAATTTACCGAATTCACCAGTGGGATGATCTAGTTATTCTAATATATTAACCTATATGCGCGAAAACAACTAGAAGATAAGGGCAAACAAGTATACAAAATTTTAAAAATTGGCCCAAAAATATGAAAATTTAAAACTAGTTTCGTTTTTCACTATTTTACTTCCCCCCCCCCCCCCCCCACACTTAAGTTAATCATTATACTCAATATGAAAAATAAACTTCAAAGCATGAAAAATAGGGAAAAATAAGATAAGAAAAGACCGAGAGAAACGAAACATCACGGGCTCAAGAAATAGCGATCGAACTCCATATGATAAGATGTTAAGTACGCGAGATCAATCGATTTCTCTTCCAACCAAACATGTCCAATCAAGAGTGTAATGCCACAATCATCCAATCTCCAAGAGCTTATTAAATCTGCAAAAATAAACTAAACTACAAAAACACGTAAAATTCTAAAACTCACTTTCGTAGGCATCACGGTTGCATTTAGCGTATGCAACAAGCCTTTTAAACCCCTCGGTGGCCCGAGTGGACGAGTTAAGTCTCGTGAGGGTTTCCAGTGAACATACCCACAAAGTTCAAAACATTTTTATTTTTAAATACAAGCAAGTACTTATTTATTTACGACGTACCAAAATTAACAAAACTTAAAAATGCAAAAAACCTAATTTAAGTTTAAAGTTTAAACATATCTTAAAGTAAAATAAGGAAAATGCAAAATCTTTTTTTTTTAGTCAGCAAAAGGCGGTTCAACACCCAAACCGGCAGTTCAGTTAAAAATGGGTCACAGAAAGTGATGAACCGGTTCGGATCTGGGTCAGAAAAATTGAGCCGGACCGGTTGAGCGGTGAACCGGCGGTCGGGACAGGTCAGAAAATGGCGAACCGTTTGGTTCAAGTTTGAACCGGCGGTTGGACTGATTTCGGGGTCACAGAAATTTTTGAACCGGTTGGTTCAAGACTGAACCGGCGTTTGCTGGGCGAATATTAAAAGAAAAACTTTTTTTTTTAATTTATAAACAAGTTTAAACTTTAAAACTTTTATTGATTAAACGAAAGAAAAACACGGAATGTAGATCACATAAGAAAAACGAAACAAGACAAATAAGAAAAACAAGTCAAACACAATTGGTGGTTTTTTCGCAAGCAATTTCGAGCACAAAATTTGGAAGCAATCATTAAGATGAGCATTTTTAGAAGACATGAAGCAAAATCCCAACACCAAAAACTTTATTTTTATGCCAAGATCATTAAGCAAAAGATGAGAAATGAGAGATTTTTAAAACAAAACGCAAGTGAAGCAATTAAGCAAATATCATGAGCAAACAAGCAAGCAAGAGCAATCAAACAAGAGCAAAGAAACAATCATTCATGAGCAAGAGCAATTCGAACAAATTAGCAAACAAGCAATCAATCAATATATCAAGCAAACGAACAAATGAACAATTCAACAAGAATTCAATTCAAACAATCAATCAAAGGAACACGCAAGAGAAACAAACAAACAAACAAAAGAATGCAAAGCACAAATCCCCGGCAGCGGCGCCAAAAACTTGATGGTGACGATGCCGGAATTATCATGCAAGCAAACAAACAATATATCAATCAAGAAGACAATCAAACGAACAAACAAGTGCAAAACAAGTCCCCAGCAGCGGCGCCAAAAACTTGATGCGTCCCAACAAGCCAAAAACTTGATGTGCTTTCGCAACGGGTTTTAAATTTATAAACAAGAAATACCAATTAACTAGGAACACATACGAGCAAGTATACTCGTTCGTGTGTAGTTAAGGATTGGTAAGTCAAGGTCGTCCCAAGAGACTTGGTTGTACTCAAATGTTGTTTGATTGTTTAAGCAAGTAACAAGTTGATGGATATGATTGTCACGGATCAAACCACCAAGAAAAGCAATATGAAAATCATGATGTAAGCACACAAAGAACATACTTGTATGGGCAAATGATCACAAGGATATTAGGATGTTTAGTTTGGAAAACATATTATCATTGGTAATCCTTTCGGCCTATAGAACCAATTATAATAGTCTAGTGTTTTATAAATCAAATATACATAAGCCTTAATCAATTGGTCATATCATAAGACTCACGCCTAAACCAACAACAAACAAAGAATCCTTTCGACCGATAGACTTTGATGTCATTAATTTGTGAAGTTCCATTTACTTGAAAGATGATGAGAACACATATTCAAAAGACTCCTTTCGACCTATAATCTAATTTAAACTTTCACTTGTTATGTTTATTAATTCACTTGCACAATCGTCACAAAGTACAAGATCAAAACATTCGTCGACTAATGAATTGAAACTAATCACTATTGAGAATCCTTTCGGCCTCTAAACTCAACAATGATCAACCAAAACAATAAACAATGACAAGTTCCAATTTAACCAAATATGATGTCTTTCATCATAAACCAAACAAACACTAATTATGTCCAAACATCCTTTTATCACAAGTTCTCATAATAACCAAACAAGCATTAAGAGATTATCATTATCAAACATATCACATGTCACACAAAGAAACGAAACATGAGATATAAAGTTCAACATCTTGATAATAATAAGGTTTACCCAAGTAGCGATTACAATGAGTAAAGAATAGGAATTATAGCAATCCTATGAGCCTCCAATCAACCGGTACACGCTCTAACCACACTAGAGAATTGCTCCAATACTTCTTGGTGATACGTCCTCCATGAATGGTAAGGTGAATATGGTCTTTCGGGTTTAGAGAGTTGTAGAAAATCTGCCCTTATGGTGTAAGGGAGAGTTTTCCAATGATGTTTGATGATCAAATAGTGATTTGATGCATAAGAAACATTTAACCAATCACTTTTATTTATAGTTGATTAATCCTTGGTCACCAAGCATGTTTCTTGGACACAAAGTGTCATAAAGTGCAGGCAAAATGAGTAATTAGGAGTATATGATCGGACTTGGAAGTAATGGCACTTAATTCCTCACTTAAATGCAACTTTGGAGGACAATAAGTGCAGCAACCTGCGGTTGGGATCTCAACCTTGGCGGCTGGGAAGTTTCTGACCACCAAAATCACTCTCAACCCACGGTTTGGACTTCAACCCGCGGCCGGATGACTGCTCAACCTCAGGTTGAGGTATGAACCTGTGACTCAGCATCAACCTTAGGTTGAAAATTAGTTTGCATGTGTATTTTAACCTTGCGCTGGCAATAAACTCCATCTTTAACAATCATCTTTGGCACTTAATCTTCACTCCTTCTTTCATAGAATAACTTCATAATCTTTTACTTGAACTTGGAAATAATCATAGCATGAATCTTTATCTTGAACGGAAAACTTCTCTTCGTGCACATACACTTGATTTGTCGACTTTTCTTCGTCTTTTCGTTATTTCCTTTGACATAGTTGTACTTGAACCTGAATACATCTTTTGTGCCTTTTAAGCATAAAATGTTCACAAATACAACCAAATAACATGCACAAACATACGAATAACGCTACTAAAATATGTACAAAATGGGCGTTATCAAGATCATTGGAGAGCCAAAGTCTACTGTTCAAACAAGGAAAATGGTTAAAGATTTGAAGGAACAAGGTTTCTTTGCAAGATCCCTTCATCAAAGAAACAGTCACAAAGACCTCCAAAATTATTTGTTTGCATGTTTTCTATCACAAATAGAACCCAAGAATGCTCACAAAGCATTACAAGATCTAAGCTGGGTGGAAGCTATGCAAGAAGAACTTCTACAATTCAAGCTTCAAGAAGTTTGGACACTGGTAGATTTGCCTAATGGGAAGAGGGCAATTGGTACTAAGTAGGTTTTTAAATGCAAAAAGGATGAAAGAGGCATTGTGATTAGAAACAAGGCAAGGTTAGTAGCTCAAGGATATACACAAGAAGAAGGTATTGATTATGATGAAGTATTTGCTCCTGTTGCAAGAATTGAGGCTATCAGATTATTCTTGGCCTATGCTTCATACAAAGACTTTGTAGTGTATCAAATGGATGTTAAAAGTGCTTTTCTGTATGGGACTATTGAAGAAGAAGTTTATGTCTCACAACCACCTAGTTTTGAAGATCCTAATTTTCCTGACAAGGTTTACAAGGTGCAAAAGGCACTATATGGCTTACATCAAGCTCCCAGTGCTTGGTATGATACATTGTCAACATACCTGTTGGACAATGGTTTTTGTAGAGGGAAGATTGATAAAACTTGGTTTATCAAAAGGCACAAAGATGATATCTTGTTGGTTCAAGTTTATGTTGATAATATCATCTTTGGATCAACACACAAGGCTTTATGTGTTAAATTTGAGAAGCTTACGCATGAAAGATTTTAGATGAGTTCAATGGGTGAACTTGCATTCTTTTTAGGACTACAAGTTAGACAGAAAGAAGATGGCATATTTATCAGTCTAGATAAATATGTGGCTAAAATTTTGAAGAAGTTTGGATTTACTAATGTGAAGCCTGCAAAGACAACTATGGAAACATCCAAGCCCTTGCTCAAAGATGAAGATGGTGAAGAAGTTGATGTTCATTTGTATAGATCAATGATTGGATCATTGATGTATCTTACAGCTTCAAGACCTGACATAATGTTTGCTGTCTGTGCCTGTGCAAGATATCAAGTCACACCAAAAGTTTCACATCTTAATGCTGTGAAAAGGATTTTTAGATATTTGAAAGGTCAACCCAAATTAGGCCTTTGGTATCCAAAAGATTCACCTTTTGACTTGATTTCATACTCTGACAGTGACTATGCTGGAGCTAGCTTGGATAGAAAATCAACAACAGGAGGTTGTCAGTTTTTGGGGAGCAGGTTGATTTCATGGCAGTGCAAGAAACAAACAGTGGTTGCAAATTCCACAACTGAAGCTGAGTATGTTGCTGCTTCAAGTTGCTGTGGACAAGTGCTCTGGATTCAGAATCAGTTGCTGGATTATGGGTACAATTTTATGCATACTAAAATATATATTGATAATAGCAGTACTATGTGCATTATTAAAAATCTTGTTTATCACTAAAAAAAAACATATTGAGATAAGACATCATTTTATAAGAGATTGTTATGAAAAGAAGTTAATTCAAATTGTTAAAATTCATACTGATAATAATGTTGCAGATTTGCTCACAAAAGCTTTTGATGTGGGTAGATTTCAACTTTTGGTTGTTAGTATTGGAATGATAAATCTTTGAAAAATTCTTATCTCTTTGTGTCTTTGTAAAGTTTTATAAGGATTAGTACTGTTATTAGGTCAATAAATTGTTTCTGCTGCTAAGTTATACTTAGTATTGCTATGTTAATGTTGCTAAGTTATATTTATTATTGCTAGTTTACTCAATATTGCTGTGTTAATGTTGCCAGTTATACTTAGTATTGCTAAGCATAATTAATGATGTGATTATTGTAAATTGTGTTATGTTTGTGGTTTTGTGTTTTTGGGACTAATTTTTTGTAGGATAAGCTGAGAAAAGTGACGGAGTGCTGATTAAAAAGCTGTTTGGAGTGGAAACTAACTTTATGCTGCTAGGCATAAGTTAATGCGGCTAGACCTAATTTAGTGCTGCTAGGTTTTTGCTGCTATGTTTGAAAGAACAGTGTGCTGATTTATAAATGTGAGCGATTAAGGGTTTATATCCTTTACTCGTTCCCAAAAGTGTCTTTATCCGATCAAAACTCTTTCGAACATAAACCCTAACTCTTTTTCTACATTAATTGTAAATCCCAGCCAAATCCTACCAAAATTTTTCAAAATTCACAATGTCGACTCTGTCATTCGCTGATCAACACAACATGATTGCGTTTTTGAAAAAGCCCACAGAAAGTGAAGGTTTTACTGAAATCATTGATTTTCTTAATGCTGCTCATATTAGGTACGCATTAACAGTGAATCCTACTATATATGTTTCCAACATCAAACAGTTTTGGGCTACTGCAAAGGTCAAAACTATTGATGAGGAAGTACAGATGCATGCCCTTGTGGATGGGCAGAAGATTATTATTACTGAAGCTTCTATTAGAGATGTTCTTCATCTTAAAGATGCAAAAGGTATTAACAATCTTCCAAATTCTACAATTTTTGAAAACCTTGCATTGATGGGGTACGAAAGCCAAAGTACTTCTTTAAAATTTTCAAAAGGTGCTTTCTCTCCACAATGGAAATTCTTAATACACACTATCTTACAGTGTCTTAGTCTAAATACTACTGGTTGGAATGAGTTTAGTAGTAATATGGCTTCTGCTATTATCTGCTTGGCTCAAAATCAAAGAAATCAAAGATTTAATTTTTCAAAATTAATTTTTGATAGTGTGGTTAAGGGCTTGGATAGTTCATCAAATAAATATTACTTATATCCAAGGTTTTTACAACTTCTTATGGACAAATAATTTGTAAACAAAAAGGTTCATAAAAAGGTTTATACTGCTCTCTTTCATACTAAAAAGATTTTTGCTAATATGAAGAGAAAGGGCAAGGATTTTAAAGGCAGAGTTACACCATTGTATCAAACAATGTTGGAACTAGGTCAAACTCAGGGTGAAAGCTCAGCAATCCCAGCTGATGTTTATCCCCCACCCACTCTTTTGACATCCCCATCACCAACACAAAAGACCCATACCCCTAGGATCACTAAAAATGGCACTCAACTACCTCAGGTTAGTGCTAGTATGGATGTAGATGAGGCTGTGCATGAGGAGAGGGGTCACAGATTAGAAAGGGCTGTCACTACTGTTACTAGCTTAGAAGCAGAGCAGGATAGTGATAACATAAGTAAGACCCAATCTAAGGCAAGTTCTAATGCATCTAGTTCCTCTGGAACTGATTCAGGTGAAGGTCCCAGCCAACCGGATAATATGGGGGGTGTAGATGCTCAGACTTGGTATGAGGTTATGCCTAACTCACCCAATGATGCACCACTCGGGAGAGGTAACACACTCCGAAGTGCTGAGGGTAGTCTTAAACTTATTCATGAATTGACGGCAACTTGTGCAAAATTGTCAAGGGATGTTCTTGATCTCAAGCAGGATCTCAAGCAGCTTAAAATTTCTCAAGGTACTGAAATCACAAGGTTGAAGAAAAGGGTTAGGTATCTTGAAAGTCAACAGAGGTCAAGAACACACAAAACTAAAAGGTTATACAAGGTTGAAACTACTTCCAGGGCTGAATCTTATGATGAAGCACAAAGTTTGGAGAAGGATGTTTCCAAACAGAGGAGGAATACAAGCAAAGCTTAAGGGGAGGATACTAGGGTAGATGTTGATACTGGGATAGATGATGAAACTGGGGATGATGATGATGTAAATGAGTTTGTTGTTACTGATCAACAGGGTAATGCAGCTGTTATGAATGATGTTGAAGTAGCTAAAGTGTTACTTGATGCTGCTACACTTAAGACTGCTTGTGGTGAAGTTAATATTGCTAGTGGTGATGTTAATATTGCTAGTGAAAAGGTTAGTGTTGCTGAGACTGAAGTTAGTAAGTTAGTATTGCTGCTACTCAAGGTGATGAGGATATGACTATAGCTCAAGTATTAACAAAGTTAAAAAGTACAAGACCTAAGGCAATAGGAGTTGTGATTAAAGAGCCAGTATCAGTATCAACAACACCATTAACAACTATTTCACCATCAGACAAAGGCAAAGGTTTGTTGATTGAAGAACCTAAGAAGAAATTTCTATCACTCAGTCAACAACAACAACAACTTATTACAGATGAAGAAGTTACAAGACAAGTGCAAGCAGATCTTGATGCTGAAGAAGAAGAGGCAAGAAGAAAGCAAGCTCAAGAAGAAGAACAAGCAAGTCTTGAACTTATTAATTCCTGGGATGACATTCAAGCTAAATGTGAAGCAGATCACATGGTAGCTCAGAAGATGTGGGATGATGAACAGGAAGAGCTCTCTATGGAAGAAAAGTCAAAGCTTTTTATGGAATTCTTGGCTCAAAAGAAGAAGTTCTTTGCACAAAAAAGAACTGAAGAAAAGAGGAACATACCACCTACCATGGCACAACAAAGGTAAATTATGCAGACCTATCTGAAAAATATGGGTGGATGGAAACAAGCTCAGTTCAAGGGGATGAGCTATAACAGAGTCAAAGAAGAGTTTGACATAGTTTTCAGAAGGGTTAACACTTTCATTGCTATGAATGAAGAAGAATTGGTGAGGTTTTCTAAGAGGTCTGGCGAAAAATTAGAATCTGAAAGTAGCAAGAAGCAAAAACTAGATGAGCAAACAGAGCAAACAGAAGAGCAGACAGAGCAGTTTCAGGAGAGTGCTAATCTACAACAAATGGTTAGAATTGTAGACAGTGATGATACATTTGTTGATGCTGTTCCTTTGCAGACTAAAGTTCCTATCATTGATTGGAAGACTGGTTATAATGGTCAAACTCCTTGGTGGAAGATAATCAGAGCTGATGGAAAGTCTCAAAGGTTTGTAACATTTCCTCAGATGCTCAGAAATTTTGATAGAGAAGATTTGGAGACCTTATGGGCATTAGTCAAGAAAAAATATGGAGATACAAGGCCATAAAATATTTTGGATACAGTTCTTTGGGGAGACTTGAAGATTATGTTTGAAGTCTATCATGAAGATAGAGTTTGGCATGAGCAATACAAAAGTAAAGTTATCCTCTGGAGACTTTTTCAATCATGTGGAGTTCACACTGTAATGATGAAAGGACTTCAAATCTACATGCTAGTAGAAAAAGACTATCCTCTAGCACAGACTAGACTTGATATGATGCTTAATGGGTCTGTTAAACTTCAAACTGATCATTGGAGTGAAATGGTATATCAGCTTCTCAAGAAAATGGAGAAACAACTTTATGGGGCTGATTACAAGAAAATGAGAAAGTAAGTATTTGGAAACATCCTCCTGGTGAAGGTTCAAGCTTAGATTGAAACTTGATGATTTTGGAAGAAAATATCAAGTTTAGAGGAGGATTGTTGGGTTTTAAAGGTTTCTTGAAGTTACAACTGCTTGTATTATTAAGACTGCTCAGGTACTACAAAGGAAATACAACAAGTCATTACTGCGGCTGGTTGTGAAGTTAATGCTGCTTATGGAAGATTAATGCTGCTACAAGATTAATACTGCTAGAACAATTAGTTAGTATTGCTAATACATTATTAATGTTGCTAGAGTATTAGAGTCGGTTATTATGTATAGTATGTTTAGATAAATATAGAAAAGATTCTATAAAGATTTATCTTGTGTAGAAAGTTATTGTAAGCCGACTAGGACTCCTTAGTCTATAAAAGGAGGACCTCGGGAATAGATGAACATACGACTTTAAGATAGAAAACTTCAAGGTTGTAAACCCTAATACTCAGAGAGTATTCGTATTATTAATAATATTGAAGTGTTTAGTTTGATATTCATTGTTCATTATAAAGTTCTTCTTAAGATTAAATACAAGATTCCGCATTGTGTTTGATAAATCACAAGGCAGTTTCTATACCTAGTTGTGTTAGATTTATCTAGTATAGCTAAACCTTTACAAGCTAAGGGATTCGATCAAGTGCTCAACTGGGATCAACATATCTATAGAGTGTTGTCAAGAGGGATGTTTACGAACATTTTGTCTCGTCACAAGACTTTGCTTTTGAAAGAAGATTGTTTCAGGAAATTTGAGAAGATGACTGTTTCATTCATGACATGATTCTTCCTAAACTAGACATAGGTGATCAGGCTATGTATAATTGAGGACCAATTATGTGATGCTTGGCTCAGTCAAAGTAGTATTATGTTTCTCAAGAGTTTTAGATGGTGTTCAACGTGTTGCTTTTGTAAAATGGCAACCTAAATAATTTTTCAAGGTTACAAGAAAAATTGGTTCGCACGACGGTGACGGATTAGAAATTTCTGGGGTGGTAATAGGATAGCTTTGAAATGGATCCTAGTGTTTGTGAGAATCTTATAGGATGGTAATAGTCTATTGTTCGGTCAGGAATGATATTAACCAGATTCCTAATGGGATAGCAGTGTATTGTTACGAAATGATTATGAATAGGGTAAATGGAATAGATATTGTAATAGACGTAGGTCGTGATTATCATGGAAATAGTACAAGATAGGGATCTTATAAGATAGAAAGGTAGTTGTTACACATAGGTTACTCCATCGTACCTAAGGTAAAGTACAAAAGGAAATACAACTCTAGAGGGTTTGAACTATGATTTATTTATTACAACAGGAACTTATTCTTCTGTTTAAACATTGTTGTTGCCCTTTGACGTTGTTGAGGTTCTAACGAGCTTCCATTCTCTTCCACTGGCCTTATTGTTCTAATTGGTATTCTGCGTTGGGCACTGATTCCTGTAGTGTCCTTTTCCACCACATCCGTAGCATACTACGGCTACTGGCTGTGTATTAGCGCCTGTGAATTTGCAGTCTCCTGTTTTGTGGCCCGTTCTCTGGCAATTCCTGCACTTAGCAATGCAAAGTCCGATGTGATGCATCTTGCATTGTTTGCATAGAGGTTGCTTCCCATGATAACCATTTCCGTTAGCAGGTGTGGCGATGCAGTCTCTGCCAGCTTCCTGCCTGCAATCTAGTTGGTGGTGGTAGTTATTGCGATCTTGCAGATGATTATGGTTACGGTTGTTGTTGTTGTGGTACCTGCAGTTGTTGAGAGTAGTGGTTTCTCTCCCATCCAGTTTTCGCTTATGATAATTTCTCTAGGATGTAGTACCCCGTTTAACTTCTTGGTCCAGAAATCCCTGGGTAAGGGTTATGGTAGGTTCAGTCACTCCTTCCGTATTTTTAAGGTGAGTTGGTTTTCAACCCGTGAAACTCTCATAGGTGCACTTCCATGACGCAACCGTCTCCCTTTCTCCCGTTGCTCTATTGTTGATACTCGGACGGGCTACTACTGTAGTCGCTTGGGTTTCGAGTACTGCAGCAACGATGTTGGTTACCAATTTTCGGATAGCTTCAGGAGTCATAGTTGGGGTTGGTGTCGGTGTGGTATTCGCCTTTCTCGTGCTGGCCATCTTCTATTAATATCACAAGAAACATGGATTTAAAATTCACATAATGACCATGTTAGAATAAATTGAGTAATAAGGTGATTGTATACAAGTCCTAACAATCTTATCACAATGTAAAATTGCAATCAACTGAGAAACCATAAAATCACGATATGTTTAGGTACTATCGTAAATAAATGATCAACTCTTGGTATAGGATTGATAAGGAACAAAGTGATTCATCATCTACATAAGTTGAAGTTCAGCAACTTTCTCTTCATTCATCAAGTTTTCTTTTGAAATTTTTCTTTAAAAATCTATGGTTATAGCCCAGTTATGACATGTATATGGAACCATAACAATCCTAGTTAACATCACGGCATGTCTAGATACAATCACACTGGTACAGATATTGCCTATCGTCACACTGGAAATGTGTGACTATATGCATATAGTCACACACGTTTTTTTGGGTGTGTGTGACAAAAAGTCGCGCCACCGTAGGTATCATATGGTCACATTGTTTAGTTTGTGGCCGTTTTCATTGAAAAAGAGTGACCAAAACCCGAATATGTGTGACTAATTAGGCACAAGTTTTGTTGGATTCATCAGTATGTGTGACTATTCCCATCCTATGGCCACCACGAAAATATAATAAATGTGACGTTTGTGATGATTTAGTCACACATCGTGTGTTGTTTTTTTCGAGTTAGTCACATAAAAATTTAAAAAACAGTGGCCAAAAGTGTTAATAAGTGTGACCATATGCTGTTTAAAGTGAAGAAATGTGTACTATTGATCATCCAATGGTCACATGAATTCTTAGTTTGTGTGGCCTTTTGTAATATTTAGTCACACAAAGCATGTTTGCTTTAGGTATTTAGTCACATACAATTAAGCATAAAGTGGCCAAAAGTGTTAATAAGTTTGACCATATGCTGTTTTAAGTGAAGAAATGTGTATTTTGTATGACTATTGATCATCCAATGGTCACATGAATTCTTAGTTTGTGTGGCCTTTTGTAATATTTAGTCACACTAAGCATGTTTGTTTTCGGTATATAGTCACATACAATTAAGCATAAAGTGGCCAAAAGTGTTAATAAGTGTGACCATATGCTGTTTTAAGTGAAGAAATGTGTATTTTGTGTGACTATTGATCATCCAATGGCCACATGAATTTTATGTTTGTGTGGCCTTTTGTAATATTTAGTCACACAAAGCATCTTTGTTTTGGTTATTTAGTCACATACAATTAAGCATAAAGTGGCCAAAAGTGTTGATAAGTGTGACCATAAGCTGTTTTAAGTGAAGAAATGTGTATTTTGTGTAACTATTGATCATCCAATGGTCACATGAATTCTTAGTTTGTGTGGCCTTTTGTAATATTTAGTCACATAAAGCATGTTTGTTTTGGGTATTTAGTCACATACAATTAAGCATAAAGTGGCCAAAAGTGTTAATAAGTGTGACCATATGCTGTTTTAAGTGAAGAAATGTGTATTTTGTGTGACTATTGATCATCCAATGGTCACATGAATTCTTAGTTTGTGTGGCCTTTTGTAATATTTAGTCACACAAAGCATGTTTGTTTTGGGTATTTAGTCACATACAATTAAGCATAAAGTGGCCAAAAGTGTTAATAAGTGTGACCATATGCTCTTTTAAGTGAAGAAATGTGTATTTTGTGTGACTATTGATCATCCAATGGTCACATGAATTCTTAGTTTGTGTGGCCTTTTGTAATATTTAGTCACACAAAGCATGTTTGTTTTGGGTATTTAGTCACATACAATTAAGCATAAAGTGGCCAAAAGTGTTAATAAGTGTGACCATATGCTGTTTTAAGTGAAGAAATGTGTATTTTGTGTGACTATTGATCATCCAATGGTCACATGAATATTTAGCTTGTGTGGCCTTTTGTAATATTTAGTCACACAAAGCATGTTTGTTTTGGGTATTTAGTCACATACAATTAAGCATAAAGTGGCCAAAAGTGTTAATAAGTGTGACCATATGCTGTTTTAAGTGAAGAAATGTGTATTTTGTGTGACTATTGATCATCCAATGGTCACATGAATATTTAGTTTGTGTGGCCTTTTGTAATATTTAGTCACACATCGAATTAAACAAAGAGTGACCAATAATGTTGATAAGCGTGACCATAATACATGACTGCATCTTTTAGTCACAGGGTTATTACTGGTATTTTTAAGTTAGTACTGTTGGAGCAGAGTTGCTACTGCTAGTACTATGCTAGTGCTGCTGGAATGAGTATATTATATATATAAAACAGAATCATAAACAAAAAGAAATTTGAAATTGAATAAAACTCGAATGTATATAACTGAACAGAATATACAATTGTAATGTCGTACATAATCAAATTCTCAAGTACCATAATTTAAAGACTTTTGACTCTTCGCCGGCATAGCTTGCTTTAGGGCTTCAATAGAGACATTACTTTTGCGCTTCGATGGTGCTGTTGGTCTACAGTTGTTGTCACTTTTCTTTTGCATTGTAGTTGGCAGTGTAACCTGTAGTAACAAAAAACGCTTGTATCAAACATTGAATTATATATCAAGAATTATATATATGTACGTTGAAAAAACACGTGTATGTAAACAAAGCAACGATATTTGATTTCTTTAAGTGCCACAGTTTGCAGTTAAATGGCTTAAAAAAAGAATTATTGCATGTACATATATCAGAAATTATTTAAACAAAAGAATAACAAGAAACATGTTGAAATACATACTGTTGGCAGTGCTTGTGTTGGAGACACATTTTGTTCTGATTGAGAATCTGGAGGCCCGTTTTGTCGTGAATTAGGCTTTTTCTTAGGTCCGACAGTTTTAGCAGGTTCCTATATGTATATATAAAACACGTTACATTATATAAACAAAAGAATAACAAGAAACATGTTGAAATACATACTGTTGGTACTCCTTGTGTTGGAGACACATTTCCTTGCGATTGGGAATCTGTAGACCCTTGTTGGCTTACATTTGAGGCTACTGGCAATTGAGATGACAAATTTAACTGCACCCCTTGTTGACTCAACTGTGCCATCAGTTGAGTAAGTATTCTCTTTGTTTCTGTAATCTCATTGGACAATTTCTTGATCTGGTCATCAGATTCTTTCTGCAAAAAAAAATATATAAGAAATGTTGGGATTAAAAGTCTTCTGGATGCTGTTAGAGTAACTGATGCTCTTATTTGTGTCAATGCTGCTCAGATAGAGTTAGTGATGCTCATGAACTTCAATTACAAATATGGCTAGTGTTTACCACTGCTAGTACACAATTTACTACTGCTAGTACACATTTAATCCTGCTGGTATATAAGCATAATAATAGAATTTGCAGTCAAACTTACAAGTGTATCTCCCACTGATGTGATCTCATCATCTGGAAATTCGCCATCGTTGTTTACCCTTCCTTTCAACCACATTATACCACGCGGGGGTTCTTCATCTGCTTCAATCTCTTTATTTTCGATCTAATAAACATCAAATGCATACACACGTAAAGTTAAAACAAGATAAACGAAAATATGAAGGTGCATACACATGTGATCTTACCATTTTCTCTTTCAAATAAACATATCCACCTCGTCCCATTTTATGCTGATAAATATTTTTGGAACGCGACATTTTAGCTTTATCAGCTATCTTCTAAAAACACAAAATCATAAGGCGTTTACATGTGGTAATGCTGCAAACTGAAAATTATGAAATGACATATAGACTTAAATAAAGATGACTAATTAAAACCTTGTATTCATCGGTGGTCGTGTTGTTTACAAACTCGACCCAGTCTTCTGATTTCACAAATCGACTATACTTGGCCGGGACTTCATTCAGTTTGGAAGGTGTATTTAGGTGGGGCAAAATGTATTCTTCTTTGAGCTTCGTTCTGAAAGTCCTTGGCAGTTTACCAAGACGAGTCATTACCAATTTTCTGAATGTCACGTCAACATCAAAATATCGCTGCAAAGATTAACACAATGTTGTTAATTAGTTGCACATAATGTAACTGCATAGATAAAATTATGTAGTACTGGGTGAAAAAATACAATAGTATATATGTACAGTGATGTCAGTCCATAGTTTATCTCTTTCTTCTTTATTCACATTCCTCCAGGAAAGATTCTTCAAACCTATGTGCTCACGAACCAGATCTCCTAAAAAAACTCGTAAACAGTGCTCTGTGTAACCCTGATACCCTATTCAATGCATCGAAGGTTACCTTGAGCTTTATTCCACCAGGGTTGCCATATTTCATGCGAAACTTAAATAGCCTGGTCATGCCTCTCTTAGCTAGTATCCGATCTGATTGGTTGGTTCCAGGCGCATCTAGATCTTCCTCATCAGAATACTTTTCGGATTCATAGTCTATGTTGTTATCATCATGTTCATTATCAGCAGGAAGCAAAAGATGATTATCAACAATGGGTTGAATTCCCATGACTCTTGAGTAACAATGGGTACAAGAAAATGATTCTGGCTTTGAGAGTAATGGTGATATAAGAATTGATTATTGTGTTTTCTTTGCAGTTTTTTTTTTTTTTTTTTTTTTTTTTTTTTTTTTTTTTTTTTTTTTTAGGAGAGAAAAGAGGGTATAGGAAGAAGATGAATCGTACCTTATTCTTGGTACCCGCTTCTAATTAATTAGGCGATTTCAAAATTTTGGATCAAAATTTTGGCTCCAAATTCTAATTTCAAAATAACAATTGAATTATTTTAAAAATTTGCCTTAAATTTGAACCTGTTTAGTAAAGCATAAACTTGAAAAAATCAAAATTTTGGCTCCAAATGTTATATATCATTATCTTAATCGCAAATCATGAACCAAGATCTAGAACAAAGATCATGAACACAAACTGCATATCAAATCAAGAACTCAAATTTAATTTACACAATTACACCAAAATCATGAACACAACTTGACAAATTAACACAAACTGCTACCATTAAATCATAAACCAACATGAAAAATGAAGAACACAAACTGCTACCATTATCAAAATTTTGGCTCCAAATGTTATATATCATTATCTTAATCGCAAATCATGAACCAAGATCTAGAACAAAGACCATGAACACAAACTGCATATCAAATCAAGAACTCAAATTTACACAATTACACCAAAATCATGAACACAACTTGACACCATTTAACACAAACTGCTACCATTAAATCATAAACCAACATGAAAAATGAAGAACACAAAGTGCTACCATTAAATAAATATGTGCAATCATCAAATCAACAACAGAAACTGCTACCATAAAATCTAACTGTGCAATCATCACATCAAGAACACAAATTGCTACCATTTAACAAACCAAAATACTATCATTACAGTTATAAAATAGATACAGAGTTAAACTACACTAGTTACTAGTTACTGCACCATTAATAATTACATTTATCCAAATTAAATATCAGAACTGCTACTACGTACCATATTAAAGTAATTATCCTCTAGTTCATAATAGTCGAGATGATCACCACCTTTACATAATTATCAACACATTTAATGTACGAGAAGTCTTCTTCACGGCCATCGGTTGATACAACATCTTCTTACTCGTAACTGCTACTACGTACCATATTAAACTAATTATCCTCTAGTTCATAATAGTCGAGATTATGGAAAACTAGACGGGGGGTTGAATAGTTTTTACCGTTTTAAAGTTTTATTTGCTTTGTTACTATATGTTAATTTCAAAGGAAACAATCACAAATAAATAATCACACAATGTAAACAAAAGATAAAGAGAGGAAGGATCAAACCACACGACACTGTTGTTTATAGTGGTTCGGCTACAAGGACTCTCTTCCTTGCCCTACTCCACTCCCCGAGTTTCCTACTCGAGAGTTTATCTTTCACTAAGAAACAAACTCCTTTTCTAGGCGGAGAAAACCTTTACACGTCGCTTACTTCCTTTTCCGGTACTAAGCTAAACACTGGGTTCTTTCACAAGGTAGAACCAACCTGACGTCGCCTACTTACTTTACCGACACTAAGCTAGATGTCGAGTTCTTTACACGGGTACAACTACTCCCAACACTCTTTGTGCTTTAAGGACTAAAGCACTAACCACACTCACTGATTACAAATGAAAGATATGATGTGTGAAACAAACTACAATATCACACAGTAATGCAACTAAAGGATTACGGTTCTGTAGATCCTTGAATGCTTGATCTCTTTTCTACAAAATGAAAGATCAAAGTGAAATGCAACTATGAATGATGTTAGTAAGATATGTACTGAATGAATATGTGTGTTAAAGCTATATGAGTGATGAGAGAGCCAAATGATCAGCTTCCTATTTATAGGCAAGCTGATCTTCAGCTCACGGATCCCACGGATCCCTCACAAGGGATCCGTCCTTTATGTGGTTTGGATCCGTGGGATGTGACAGCTAAGGATTAGTTGTCTCTTACCATATCTTAGTTGTATCTTACCAAATCATCCAAGATCTTCAAATGTCAACTATGTATCTTGCAAATCTAACCAAGATATATCAAAGATATTGTATGTGATGCATGCAATGATGTCATGGAATGGTTTTAGAATTAAAGTTTCCTTTTAAGGAAACAAGTTACTAAACTTGTAATTCTTAGTTAATATGTGAAGTGTAAAATGTGTACTTAAGAGACTTAAGCTAGTATTTATTATTTGCTAAAAGATATTCCTTTTATTTGTCATTAACAAAACTAATGAAAGATCAAAGAATATAAATAACGTTTTTGAGACGCTATTTGTATTAACAATCTCCCCCTTTTTGTTGATGACAAAACATAAGGTATATTTTTGTGCAAGAGAATAAATATAGCATGAGTTCTTAAAAATATATATTAAGTTTGTTTATTAAAGAAAAGTTTTGTAAAAATGTATGTACTTTGATGAATCACAGTTGATGCAAACTTAGTTCCTTTCTCCCCCTTTTTGTCGAAACAAAAAGAGTAGCGTAGCGGAATGCGATTTTGAGAAATTTAAAGCTCCCCCTTGTTTTATACTCCCCCTAGATGGAGTAATCAAGGAAATAATGCATGAATCTACAAAACAAACGGTTAGTATATGAAATGCTTATGAGATGCTCCCCCTTGATGTATACTCCTCACTTCTCGAGTACCAACGTATACTATGAAGGGTATGATATGCTGCAAATGAAGTGGTTAGTAATGAATGACTTCAATGAAGAAGTAGAATGCTTGTGAAGTATTCTCCTAAACAAGCCTTTCAATAAGTTTTGACTTTTAAAAGTCAAATTAAGTGTCTGATCATTATATGTACCTAGGGTAATCATAAGCAAGGTATAATATATGCTATATAAGAATGTTAGTTCACAATGATAATGATAATATGCAATATGTTGATCACTCATAAGCATAAAAACATCACATTCATTAATTGAAAATTATGTGACAAAAGTCACAAATATGATATGATGTTACATTACAAAATAAATCCTAAATAAAGACAACTACAACATCATCCTTGAAGGTTCCTAACAACACTTTTATTGAGGCGGATGAGAGATTGCATTGAGACGCTCGAGAACATGGTTCAAAATGAACCTCATCTCATTTTGAAGCTCATGGACCAAAATGTTGGTCCTTTGGGCCAAGTGAGATGTTCTCTCACAATGTGCGCAATCATGACTTGAAAAACCAGGAGGAAGACTAGGCTCCAAGTTTTGTGTGGTGGTGGTGGTGTTGGTGGTGGTGGTTGGTTGTTGTTGTTGGGTGATGGTTGTTGTGGTGTTTGGAGGGAGTTCATAAGAATGTTTTGAATGTCCATTGCTTCATGAAGGCGATGGTCAACCATACCCGAGAGAGTGTAGAGACGGTTGAGCTCTTCACTAATCTCTTCTTGGGTTTGAGGCATATTCATCCACATTGCCTCGTCAATGGCAACTAGAGTGGATGTGGGTGATAGAGGTTGTTGTTGAGGTTGGGATGATTGTGCATCATGGTATAAAGGGCCATGGATATCCGGGTAAACCGGGTGAAAAAGCATGGGTTGTTGACCTTCAAAGGTCATGGGTGGAAGATTGGGTAATTTTGGTGAAAGTTCTTCTAAGTCATCAAGATGTGGTGATGTAGGAGGAGTCCTGAATAATTCCAAGGGTTGGAGTTTGGGTGATTTTGGTGGTGATGGTGATCTAACAGGCTGTGATGGAGCCGGTGGTGGAGTAGAGGCTATTGGAGTAATGGTTGGTGGTGGTGTTTGTATAACAACATTTGATGGTGTTGGGGTGGAGAGTGTAAGGAAATTTTCACTAGCAATGGGTGATGATATATTGAGAGGAGAATTTTCCTCAGATGAGGAGTTTGCTAAGTTGATAAAACAACAGGGTTTAACACTAATGCGGGCTGTTCTTCTTGAAGGTCTAGATGTGGAAGAGTTGTTTGACTTAGTCATGGTGAAGTATGATAGCTAAGATGTACAGGAGAGGAAATGGTTGTTGTGTGAAGGGATGATCCTAAAGTGCTAATTTATAGACAGAAGGTTTGTGAGTCTGTGTGTTTGGATTTGATGTGAATCCAATAGAGAATGTTGGTTACTAATGATTTGGAACAAAAATTTGTGCAGGTCATATCAAGGAAGTCAATCCATTGAGCTTTGGTTGAGTAATATGTTGTGGATTTGCAGTTAATACAAGAAGATAGTGGAAAGTCTGATGATTTGATATTTCCACGGATTTGACGGATCCCTAAAAAGGGTTCCTTCTTTGTATCTGTTTGGTAACTCACACCTAAAATTTAAAAATTTAAATTTTGGTGGGAATTTTTGTTCCTAAGTTTCTAAGAATTCCTAAATGATTCTAAGAGGGATTGTGATCAGTGAATGAATCCTAAGTGATACTAAACATTAAAGATTTAAGAATCGGATAAGTCGAAAAAGTTTTATAATTTTACTGGGAAACATGCGGATCCAAGTGGTTGCAAATGCGGAACCATGTTTAGCGATCCGCCAAATCCGCAGGATGGCGGATGGCGGATCCAATGATAAGCCTTGGCGGAACCCTGTTTTGGGATCCGCCGGATCCGTATGCCTAAAACTTAAAAACTAAACAGAACATATGTCATATTTTTCGTTTTTCGACAAAAACCCGAAAATTCACCTAGACCTTATTTAGCATCTAATATGTATAGCAAAACAACTAAATATGATAACATTAACACATGATTGCACATAGTTTAATCCGTACTTAGAAACTTACCGTTTTAGGTGTTATGCCAAACACTGGCTATAACCCGGAAAATTAATAACCATGATGGTTATCCACCTGCAAGTGTTAGTTATTACACATACACAACAAGTATTATCAGATAAATTCTAGACACATAGAAGTTTAACAACACAATATCCAACATTGTTTAAAACCAAACACTCCATCAACTCAGCTTCTTCTTCAACTTCTTCATCCCCTTGTGTAATTTCATCATCCAACGACCCAGATTCTTCACCATTCCTTTGATGTTTCGATATTCAGTGGATTCATGTTGAATTGGAGGAAGATGGCTCAAGTACTCGGGTGGAGGAATCCTAGAATTTGGCATACCATCATCTTCACTCATTAAAGATGATGAGGATGATGTTGGTACACGAGGACGTTTGCCCTTATCAACACTAACCCTAAAGTCGCTCAAAGGAACGAAGGTATGTTCAATTTCATTGTAATCCGGAACAAAGCCTAAATGGTTTGGACGAGCGGGTGCAAAGGCTCTATAAAGTCGGGTTAAGAGCATACCATAAGGCATTGCAATCTTGCTTTGAACCGGAATGTCACACATTCTTTTGGCAACATAATAAGCAAGATTGAAGGGTTGATGAGTAGAGATGTTGTACATCATGTGGCATAAACAAGCATTGATATGATCACGGTTTCCTATGGTGCACATCACATTAGCCCTTAATACATCCTCCATCTTCTTGAACTCGGGTTTGAGTTCATTAAGCTCCATTGCAAATGGATCTCTAGCAACTTCACGACCACGAAACATTCTTGTGGGGTTGTTCTTAGGAATGAAGAGATGTTCCCTAATCACTTCTTTTGATTCGAGAGGAGTGGCATATGGTGCCGTCCTATCGAGATTGGAGTCTAAGATTGTTAAGGACCATTTGTCCGAGTAAATATATGTCCCTTGGCTTGGAATTCCTAAGACCTCACCAAATTGATCAAGAGGGATGTTGACAAGATTTCCATTTAGAGTAAAATGAATACTTAAGTAACCTTCATCACACGAACTAAGACCTACACTAGCATAGAACTCAAGTATGAACCTAGGAATAATTGGTTCATCTATATCTAAAAGAGAATCAAATCGAATTGCGGCTAATTGTTCCCTAAGTTGTGTTCCTTCATAGAACGATGAGTCTACGGCTCTACCCTCATGGACATACTTTTTCTCTAAGGCTTTGAAAATTTCGATTTGGGCATTGGTTAGACCTTTGGTTTTGTGGACTTTGGGTAAGTAGTTAAAGGTTTTCTTGTGATCGTAGTTGGTTGCGGGAGGCATGATTTTCCTAAGTACAAAAAGTTACATAGTTTTAGTTAAAATGATCAAAGGAAGTGTAAAATTCCTAGTGTGTGCCTACATGGGGACAATGTGGAGGTGTGGTTATCTCGACTCCTTTTGATGCAAGAAAAATTAGTTTATGCAAGTTTTGTTTACAAACGAGAGATAACCCAAACACTCCTATTTCAATGTAGCTACGGTTGAATGTACCCGAAAATACATATTAATTATGTATTCCCTTTAGCATTCAAGAGACATTATGCAAGTGAAGTCTAAAAGATAACGTTTTTGCATTTGTATGAACAATGTAAGAAAAAATCATTTTACCTAGTCGTTAGAAGATTTTAATGAAAAATTTTCATGGGGTTTTTGTTAAATTAAGACAATGTGCTATGAGATGCAATTCCTAACTAAGAAAAACATGTTTTTAAGTATAATGCAATAAATATGCTTCATGATTTTTCAAGAATTATGCATATACCCCAAGTTTTGGTTTTGTGCATGAAATGGAAATCCTAGACGCAGATCAGGAGTATAAATATGATAAGAATACTTACAGTGATGTTAGAAGCACAGATTTGTGGAAGAAAATGGTCTAAAATGTGATGGAGATTAAGTGTGTGTCGAATGTAGTAAGGTGATATGTTTTGGAGTGAGGAATGAATAGTAGTTGTTCTTGTTTATTAAATAATAAACTGAACTCAGCATGTGACGGATCCGGCGGATCCCAAACAAAGGATCCGTCCTTGTTATCGATTGGATCCGCGGATTCAGAACACATGTTTTGGTTTAGTGTTGTGTGTGGCGAAACTAATGTTTATACTAATGTTTCTCCTAATCACTAGGTTCCATTAATCCTAATCCAAGTCTAAGATAATTAAAAGGTTCTCATTTAAGTGGTTTAGTGAGAATATCGGCAATGTTGTCCTCTGAGGAAACTTTCTCAATTGAGATGATTCCCTTCTGTACATTGTCGCGAAGGAAGTGATGACGTATTTCAATATGTTTGGTTCTAGCGTGTTGGACTGGATTTTTGCTTAGATCGATAGCACCTTTGATGTCGCAAAGAATGGGAATGTTGTTGAGTTCAATTCCATAGTCGACGAGAGCTTGTTTCATCCACAGTGCTTGTTGACACGCCTTTCCTGCAGACACATACTCTGCCTCTGTTGTTGAGATTGCGAGGGCAGTTTGTTTCTTAGCGAACCATGATGTTAGACAATATCCTACAAAAGTACAAATACCGCTAGTACTTTTCCTATCAACATAATCACCTGCGTGATCTGAGTTAGTATACACTATGGTTTCTACACCCGTTCCTTTGGGATACCATAATCCTAAGTGTGTAGTACCTTTGATGTACCTAAATATTCTTTTAACGGCTTCAAGATGGGACGCTTTTGGATCTTCTTGAAAACGTGCACATAGACAAACACTAAACATAATGTCAGGCCTACTAGCCGTAAGATAGAGTAAACTACCAATCATTCCTCTATATTTAGTGCTATCTACGGATTCATTTTCTTCATCCTTAGTAAGTTTGGTTTTGGAGGACATGGGTGTTCTCATGGGTTTTGAGTCTTCAAGACCAAACTTCTTAAGCATATCTTTGATATACTTTGATTGGTTGAAGAATATCCCATCTTCTAATTGTTTAATTTGGAGACCTAAGAAAAAGTTTAGTTCCCCCATCATACTCATTTCAAACTCGTCATGCATGATTTTTGAGAAATCGTCGCATAACTCTTGACAAGTTGAACCGAATATAATGTCATCCACATATATTTGGACTATGATAATATGTGATCCCTTTTTCTTGGTGAAGAGAGTATTGTCTACTAGGCCCATGGTATACTTATGGTCAACTAGGAAAGTCTTAAGTCGATCATACCAAGCTTTTGGTGCTTGCTTAAGTCCGTATAAAGCTTTCTTAAGTTTGAAAACATAATTTGGTTTTTCAAAGTCGGCAAAGCCGGGAGGTTGTGCAACATATACTTCTTCATTTATAAGACCATTTAAGAAAGCACTTTTGACATCCATTTGAAATAACTTAAAATCATGTGCACATGCATATGCAAGTAATATTCTAATAGACTCAATTCTAGCTACGGGTGCAAAGGTTTCATCGTAATCTATACCTTCTTGTTGATTGTAACCTTGAGCTACTAGCCTAGCTTTATTTCTAGATATAATACCCTTTTCATCCATTTTATTTCTAAAGACCCATTTGGTGCCTATTATGGTTTGGTTTTTAGGTGGAGGTACCAATGTCCAAACATCATTTCTAATAAATTGATTAAGTTCTTCTTGCATAGCAATTACCCAAGATTCATCTTTTATTGCCTCGTCAATATTTTTAGGTTCAATGGTTGAAATAAAACAAAAATAATTACTTTCATTTTGAGCTTTAGATCTTAATGTTCTTTCATTAAGTTTTCCTATGACGTTTTCTAATGGATGACTTTTAGTTTCTTTAATATTGACTATTTCTCCTTTTACGGGTTCATTGTCATTTTCAATGTTTTCTATATCTTTAACCATTTGACTTTCAACTAAGTCATCATCTACCAAAGGTGATGTCTTAGAGGGAGGTGGACTTTCGTTGAATGTTACGTTCAACGATTCCTCGACTCTTGATGTTTCCTTGTTTAATACAATGTATGCTTTACTGTTTTGTGAATACCCAAGAAATACACCTTCATACGACTTTGGGTCGAACTTGGTGAGATAATCTTTTGTGTTTAAAATGAAGCATTTGCTTCTAAAAACTCTAAAATATCCTAATGTAGGCTTTTTGCCTCGATAAATTTCATAAGGAGTTTTATTTAAAAATTGTCTAATTAAAACTCTATTTAGGATATATGTAGAAGTATCTACAGCGTGACACCAAAACTTTTGTGGTATATTTTGTTCATTTAACATAGTTCTACTCATTTCTTGAATTGTTCTATTTTTACGTTCTACTACACCATTAGATTGAGGTGTACGAGGAGCCGAGAAATTATGAGTTATTCCATTATTATCACAAAAATTTCCAAATTGAATTTCATTGTCAAATTCTCGACCATGATCAGTTCTAATGGATACTATATTATTTCCTATTTGATTTTGAATTTTCTTGCTTAGAATTTCAAATTTGTCGAATGCCTCATTTTTAGTTTTCAAAAACTTTGTCCATGTATATCTAGAGTAATCATCTACTATAACTAAAGTGTAAAAATTTCCTCCATAACTTTGTATAGCCGACGGGCCAAACAAATCCATATGTAATAATTCTAGGCATCTAGATGTAGATACCATGTTTTTAGCCTTATGGCTATTATGTACTTGTTTCCCAATTTTGCAAGCATCACAAAAGTGTTGGTCATATTTCAACTTGGGTAGGTTCCTAACGAGTTCTTTGGATGACAAAGATTGAATAAGCCTCATATTAGCATGACCTAAGCGTCGATGCCATAGAGTTGAGTTTTCGTCCAAGGAGGTAAGACATAACTTATCTTTAGGTGTTTTATCTAATTTCATAACATAGACATTATTCTTTAAAACACCTTTTCCTACGGTTATGCCATCTTTAAGTATTTTACTTCCATTTTCACTGAAAAGGACGTTATACTTTTTGCGGCATAATTGACTTATACTAAGTAAATTAAAACCTAAATTATCTACATGAGCAACATCATCAATAGATAGAGAGTCATGAGAGATTGTACCTTTTCCGATGATTTTACTTTTAAGCTTGCTACCGAAAGTGACATTACCTCCGTCATACACTTGATAGGTTGAGAAAAGATTTTTGTTTCCCGTCATGTGTCTTGAGCACCCACTATCTTTGATCCACTCATCAGGTTCAAGATCAACTTTCAAGCATACCTAAGTTCATAAAAGACTCAAGCATTTGGTCCCCAATATCTCATGGGTCCGTTTGGGTTAAACATGACATTATCATGGTTTATGTATGTAAATGGTGGACAATTGTTCCATGACATATAACTAGGACCATGAAAGTTTCTAGGTATGTTTTGGTTCCAATTATTTTGATAAGTATGTTATGGATTAACTATACTCTTTGGAAAGGGGTGTTTGGGAAAACTCATTTGAGGTCTCTGTTGATCCGTTTTAACTCTATATTCATTTCTAGCTTGTCCTCTTCCTAAAGATACTGCTGGTTTATGTTTATTATTATTTATACTACTGTTAGGTTTCTTAGTAACTTTAGCAAACTCGGAACGGTCGACTTTGTGAACCTTCTGTTCAACTTCTGTACTCGCGGATCCTTTGGATACACTTGGCGGATCCAAATTTTTGGATCCGTTGGATCCGTGAGTGTCCAAATTGGTTGAATCAGTTTTATTCACAGTCTGTTCCTTATAATCACTTAAGGTTCCTAGTTTCATAAAGCCTAGTCCTGTTTTATCATGAGGTAGCTTTTGCATTTTCATTATTTCATCTGCACAACTTATGTTTTTATCAAACCTTTTAAACTTTGAATTTTGTTTGATTAAATCTTCCTGTGTGGTTCTTAAGGTTTCTAATTCAAGTTTTAGTTCTTGACAAGACACACACGTTTCTTTACTATCTTTACCTTTTTCAATTCGTATTGCTTTTTCTTTAAGCCAAAATACTTCATTTTATAAAAGTGTTGTCTTTGTTTTCAAAAACTTGTTTTTGTTTATGATTTTTAAAGTAACGTCACACAGTTTGTTATATTCTACTTCTAAGGTTTCATCATCTATAGAGGAGTATGAATCAGAATGTACCTCTTCTGTGTCATTAGCCATAAGTGCCATTTCGTTGTTCTTAGGCTCATCATCATCATCTCCTTCACTATCGCTCCAAGCTCCACTAACGAAGGCTCTTTGAGGCTTGGTCTTTGGAGGCTTTGGACATTCTCCTATTAAGTGACTGGAGTCACCACACCTATAGCATTTCCTATCAACCTTACCTTTCTTATCGTCACGATCTTTCCGAGAGGATTTCTTTTCATCACGAGGTGGTTTTACAAACTTTCCTCGTCTCCTGAAGAATTTCTTGAAATCCCTCACGGCCATGGCATACTCTTCATCATCACTGTTTGAACAAGACTCATCATCATCACTTGACTCGACTTTGGCTTTCAAGGCAATAGACTTAGTCTTCTCCTTTTTGCCTTTGACAATTTCCGAGTCTTTTTCCATAATCATTTCGTGAACTTTAAGGTTTCCTATGAGCTCATCCAGTGTCATGCTTGAGAGATCTTTAGATTCTTCAATAGCTGTCACCTTTGCTCTCCATTTCGGATGGAGTGCTCTTAGAAATTTCCTGACAAAATTCTTACTAGAAAAAGATTCATCAAGTGCTTTAAGTGATGTAATAATAGTATTGAACTTAGCAAACGCACTATCAATGGTCTCATCTTCAGAGATAACAAATTGTTCGTATTGTTGGACAAGAAGATCAATTTTTTTATCTTTTACTTGTGAGTTCCCTTGATGTGTGATAATAAGAGATTGCCAAATATCATTAGCCGTTTTACACATAAAAACTCTTTCATATTCTTTCTTAGGTAAGGCATTATAAAGCATCATTTTGGCTTCATTATTTTTGGCAATTAGTTTCTTTTGCTCATCACTGTGACGAGTAAGAGAAGCTTCTTCATCCCGACCACCCGAAATATTATTACTAATAGGTTTTTAATCACCATCAACTATAATATACCATAGATCTATGTCCTTTGACTTTACATAATTCTCAAAGCGATTTTTCCAATAAATAAAACAATTTGGTTCAAATAGAGGTGGTCTCTGCATAGATTGCCCTTCTTTAAAGTTTTCAAAATCCATGGATCGTTTTAAGTTTTAAAATACAATATATTTTAAAGATCTTAAGTAACGTAGCTCTTGATGCCAATTGTAGAAAACTAGAAGGGGGGTTGAATAGTTTTTACCGTTTTAAAGTTTTATTTGCTTTGTTACTATATGTTCATTTCAAAGGAAACAATCACAAATAAATAATCACACAATGTAAACAAAAGATAAAGAGAGGAAGGATCAAACCACACGACACTGTTGTTTATAGTGGTTCGGCTACAAGGACTCTCTTCCTTGCCCTACTCCACTCCCCGAGTTTCCTACTCGAGAGTTTATCTTTCACTAAGAAACAAACTCCTTTTCTAGGCAGAGAAAACCTTTACACGTCGCTTACTTCCTTTTCCGGTACTAAGCTAAACACCGGGTTCTTTCACAAGGTAGAACCAACCTGACGTCGCCTACTTACTTTACCGACACTAAGCTAGATGTCGAGTTCTTTACACGGGTACAACTACTCCCAACACTCTTTGTGCTTTAAGGACTAAAGCACTAACCACACTCACTGATTACAAATGAAAGATATGATGTGTGAAACAAACTACAATATCACACAGTAATGCAACTAAAGGATTACGGTTCTGTAGATCCTTGAATGCTTGATCTCTTTTCTACAAAATGAAAGATCAAAGTGAAATGCAACTATGAATGATGTTAGTAAGATATGTACTGAATGAATATGTGTGTTAAAGCTATATGAGTGATGAGAGAGCCAAATGATCAGCTTCCTATTTATAGGCAAGCTGATCTTCAGCTCACGGATCCCACGGATCCCTCACAAGGGATCCGTCCTTTATGTGGTTTGGATCCGTGGGATGTGACAGCTAAGGATTAGTTGTCTCTTACCATATCTTAGTTGTATCTTACCAAATCATCCAAGATCTTCAAATGTCAACTATGTATCTTGCAAATCTAACTAAGATATATCAAAGATATTGTATGTGATGCATGCAATGATGTCATGGAATGGTTTTAGAATTAAAGTTTCCTTTTAAGGAAACAAGTTACTAAACTTGTAATTCTTAGTTAATATGTGAAGTGTAAAATGTGTACTTAAGAGACTTAAGCTAGTATTTATTATTTGCTAAAAGATATTCCTTTTATTTGTCATTAACAAAACTAATGAAAGATCAAAGAATATAAATAACGTTTTTGAGACGCTATTTGTATTAACAGAGATGATCACCACCTTTACATAATTCTCAACACAACATTTAATGTACGAGAAGTCTTCTTCACGGCCCAACATTTAATGTACGAGAAGTCTTCTTCACGGCCATCGGTTGATACAACGTACATCTTCTTACTCATAACTGCTACTACGTACCATATTAAACTAATTATCCTCTAGTTCATAATAGTCGAGATGATCACAACCTTTACATAATTCTCAACACATTTAATGTACGAGAAGTCTTCTTCACGGCCATCGGTTGGTACATCTTCTTAATTATACGGCAGTCCCAAGACAATATCCTGAGTAAATTTATTTTTATACCTACAAGTTGAACGAGTATATATAATGGATTAAGTCTTGAGAATGTGATAAATGTAGCGAAACAACACTTATTAAATGGACCATTATTACCCCTTTTGTGTCAGCATCACCAGATTCTTCATCGCTAGAGAAATAGAAAGGGCTCTGTCTCTTCCAATCTGTGTTTTCCCATACCTCCTAATAGTTCAACATACCATATGTGTTTCAAAAAATTTAATTAATGGTATAATTAAGGTATACAACTTTAGCCACAAACACATAACAACTTTAGCATACCTTGTTGGAAATGATTTTGAATTTGGACCTGCTAGTGCCAGAGGTCTCTTTGGAAGCAGCCTCTCTACTCCCGGGTTTACCTTGGGTAGGGGTAGGGTCTGTCTACAGCCTACCTCCCCCATACCCTGCCCCGGCGGGATTGGGTTTGTTGTTGTTGTTGTTGTTGTTGTTTGGATTTTTGCCTTTGAACCTGTTAAAGCATAAACTTGAATAAATTAAAAATTCACACAGCTTTACATTCAACAATAAATTCACACCTTTTGTGTCAGCATCACCAGATTCTTCATCGCTAGAGAAATAGAAAGGGCTCTTTCTCTTCCAATCTGTGTTTTCCCATACCTCCTAATAGTTCAACATACCATTTGTTTCAAAAAAATTAATTAATGGTATAATTAAGGTATACAACTTTAGCCACAAACACATAACAACTTTAGTATATACCTTGTTGGAAATGATTTTGAATTTGGACCTAGGGATTTTTGTCTTTGAACCTGTTAAAGCATAAACTTGAATAAATTAAAACTTCACACAGCTTTACATTCAACAATAAATTCACACAGCTTTACATTAGAATCGGTAACAACAACCCAAACATCACCATTTATAGATCAAAAGCCTGTTACTAATTATTGTACAATGAATCATCAACTGATATGTGAAAACATTAAAAAACATACCTTTGTTGTCATTTGGATTCATTGTTTGCGTGTTTTTGTTTGCCACGTCTGTTTTTCAAACTATTACCATTAGCTAAATTAAAGACAAAGATGAAATGAAAGGTGGCCCAGGATCCTACTGTTACCCGTGGGAATCCGCCGTGGGAATAAGAAGAATCAAGAATGTGTGTTTTGATTAGGGTTTATTGATTTTTGTGTCGGTTTACAATTGATCGGTAAAGGGATTAATTGGCCCTTTACTATTGATCAAGTAGTGGTGGTTTGGTTTAATTGCCCCAGGATCCTACTGTTACCCGTGGGAATCCGCCGTGGGAGTAAGAAGAATGTGTGTTTTGATTAGGGTTTACTCACTTTTTTGTCTGTTTACAATTGATCGGTAAAGGGATTAATTGCCCCTTTACTATTGATCAAGTGGTGGTTTGGTTTAATTAAGAGTGGCAAGATGTGTAGAAAAAAAAAAGAATAATAGTTAAAAAATAATAATAATAATAAATAAATTAAAAAAAAAAAAAATCTAATGGTGTTGACGTGGCGGTGAAAACCAACTATAGCCGACGGTTCGGGTTCGTGGCGGGTTTTAGTGTACCCGTACCCGAACCCGTTTATAATATACCCGTACCCGCCCCATATCCCACCGGATACCCATTATCCATCGGTTTTTCGGGTTTCCCCGCGGGTATCGAGGTTATCCGTAATTAAAAGTTAAAGAAAATGAATATCGTATCAAACGATTTAACGCAACATATCGCAACGCAACGTACTCGGCACGATATTCACCAAAAAAATCAAATGCGCAAGAGGTTTCAAAAGTTAATCATTCTCATTTCAAAAAATAATCTCGTTTTAGCCTTTTAAAAGGGTTTGGTATCCTCATTCGTGTGACGGTAGAGAACACGGACTCACGAGTACTCACTCCAAAAAAACGAATAACCGAATTAATAGTCGAGAAGAGTATTGACAATAACTCGAGTCGAGACGAGATGACGAAAACAAGTCGAAGAGATAACTAACAACAAACATATCAAATAAGATGAGTCGATTGGTAATCGTCTGTATTTTCCCATAATCCCGTTTATTAGTACAAGGTATACTCGTTTTATGATTTAAAACAAGTTTGGACTTACGACAAAATTAATCTTTGGAAATAACAAAATTTCGCCAAGACCCTTTCATTTATCGAACGTTTCCAATTCAAAAGACTTTATTGAAAATCAATTTCCCGAGTAATTTATAATATAACGAGTATTTATATAAACCCTAAACCCTAAACCCTAAACTCTAAACCCTAAACGCTAAACCAATCCGTAACTCAAACAATAACCAAACGAATTGAATAGTCCAATAAATCCAAATATGTTAGTGTACGGGTAGCATGTCTCGAATAGTCCAATATCCCTCGTGTGTTCCGTTTTTATCCCAAATGTCACACGAAAGGTTTTCAAAATCGAGATCCTACTTAAGATCCTATGGTAAAGATCGGGATCTTTACCATAGGATCTTAAGTAGGATCTCGATTTTGAAAACCTTTCGTGTGACATTTGGGATAAAAACGGAACACACGAGGGATATTGGACTATTCGAGACATGCTACCCGTACACTAACATATTTGGATTTATTGGACTATTCGTTTGGTTATTGTTTGAGTTACGGATTGGTTTAGTGTTTAGGGTTTAGAGTTTAGGGTTTAGGGTTTAGGGTTTAGGGTTCATGGTTTATATAAATACTCGTTATATTATAAATTACTCGGGAAATTGATTTTCAATAAAGTCTTTTGAATTGGAAACGTTCGATAAATGAAAGGGTCTTGGCGAAATTTTGTTATTTCCAAAGATTAATTTTGTCGTAAGTCCAAACTTGTTTTAAATCATAAAACGAGTATACCTTGTACTAATAAACGGGATTATGGGAAAATACAGACGATTACCAATCGACTCATCTTATTTGATATGTTTGTTGTTAGTTATCTCTTCGACTTGTTTTCGTCATCTCGTCTCGACTCGAGTTATTGTCAATACTCTTCTCGACTATTAATTCGGTTATTCGTTTTTTTGGAGTGAGTACTCGTGAGTCCGTGTTCTCTACCGTCACACGAATGAGGATACCAAACCCTTTTAAAAGGCTAAAACGAGATTATTTTTTGAAATGAGAATGATTAACTTTTGAAACCTCTTGCGCATTTGATTTTTTTGGTGAATATCGTGCCGAGTACGTTGCGTTGCGATATGTTGCGTTAAATCGTTTGATACGATATTCATTTTCTTTAACTTTTAATTACGGATAACCTCGATACCCGCGGGGAAACCCGAAAAACCGATGGATAATATTAATCGGGTATCCGGTGGGATATGGGGCGGGTACGGGTATATTATAAACGGGTTCGGGTTCGGGTACGGGTACACTAAAACCCGCCACGAACCCGAACCGTCGGCTATAGTTGGTTTTCACCGCCACGTCAACACCATTAGATTTTTTTTTTTTTTTTTTTTTTTTTTTAACTACTATTCTTTTTTTTTTCTACACATCTTGCCACTCTTAATTAAACCAAACCACCACTTGATCAATAGTTGGAAATATTGAGTTTGGAAGTTTATTATTCACAAAGCATGATATACAACTTGTTGTTGCATCAACTCATTGTACATGGAAAGTCAATACTTGGTAAAAGGAAATCGTAAAACTTCAATTGACACTTTACTTTTGGCGCGCCCGTCGATCCCTTTTCCCGCCTAAAGTCTTGGCATCTACCTCTCCAGCCTATAATTTATACCTATCGACTATATATATACCAAAGAACACACACAAACACATATATCCCTTTCAATTCAAAGAAAACTTCAACAATGGCAGCAAATAATGTTACCTTTCAAAATGATGCTGAAGAGTACGAGTGGGTGTTAAACAACAATTTGCTGTTTGACGCAGTGTTAATTGCTTTCGGGGATGAACCCATTGCAGAATATGGGTCATATAGGAAGGTAGATACGTGGATGAGGGGTCAAATTTTGAACTGGCTGCATGCGCAAGACTTTTACTGGGATGAGGTTTGGGGATTGTGTGACTACGGGGAGGAGGAGGAAGAAGATGAAGAGGAAGAGGAGGAGGAAGGTGAAGAGGAGGAGGTGGTGCAGCAAAAAGAAGAGGATCAGCAGCAAATTGTGGTGGAGCAGCAAAATGGGTTTGTGCTGCAAAACCAGGGGGAGCAACAAGATGGGTTTCAGGACCCTTATAATCTAGAAAAGAGGGTTAGCGATCTTGAAATTGTGTTTAAATGACTCAAGGAAAGCCAGAAATTGATGGGGGAAAGAAGGAAGAGAGCGGGGTTTAAAAGGGGGGGAAAGGGTGAAGCAGTTTAGGATGATGGTTTTTTTTTTTTTTTTTTTTTTTTTTTTTTTTTTTTTTGTATGTTTAGTATTTGGGTTGGATAATTAGTGTATATACTTGTACCCTTAAAAAAAATATCAATAAAATATTTGTTTTTAATCAATTGTCTGAGAATGGAGTGGATAACAAAGTTATTACTGCTGGAAAACTTTTGTTCTGCTAGAGTAAAACGTTGTACTGTGGGTATGGGTACCCGTTTCGGGGTTTTTTTTTAAACCGTGGTTTATTTCAACCGTTGGGTAACTATTGTCAATTATTCGCTTTTTTTTACCTTGTTTAAGTTTTTTTTAGATAAAAGGGAATGGAAATGGAGTGAACTAAAATTATGTGTGTTCTTGGTTTTTTTTTGCCCCCAACTTTCTGGGAAAGAAAAGTGAATAAAGACAAAAATAAATGATTTTAAGTCGAAAAGAACCTTTGTCTTTAGTTGTATTTATTATGGAGAATGGGACCCCCTACTTTCATTTACTTTACTTTACTAGATAAAAAATGCAAAAAACTTATAAACTTTATTCCACTCTTCCTTATTTCTTTACATTACTTTACTTTACTTACCTCAAAAAAAAAAACTCTAGAACAAGTAGGGTTTCATAAATTGGATAACTCTCTTTCTTTTAAAATTTATACCTTTTCTTAAAATTGAGAAAAAATTTTAATTGAAGTAGGTCCAATTTTAAAACCCCAACACTCTAATAAGCATTTACTCAATTTTCATGGCAAATTTAGAGTTTTGTGATAGCATAACCAGGTTGCATTTTTGGAAAAAACCAGAAGGGAGTCAACGTTTCCACCAGATAATATTTTTTTAAACAATACCCAATCAGGTATCTCTTACAGTCGATCCTACTATTATGCTCTAAATCAAACATTTTTGGCGGTCTGTTAACAATACATTTGCAAGGGAGACAAAGGGTTAAATTTGCAACAGTTGATGGAGAATAATAACATTACGGGGCATTTGTTGGAGGCATCTCCATTTAGCGAGAAAATGGTTTTTTTTTTTTCCCCCTAATACTGAAATTTTTCTTACCTTTCCAGAATGGGGTATGACACTCTTCTCAAATTTGACTTTTCAAAAGGATTTTTTTGACCCACAATGGAGATTTTCAACTACCCCCTTCTTTGTTAAGTCAAAAAAAAACCCATGGGAGCAATTCAGCAGCAATATTGCAATGCTTCATTTGTTTAGCAACAAACAGGACTTTTAACTTTTTCAAAATTAATTTTTGATGGTATGGTGAAAAATGTGGATAACAAATACAAGTTTTTAATGTATCCAAGTTTATCAAACGGTTTTGAATATACGGAAAAGTTTGTTCTATTCATAAAATTGTTTATCCAACTCTTCCTTTAAAAAAAAAGTTCGTAACATGAGCATGGCTTCAGGGGGTTTTTAAGGGTGGGAGTTTTTTGAAAAAAATTTTGGTTTTAAGTTCAGTATATGATTGATGCTGATGAAGTTTTAAAGGAAAAGTTAGGTAAATTCAGAGGAGATGAAGTGTTGTCCATTGATGAGAAGTCAAGACAACTTGTTGAACTAATAAATTCCAGAAGAAAGTCTGCTGCAGAACAAAAAGCCAAAGAAAAGAGGAGTAAACCACCTAGTAAAGCTCAGCAAAGACATACCATGTGTGTTTACATGATGAACATGGCTGGATACAAAAGGAAGCAGTTCCAAGGTAGAAGTTTTGAGGAGATCAAGAGTGAGTTTGAAAGGGTTTACACAAGAGTGAACACATTTACTCCCATGGGAACAGAAAAACCATGTAGAACTACAAGAAGATATGGTATAATATTGGAGTCTGAATCTTCAAAGAAACAGAAGATTGGTGAAGAAGTACCTACAGCAGATGAAGAAGAAACAGCAGAGGAATTAACTGACGAAAGACTCAAGCAACATATGATTGTTATAATCCCAGAAGCATTGGATGTTCATCATCCTATTCAAGCTAAACGTCCAATTATTGATTTGGAGATACACAAAGATACATTTGGGAAAGCTTGGAAGATAATCAGGCTAGGAGGACACTCAGAAATTTATAAGTATTTTGAAGATATGCTGAAGATTTTTTATAGAGAAGACTTGGACAATCTATGGAGTCTGGTTAAAGAAATGTTCAGATCTACATATCGTATGCAAGACAAAGAGAAGGAGCTATGGGTGGAATTGAAGAGGTTGTATGAACCTGATCCAAACGATATCTTATGGAATTTTCGAGCTCATGAGTTGAGTACAAAATGGAGACTGTATGATACATGTGGTGTTCACCATGTATCTACAAAGAATGGAGTGGATGTCTACATGCTGATAGAAAAAGATTATCCTTTAAGGGCAGCTAGCTTATTTGTTATGTTAGATGCTAAGCTGACAGTTACTAATGAAGACTCAGTAATGGCAAAAGAGTTACTGAGAAAGATCTTCAGACAAGCAAAAAGGAAATAATGTTATTACTGCTTGTGTCTCTATTAGTGTTGCTAGGTTTAACGTTGTACTAACAGGTTTAACTTTGTATAGAAGATATTTGGATTTTGTAACAATTTTCTTTAATAAAATAGATAGTCTATAAGAGGAATACAAAAGAAGGTATAATCGAAAAAGACCCAAGGGCGGAGATGGTTGAGTTGTTGGTTTGTGAAGGGGAGGTCACAGGTTCGATACCTGTGGCTTCCTTTTTGGTATTTCCCTCCCCAAAATTTTTAAAAAGCCCCCATTTTTTTTCAGCAAATTTCAAAATTAAAGCCCCCCATATTTTTTTTAAAAACCCACCCATATATATTTTTTAAAAACCCACCCATATATATTTTTTTCAGCAAATTTCAAAATTAAAGACCCCCATATTTTTTTCAGCAAATTTCAAATTTCGCACATTTCTCACCAATCACAGCCACCACTCACCATCCACCGTTCACCAGTAACCAATCACAGCCACCACTCACCATCCACCACTCGCCGGTCCGGCCATCAACAACGGAGGGAGGTTCATTTAGATCTAAATTAGGTAATTTTTTTAATTAGGAAATCATTTTTTTATGCAATAATTAGGAAATGATTTGATGCTTATATTGGTTTAATTTGTGACTTGTAGGATATATAGTTTTTTAAAGTTGTATTTTGGGTTTAACATGAATGAAAAATAGCATCTTCAACTTGAAAAACCAACTGTTATTACATAACAAAATTCTGCATACATAGATGCATTGTTGATTGCATAGTTGATTACATACAAGGAGAAAACATAGTACTTATTACAGTAGCATCATAACATCAAGACTAGTAAAGCTCAGCTAATTGTCCTTTTCCCTTTACCCTTAGTGAGTTCAATTGGGCCTTTTCCCTTTCTCTTCTTTGCTTGGATTTCTTCCCTAGTTTCCTGATTTGGTAGGCATAGAACTTGTTCCCTTTTTCCTGGGATTGACAGAGTGTGAACTGGAGGAGGGTTTTTGGACATTGTGGCTTTTTTTGAGACAACTTCATCTTCAGATGTTGAATGATAGCTAGAAACCAAGCTATCATTAAAAAAGCTACTGTTAAAGGAGCTAAAATCGTCAGAGCTTGAGTCAGCAACCTTTCCCTTAGGTGGTATTCTCTTATGAAAGCTACCTGTAGGAGGGTAGGGGAAATTCCAATCAGGTTTAGGAGATATTAGTCCTGATGAATCAGAGGATATTTCAATAACATTTGGCTTGGAAGTCATTGTGGATGAGGTTTAGTGTTTGACAGGTTTTTGATGGTGTAATGTTGTGTGTAATGTTGTGTTTATGTAATGGCCATTTAAAGTAAAGAGGATCACATAGTTCAATGTATAAGTAAATGCCATTAAAGGCTTGGTTGGTATGTGTAGGTAACTTCCTGCATTTAGGTGTAATAAACAAAGTTTGACTTTCTTAAGTAGCATTTTTGGAACTAGGCAGTACTAAACACTTGACATTGTAACTTTAAAAATCAAAAGGCTGTTAGAAAATAATATTGACATTAACATAGCTGCATTAATATTTAACATCATATCATACATCTATCGCATTACCATTTGATGAAACCACAAAACACAACAACATCAGAAAGACTACCAACAACATCAACCATGACACCACAAAACACAAAAGACATAAACATAGTCAACTAACATATCAACCACATCAGTAGTTCATTGATCCAAGCTTCGTGATAAAGTTGCCCAAATCACCTAGACGCTTATGCTTTTGGGCAATATCAACAAGCAACCTATCAGATGCCATCATGTCCTCCTCTTGCATCCTCCTTAAATCAGCAATGCTTTCAAGAGCAGAATCAAAACCATATAAAAGCTCTAACTCCTTGATCATCTTATCCCTATTGTTTATTAGCATTCTTTTCTCAGAAACCTTGTGCCTCAAATCATGAACTTCCTTGGAAGTAGCTTCAACCTGTCGCTCATAGTAAACTAGCATCATGTCTTTCACAAGCTTTGAGTTTGCAACTGTTGCCAATTCAGAACAAATCACTAGTTTAGTTTCCATATATGATTTTGATAACAAAAAATTTTGAGATTTTTTGTAATTTTTAAATTTTATTTTGGTTTGTTAAGAAGAGATGAAAATTATGAGAGGTATGTTGCTTTATATACAACAACAATCAAGAAACACCTAGAGGAAGGAAGATGTATCGAGCCTAGCAATGTGAATAGTGTGTAATGATGAAATAGCATTCCCCATAATTACTTGCAAGTTGCAAGTTGCAAGGTTGCAACAAAAACCATTAATACTATACTAACAGAGTATTATTTTAATTTTCACTTTGCAACAAAAACCATTAATACTAGATTTTGCTAATGTATGGTTGTAATATTTTCAAAATAAACATTTTATCCCACATTAGAGTTAGGCCCAAACGTATCAAACATTTACAATTTTATATTGGTTTAATTTGTGACTGGTACTAGCAGTACTAGCAGTACTAACTTTATACTAGCAGTATTAAATTTCACTAGCAGCAGTACCTTTTGTACTAGTAGTGGTAAATACTTGGTTTACTTATGCACAAATGATTTGATGCTTATATTGGTTTAATTTGTGACTTGTAGGATACATACGTTACCATTTGACCTCAACAATACCATGGACAAGTCTTGGACGAAAACTAGTAGGACCAAGAAACAATATATTGCTGGAGTACACGCGTTTATTAAGTATGCAGAACACAACTTGCAGAAGATGATGAACATCGACCCACGAGGTAATAAACAACAGCTTAAGATGCCATGTCCTTGTATCTCATGTTTAAACCGCATAGAGCATAAAGTGGAGGATGTGCAGTTCCATTTATTCTGCCACGGGATTAATCAAAGCTACACAAAATGGGATAAACATGGAGAAAATGATGAGCAAGAAACAACTGCCCAAATACCTGTTAATGCTACAACAGAGGAGTTTGTTGACGACACGGATTTCGACATGGATTTTGTTCCAGAAATTCCAACAGATGGCCCAGCAACAGTGAACATGGTTAATGGTGCAAAAGAATGTTTTGATGAGGATAACCTTGCCAAGTTTCAACAACTATTATTAGACACGGAGAAGCCACTTTACCAAGGATGTCCTGACTTCACAAAGTTGTCCGCAATAGTTAAACTACTCAACTTGAAGGGTAAGTATGGAGCTTCTGATAAGTTCTTTACTGAATTACTAGGATTGTTGAAAAAGATGCTACCTGCTGGTAACGAAATGGTTGAAAAAACTTATGAGGCAAAAAAGCTAGTGAGAATGATGGGATCAGGATACAAAAAGATACATGCATGTACCAACAACTGCATTCTTTACTGGAAGGTTAACAAGGAGTTGACTGTTTGTCCAACTTGTGGGACATCAAGATGGAAGGTGGATAGTAAGACACATAAAGTGTACGAAAACATTCCGGCAAAGGTAATGTGGTACTTTCCAATTATATCAAGACTGCAATGCCTCTTTAAGTTAGAAAGTATTTCAGAAGATCTAACATGGCACGCAACAAGGAGGATAACAGATGGTGTTTTACGTTACCCCGCAGATTCACAGGCATGGCGTACCATAGATGAAAAATTCCCCAAAATTGCTGAAGATCCGAGAAATCTACGGCTAGGAATATCGGCTGATGGGGTTGACATCAACTCAGGAAATAGGCATCACAGTGTATGGCCAGTTTTATCTGTCATATACAACCTTCCTCCATGGTTGTGTATGAAAAGAAAGTTTATCATGCTTTCGGTATTGATATCGGGATACCCGGGAAATGATATCGATGTATTTTTAGAACCGTTGGTTGATGATCTGCAAACCTTATTCGAGGAAGGGGTTGATACATACGATGCTTCTAAAAAAGAAAACTTTAATCTGCGCGCCGTTGTGTTATGGACGATAAATGATTACCCTGCACTTGGTACATTATGTGGCTGCCCATACAGTGGATTCAAAGGTTGTGTAGTATGTGGGAAAGATACACACTGTGTTAGACTTTCCGCATCATCCAAGCAAAGTTATGCTGGACACAGACGATATCTACCATACAACCATCCGTTCAGAACGCAAAGGAAGGCATTTAATGGACAAGAAGAACCACGTCATGCTCCAAATCCATTGACCGGGGAACAAATATACAACGAGGTACAACATATTGAAAATAAGTGGGGAAAAGGAAAAAACTCGAAAAACCAAGATCAAGATACCAGAGGCAGAGGTGGGAAGATTAAAAAGCAGAAAAGGAAAACAACAGAAGAAGAGGGTAGTTCAAGCCAAGCAAATGAAGCATATTGGAAGAAATTCAACATTTGGTATCGAAAGCTAAGGTATTGGAGGCATCATTCTGTTCCGCATTGTATTGACTTCATGCATGTAGAAAAGAATGTTGGTGAGAGTCTACTCGGAACTTTCCTGAATGTTCCTGGAAAGACAAAAGATGGAATGAATGCTCGACTGGATCTGGAAGAGTTGGGGATAAAAGAAGAGTTGTTTGCTAGGCAAGAAGCAGAAAAAACAACACTACCTCCAGCAGGTTACACATTAACGAATGCTGAAAAAGACATCTTTTGTGAAACGTTAAGCAACATCAGGGTACCACAAGGCTATTGTTCAAATTTCTCTAGTTTGGTCAGCCTAAATGATAGGAAGCTCATTGGCCTTAAATCGCATGACTATCACATGCTAATGCAAGAGTTTTTAGCCATTGCTATACGTTCAGTCATGCACCCGCCCACACGATATGCTATTATCAGGTTTTGCTTTTTCTTTAAATCTATATGTAGGAAAGAAATCAGCTTGCAAGAACTAGATAAGATGCAAGAAGAACTTGTTGTTACACTGTGCCTACTCGAGAAGTTCTTTCCTTCGTCATTTTTTGATATTATGATACACTTGACTGTGCACCTAACTAGGGAGGTAAAATTATGTGGTCCTATATGCTTTCGGTGGATGTATCCCTTCGAAAGATGTATGAAGGTTATTAAAGGACATGTGCGAAACAGAAATAGACCAGAGGGATGCATTGCCGAGGAGACTATCGCGGAAGAAACAATAGAGTTTTTTAGCGAATATCATAAAACCATGAAAACTATTGGTATCCCAGCTGATAAACATGTAACCAATGAAGATGAGGACGGAAAGCCATTGTCGGCCGGCAAACCTAGTGAAGTTTCCAGAGAATCCTTTCAGAAAGCACATTTGTATGTAATGCAAAATACGGATGAAATTCAACCGTATATCGAGTAAGTATCACTAACACATGTCGATTTCGTTGCTTAAAATGTTCTATCAAATATAATAATCAAAGACATTTATTTGTTTCAGGCGACACAAGGAAGTTTTGAAAAGAAAAAACCCGGGTAAAAAAATTGCATTGCTGGAGAATGAGCACAGTAAATCTTTTGCTAAGTGGTTACTCGAAGAGGTAATTACTTGTATGTTGTTTATAATTGTTTGTTTGTTGCTATCATCATAATTGTCCCACCTGTATATGACATTAGATAGAGGTCGACCAGCACACCATTTATTATCCCAAACACTCCTATTCTTTAATTGTTTGTTTGTTGTTCCTGCAATTTAAAGGTAATATATACTTGTAATGAAATTCAGGTTGAGAGAGAGTTAGCGATATCCAATGACAGTGTATCAGAAACTGTGAGGTGGATATCATTTGGACCACGCGCCAGCGTAGTGAAATACGAGGCGTATAACATCAATGGGTATACATTTCGTACGAAAAGTAATGATGGCATAGTTTACCAGAACAGTGGGGTTAGTGTTGAGTCAGTAGATGTGCACATATCCAAAAAAGAAATTGCAACCATAAAAAAAACATCTTATTATGGGGTTTTACAAGAGATATGGGTACTAGATTACCGTTTCAGGCACATTCCTCTTTTCAAATGTGATTGGGTTAATCGCAAAACTCATGGGGTCAAACGTGATACTCTAGGTTATACATTGGTAGACCTGAATACTTTCGGCCACAAGGATGATCCGTTCATATTAGCGTCACAAGCAACACAAGTGTTTTATGTGAAAGACCAGGTACATAAAAATTTGTCCATTGTCTTTAAAACACCTACCAAGAATTACAAAGATACATATGACGAAGTCGATGAGGAGTTTAGTACAGTCATTCACGAGCTAGATGAAAAAATATTGCCACGTGTATATAAAGAAGACTTGGGCAAGGAATCACGAAGTGACTACTATCGAACCGACATTGAAGGTATTGTTATACGAAAATCCAAGTGAAGCATGTCATGCTGCATTAAGACTGCTAGTGTAATAGTTAACCCTGCTGGTTGAAGTTAAGACTGCTGCTTAAGGCTAAGTGCAAGGTTACAGCTGGTATTGTAAAGTTAGTAATGTTAGATGAATATCTGTTTTAGTATTAAATAGTTGTTCCTGTAATTTAGCCTATTGTAATGGATTTTGACTCAAAAAAGTCAAGCTTTTCAATGGCAATGAAAAATTTTGCGGTTTTCACTATTATATGTCCACTTGCAGTCAAGCTTTATTGTATTTGCAGTTTCCATTTATCATGTATATGCACTTGCAGACACTTTAGTAACATGTTACTTCATTATAAAGTTGAAAATTGACTTTAGAAAGTCAAGTAATCTGGTTCCTAGGGGCAAGTAACATACTTACATACTACTGCATTAAACTAGATAGACTATAAAATCCCAGCATTGTAATGGGGGAAATTAAATGAAGAGTCATGACTAACAGTCTGAACTCAAAATATGACTCTATGATTTAGACACCTAAATAAATACTTCATGTGACCATATGTAACATCTTGAATTTAGTCACACAAACACTCAATGTGACTAATATCAAGGTTAATGATAACTGAGTTCACATTTTGCTATACATATTAGTCACATGAATATTTCACAGTGTGACTATTTTCAATGTATTGGTCACATATAATACCCTTATAATGTGGCCATAAACATAATTTAGATGCACATTTGTGGTATGGTGTGACTATTGTATAGCCTATAGTCACATGATTGTGCTACAATTAAGTGTGACCATACACATTAGGAATAGGCAGGCAAACACACACTTAACTTTAGACACACATATTAACTTACGTGACCATTTGTATCGAATTATGGTCACACTTAATCATGTATACCTATGGTTTAGTGTGACGATATATGACATTTGGTCACACTGTTCAAGTGTGTGACATATATTTGTCACTTTTAAATGCATATCGTGACTATGCTTCAAACTTACTTTTCAGTTGTCACACATTTCAAATTCATATGTGGCTAAATTATCAACAAAAACTAGCAGTCACGCTTAAATAATGTGTGACAAACTTGAGCATATGATTTAGCCACATACATAATTACTTCGTGTGACCATACATGGATTTTGGTCACACTTTTCAATTGCGTGACATATATTTGTCACATATGTATATATATAGTGTGACTAATGTTTCAACCTTATTTGTATCCGTCACACGTCCCAAATTATAAGTGACTAAAAAATCAAATTTTTTTTTACCAGATACGTATAGTCACGAAAATATTCAAATGTTGGCTGTAGCCTCGGATGTAATTCCGAAATGGTCACACAAGTCGGATCAAGTGTGGCTATTTATTTTATTCTGGTACATTTAGTCACATAAAAAGGCGACTGTGTGGCTGTTCGAAAAACAGCATGTGTGACTAAATCTCATTTTTGTACTAGTGTCACTACACACATGAATATAAGGAAACAACCATAACTCCGCATCAATATATAGCAAATCCATAACAAACAACATAATATTAATAACTTGATCAATTGTTTTACAAAACAAATGATACAAGGTCTTTTATTAATGCCCCATGTGGTAGGTTAAGATGCCTCTGTCTTTCTCATTGTAAAAATGTCATGTGGGAGCGTGTCTTCGAACATATCTAACTGAAACCTCGTCAGTCCGTCCTGAAGGTGTATCTTGTCAAATAAAAGGTTATGTAGGGTGCCATTGACCGTCCCGGGGTGGTCGAGCGGTGTTCTGTCAATGATGTTTCAGTAGTGTATCGATCTATTCCTCATGACGCTCCAGTTGCGTCATGATGGTGGAAGGAGTTGGTGTGCGGGCAACTGCTGTCCTGAAACTCTCTCCAGTCTTGAAGACTCGAGCTGGAAGAGTGAAAACAGGTAGGAAATAGTAATGATGAAGAAGATCTAAGAGGGTAAATCCTCCTCAGGAGTCGGCTCCCGTTGGTGAGGTGCAAATAGGTATGATTGGATAGATTAAATGAGTAGTCGGGTCTAATTGATGGTGGAGGGGATGATAACAGTAGTGGTGGTAAGGTATGCTTAGGAGATAATGGTGACATCATCCTGATCATATCCAATGGTGATGTAGGGGGATAGAGGTGGAAATGGTGGTATAATTGGCACTATTAAAATTAGGTGTACCCTCTTGCGAGGTGTATGCTTATTGATAGGGCCATTGGGATGGCTCCGAAATAGTTTCATAAATGGTTCGGGCTCATAGGGTGCTAAGATCCTGAATCATCTGCGCCGGGCTACCGGTGCAGGTGGGGGTGCTGGTGTAGGCAATTGAGTCTCTGAATCAGCAACAGGCAGTCACTGCTGAGTCTACATACACTGATCATTTGTAAGTGGAGTGTAAGTAGGAGAACTGGACGGTTCTTTGGGTGAGGTGATGAAATATATGCCCATCTAGCTAGTACGTACGGGTCTTCTGATATGGGTGAATCTGGGTTACCTAGTGCAACAGGTGTCATAGGTGGGGTGTTCGACACTGTAGCAATTGATGTGCTAGGAACTATAGGTGAGGTGATAGATGGTAAGGTATCCTCGGACTCCATGTCCGATGATGAGGTGCTAAGGTGTGATACTATAGGCATGGTATTGTAATAATCCGTAAGTAGTAAATGTAAGTAATCAATAACATCAAGGGTGTGGAAGTAAAGGTGAAATAATCAAGTGTGTGAGAGTAAATGTGAAATAATTTTGATAGGTAATGTATTGAACACGGTGATATGCAGGCACGGAGGGCGTAAAGTGGTATGGTGTAAAATCATTCATTTTGAAAGTGTAGTTATAGTCCAATGTTTGAAAACATTTGGTTCTCTATAACCATGTCTCTTATGCCAATCTGTAACACCCCCTAAATTTTGAGTTAACAGCGGAAGACTAATCGGGGTATTACGGGGAGGATCATAGTCATAATCATAGAAAATGGCTCAAAAGAGGCGTTTTGAAAGTTATTGTCATTCAAATAGTATTTAAGATGCAAAAGTGAAATATCAGAGTTGTGAAATCTCACAAAAGGGTGTAGTAATTTGAAATGAATGACATGATTTATTTTACACCACAAAACCATCAGTTAGTGCCCACTCCGTGTCTTGTCTGCTCCGTTAATTACCTGAGATAAACATGCTTAAAAGTGTCAACACAAAGGTTGGTGAGTTCATAGAGTTTATAAGTAAACAGTTGATTTCAATAGTTTCGGGTGTGAGGTGATAATTGTAATAAATTCCAATATTGATGAAATAAGTAGTGAGTTACGTGGGGTGAAAACCATAAGTAAATTGTATGTAAATCAGTTAAACACAAGTGTAGGATTGCATGAGAATTACAATCATAATTTGAAATAGTGATAGTACCGATTGCATGAGAATTACAATCATAATTTGGAATAGTGATATTGCAGTTGTATATATATTGCCCTAAATCTCATGACACACAAACGTTAACAAGGTACCGGGCTTCGGTGGGTGAACACACCAAATTAATGGAGTGAGTTATGGCCCTCGGGGTAATAGGGGATTTGGAAAATTCCTATTTCATTCAAATATAATGCATTGCGACTAATCCGACTAACAACTAAGGCTATCCGTCAAGAATTAGTGGAATAGGCAGTCAGCCTCCAATAGATATATTCACTATATTCGCGTTCACTCGCAAGTGATTAATGGCTCATGATATAAGGGGCTTTTGGCAATAGTGGTAACTTAGAAAATATCAATCAGGTGTAGCATACATAAAATACTTGTGTTCTATTTGTAACATGTATCTCCCCCACGGAGTGTAAAGTGATAAAATGAGTAAAAGTGGGGCTATGACTCACCTTGTGTGTAACTGGAAAGGTGAAATGTGAAATCAAGTGAATTACGAGAATGGCTCCAACACATGAACTGAATAATGGTAAAGTCTGAGAATTTGATAGTTGTGATTTATTATAAATAGTGATTGTGAAAATGAGTAACGGATAACGATTTGTTTTGTAATGTGAGTGTGTGATATGCTTAAAACACTTAAAGTTCTAAAATAATATTATATATAATATTATCTTGTTTTTATGTTATTGAAATCATAATTATCGTTTCCTTGAAAGTGGTAGAACGAAACGTTAAGTTAAATCGTTAAAATTCGTTATATATAAATATAACGTAACGTGTTTAAATATATTGAACGAATAGTAAAAATGCACGTGATTGTGTTGAAAAGTGTGAAATATAAAATAGAAATGAATATGGTATAAAGTTTTTGTTTGGTCCTTGTACTTATACAAATTTTACACTTTTCACTCTAACGGAGTTAGTTTTGCACCGTTAGTCCTTGTTTACATTTTTAGTACAAAAAGGTTCCAAAATGACTTTTTAAGCTTCAAGTTTATTGTATTAGCATTTTCTACCCTCAGGTTACTGTATTTACAGTTTTGAACATAGTTTTGTGAAGTTGGCAGTTTTAATCCCTAAAGTTGAAATATTTTGCAAACTTAGTCCAAATTTCACAAAAATAAGGTGAAGTGATTTTTGAAAGTTTTAACAACTTTTAAAAGCTTATTCAAGTCCAATTCAACTGCTTATTTGCTGAAGAGCTTATTTTTTAGCTTAATGGGCTTAACGAGTTGAAATTAAAGGCCCATTAAGGATTTTTGATCCGGGGTTTTAAAGGGAGTTGGACCTGGTTTTGGGCTTATTTAAGTGTCACAAAAATAATACAAAAGTGCTTATTTGATCATCTTATCGCATGTGTTTAAAAATCGCTTATTGGGCTACAAAGCCTAACCGAATAATTGTGTATATAATAGGACAGTTTGAGTAGCGATTAAAATGAGGTTCAAAAAGGACTTGTACGAGCTTATGATGTGAGCTTATTTTACTAGCTTGTTAGTTGAGCTTATGGAGTATTAGGTTAAGCAATAAAAACTATAAGTTGTATGTTCAAATTCGATTTTATATGGCCAATTCTATTCGACATAAGTGTGTGGTACAAAATATAAAAATAACTTATTAACGTGTTATAAAATATACGATCCAACATATGTTTAAAATGAGTTTCGAAATGTCATGATATGAACTTGTGGGTGTTGAATGATTGTGCTACTCGATTTATAGCCATCCTTTCAAGGAGGTCAATATATATTTATGAAAAACAAATAATAGGAAACGAGTAAAAAGGCATAGAAATGAATATATGTTCGAACGTTATAAGAACCATGCATGAAACATTGGAAAAACTTATAAGCGAATGGAAAGGTGTTTCAAAAGACGTACAACACCTCTAAAGGCGGGAGTTAAACGTTGAAAAGGACTAGAAATCGAAGGGAACTCGCGTTGCTCGTAAAAGTGAGCACCAAAGGATCGAATGGGTGCCTTTCGACTTGAAACTTGACTCGAACAAAATGGAGAAATGGTTCTTGTCTTCTTAAGGGTCTCGGTTAGGGAGAGTTTTAGAGAAAAGTGAGAGATAAAATCTAAGTGTGAATGCAAGAATTATGTGTGTGTATATTCGAAGATGTGTATGCATGTATACGTACTATATAATGTTTTATATTGGCACAAGTTGGGTGTTTTAGATTTGTGCAGAGATTTAGAAGATTTTGAGGGAATAAAATCTCAAGTTCTAGTTGGTGTGAATGTGTTTGTGAACGTATATGTATTTATGAATGCATGTCGATATATATTAACACATATACATGTTTATATTGTAACTTAAGATACAACTTGATCGAACAGTAACATGGCAGAGATTTGAGGGCTTTGGGGGCACTTGAGTTCTAGTGATATTTAGGAAGGGCTAGTTGGTAGGATTGGTTGCGTGTGTCGAGTAAAATATATGTGCATGTGTCGACATACAAAAAGGTCCAAAACAAATATGTATCGTGTGATATTGTGAGACAAGGCGAGAAACAAGCATCTAAACTCATAAATGATCAAAAATAATTAAAAGATCTAAGTAAAATTAGTTAAACTAAATTTGGTAAAATGGTGTGAATATTTAAGTGAGATTATAAATTTGGTCGAGAGTTAATTACTTTGAGTCCCGTTTATGCAACAAACGTTCGAGATAGAAAGTGAAATTCGACACCTTGATTCTTTGGTGGGTGAGGATTCGAGAGGTGTAAAAAGTTGGGTGTGTTGTGTGTCGAATTCCAAAGAAAACAAGGCCAAGTAATGGTGAGTTGAACCGAGTGAATATAAGTGTTAATTAAAATTACAAAAGTTGTGGTGGGCTTGTGAATAGTACCAGGCCAGTAAATTGGGCTGATAATTGATACAAGTATCCGTTTGATTTATAATGAGTGTGTTGGATTCATTGTGGTCCATGTGTGAGCTCGTTCCAATGTGTTTGTAAATTATGTAATGTAATAAAAAAAATTTTAAATTTTACCCATAAAAATGGTTAACTGAACAGTAATGGTGATTAATACTTGATTAACATTTACAAATTACTAGGGAATTTTACAGATTGCTACAGCTATGTTCTAAATGCATGTATTTAAAAGTTAAAATCAAATTAATATAGGGTGAAAGATAAAGATACGCAACATACTTATTCAAAACACACGATGTACGCACATTCAAAATTACCATTGCACGAAATATATTTTCAAATTATTTTACAATGTACGTAATATGACTGGGAACCAATAAGTTAGCCGGTTATCACCTTCCACGCTGGGTTTTTTTGTATTTTTTTTATTATAAAATGCTGGAATTTATGAGTGTGACACGCTGGCTTTTTATTAATTGTTTAAGACCATAAATAAAGTTCTTAACTTTGACCCAATATTAAAACAATTCTATAACAAATGGTAATTTTCGCATTTTAATAATTATTATTTTATCAGAAAATGCGCATTATTTATTTTCTGACATCTATTAATGAGAGGTTATCTCATTCAATTACGTTATTACACTACGATAACTCAAACACATTGATACATGATTACAATACAATGGAATGAGCTCACACATGGACCACGACTACTCATTACTTCGAATAATAAACCAAACGGACCACTATTACTATTTTTGGCCCAACAAACAAATTCCAGGCCTGCTACTATTCATGGCCCAATCCAAAAACCTTTATATTTCTTTTATTTCCTTCGATCTTATGCACCAACACTTGACCTCGTTTATTCGATAATTCGACACTAAACCCATACTACATTTCACACCACTCAATTTTTCACACTTCAAATAACCAGGTTCGACAAACCTTATTTCCTAGTTCGAACATTTAATCACTACACAAAGCTCAAAGTTAATCCCAGTCGACCCGAGAACAATTCATTTCTAAGAGAAACTAATTTCGACAACACAAAAATTCGCCTAAGCTTTATTTATTTCTAGTCGAACACTAGTCCACAATACATATTTTTGACACTCTTAAACTTTTGGTCATGCTAGACATTGCCTTGAACCATAATACATCGAAAGAAATAAAATGACAAACCCCTTATTCGGTTCACACCATAAACCGACCCTTTCATGTGCTAACTCAGCAAAGCTACTACATTAGAGTACTTAAGTATTATTCTATCGAATCCTAATCCTCTGCTACATGTCTCTTCAACCTCAACTTGCACCAATTGTTTATACTATATATTGCAATATGTTCATGCATATATACATTCGCGAAAGACTCTCACTCACACTTGGAAAATTCACACACATACATATTCTCTAAGTATTATTCTTATGCCAAGATCATTCGAGACACAAGAAGCCAAGTCCTAGCAACTTCGAAGCCATTCTCCATCGTACAAGTTTATCGAAACACCTTGGTGATCGTTTGAACGGGTTACTTGCACATCATTCGGGTTCTAATCATTTCCCACGCAAAACTCACCACCTTTTAAGGTGTAGTAAGTCGTATCAAACATCTTTCCATTCTTTCTTATAGTTTTTACATATTCCATGCATCGTACATGTTTATTTCGAACGTATATAACTTTTCTATGTATTTTACGAGTTTTTATATTCATTTTATGGATTAAATGACTTAAAAACAAGATAATATTATAGATATAAATAATGCCTAAACACGTTATTAATATTTTTCGATATCTCTACGTTTTGATAATCACAAAATGTAAAATCATTAATCGGAAAATTATGACGTAAACAAGTATTTAGTTGTAACTATCTATTTCTACAACTCAAATCACTTAAGGTATGAATGAACTAATGCTTAATGCATCATATGATCAAAGGAACATTTTCTTAAACACTAGATTTTTTATAAAATGTCAAAAACATTTTATATCCTTTAGAAAAACATTTTTGGTAATAAATAAAAAGGTTTAATTCATTATAAATTTATGAATTCAAATTTTCAACCAAAATCAGTAAAAATATTCCAGAAAAACCTTCCCCACAAAAAGACAAAATTGGGCAATGGCTAAAGAGGGCGGCCCCCTTAATTATGCTAGGCGGCCCCCTTAAAATTAAGGGGACCGCCCCCTATTTAAGGGGGCCGACCACGCTCCAGTAGCTCCCAGGTGTCCAGTTTTTCTGCCTATAAATACCAGCCTTCCCCTGGATTTTTACTCACCTTTTGCACCCCAAACTTTCTGTTCAAAATCCTCTCTAATCCTTGTAAATACTTTCTAAAATCCTTTGATCATATTCTCTTAAGCATTGGTCTCCAAGTGATCCAAGCTTCATCCATCCAAGTGCAAAAGAAGAATACTTCTATCAATCAAGATTAGAAGTATTACAACTTAGTATCATCTTGTTACTTAAGTTGTTAGTTTAACAAAGTTTGTAAATCATTCATTCATTTGTGTGTAAGGTGTGTATAGTAGATTACTGTTGTGTGTAAGTAGTGAAGAAGTTGTATAAGTAGTTGTCGTATAGAAGTTGTGAGGTCATAGAGTAGAAGTTGTGAAGACATAGTGTAGAAGTTGTGAAGCCGTGGTGTAGAAGTCGTGAACCCGTGGTGTAGAAGCTGTGAAGCCGTAGCTTAGAAGACGTGAAGTCGTTGTGTAGAAGTCGTGAAGCCGTAGCATAGAAGTCGCGAAGCCGTAAGGTAGAGGTCGTGAAGTCCTAGTGTTGAAGTCGTGAAGCCGTAGCATAGAAGTTGTGAAGCGGTCGTGTTGAAGTTGTGAAGTCCTTGTCGTGAAGTCCTAGTGTTGAAGTCGTGAAGCCATAGCATAGAAGTTGTGAAGCGGTCGTGTTGAAGTTGTGAAGTCCTTGTCGTGAAGTCCTAGTGTTGAATTCATGAAGCCGTAGCATAGAAGTTGTGAAGCGGTCATGTTGAAGTCGTGAAGTCCTAGTCGTGAAGTCCTTGTGTTGAAGTCGTGAAGCCGTAGCATAGAAGTTGTGAAGCGGTCGTATTGAAGTCGTGAAGTCCTAGTCGTGAAGTTCTAAAATTCAAGTCGTGAAGCCGTTGTGAATAAGTCGTGAAGAAGTTGTGTTGTGAAGTTGTGAGATTGGTTCTAGCTACGATTAGAACTCGACATTTAGCTTTGTGTCGTTAAGCCGGTGTAAGCCAAAGTCGTATAAGGTTTTCTCCGCCATAAGGGAGCTTATTGAAGTTGTGAAGAAAACTCTCGAGCTTGGTGCTCGGGGAGTGGAGTAGGGCAAGGAAGGTGTCCTTGTAGCCGAACCACTATAAATCTCTCGTGTCTCGGTTAGATCTTTCCATCCTTTATTTATTTCTTTACTTACATCATCATTACTTTCATACACATAGGCTTATATAATTGTTAGTATTACTTAGAGGTCGACTTCACATAAAGATCAATTTGAAACTCCATTCAAGAAACCAAAACTTTTACAATCAATTCAAAAGAATACATATATAACTAATAATAAGGTTCAAGTTTTATTTTTCATAACAAACTTGAATCTAAGTTTTTAAAAGTAAACAAAGGTTTTATAATAAATTAAAAAGACGTAAAACTATTCCAACCCCCTTCTAGTTTTCCACATAAAAACAAGATAATATTATATATAATATTATTTTTGAACTTTAAGCATATCACACACTCACATCACAAAACCAAATCGTTATCCGTTACTCATTTTCACAATCACTATTTATATTAAGTCAAATTCTCAGACTTTACCATTATTCAGGTCGTGTGTTGGAGTCGTTCCCATAATTCACTAGATTTCTCTTTTCACCTTGCCAGTTACGCTCAAGGTGAGTCATAGCCCCACTTTTACTATTATTACTTACTTTACATTGGGGTGAGAAACATGCAAAACACTTTTTAAGGAACGACACTATACTCATGTTTTATTAAACTATTACGCAACGATTAGCCTAAGCATTGTATCCCCTTCATGCCCAAACTCATGAACCGTCAATTCCACTTGGGAAGCGCGAATGCTATAAATAGATCTATTAGGGATGACACCCCTGTTCGGTTTGGCCAGGTTAGCCAAATGTGAGTGTATAACATGTCGAAACACGAGTGTCTCGGGATAGACACTTACACGGGCCTTTATTTAACGTGCTTCTAGAGCATGCACATTGTCAAGCTTCGGTTGCATGAACTTAGTGCTAGCGTAATAGACATTTATACGGATGTGTCATCATATTTGTTGTGATGGTCACATGCTGGAATTATGATCTAACTTTACTGCTTTATATAAACCTATGAACTCACCAACCTTTGTGTTGACACTTTTAGCATATTTTTCTCAGGTGTTTAGTTGATTGACATATGATGATGCAAGGCAGTGCGTGGCAGGGGCATAGGCACACTTTTGGAGTGTACACATAACACTCATGACCAGGGTTTTTGTACTATGGGACCACTAATAAATATTATGGGCCTTGTTTTCCGCATTTCAAATTATGTGAAACTGATGTTTTAATAAATGAAGCTCTTAAAACGAATTTGATAAATTCGTTCTCTATTACTTGTGTTATGATCCAATTAAGTAGCACCCCAGATATTATTTCCGCTGTGATCTGATTTGGGGGTGTTGCATATTTGCATCAGAGCTAAGGTTATAGAGAACTAGGTACACATAAAACCTAGACTATAACCACTTTTTACAAAAACTCAACCTATGACCGCCGTGTGCCAGCCTGCCTTACTTGCCACTTTACTTGCTAATCTACTTATTGTTTCAACAAGCTTAGCATATACTACGTGCTACTTTGATAACACATACTTTCGTGTTAATGCTTAACATATACTTACGTGCTACTTCGATGACACATACCTTCGTGTTAATTGTATACATATACATATGTACTTATTTGCTGGCTTATACTTTTTAACCTTATATTTATACTATAAGTATCTTCTATATACTTACACACACACGTACACCGTCTTTGTCATGGACGATGCCTTCCCTTATGAAATTTTACTATTCAATTCTGAGTTTAACCACTCGTTTTATTCCCTTGAAACACTTATATTACTATCATATAAGAAATCACCCATTTACCTGAACGCGACTTTATCCTATCACGCTATAACATTTCTCCTTGAAACATTTACTCTTAGAGCATATTTTCCCTACTACTCACTCTCCTTTACTTATTTTGAAGAAACATGTCACCTGAGAGGCAGAACCTAAACTTAGCAGCCATGGAACAACTCATAGCCCAGCGAGTCGTAGAGGCTATCGAGACAGGAATCCGCATGACTTTGATAGGCCAGGGAATACATCAGGAAACAAAGAGTCTTACAAACAAAAGGAAGTTTGAGGACGGCTCGAGGTCTAACCACCTGCCAAACCAGCGACAAGAGGTCGCCAAGGTTTACACTGCTAGACCCAATGACCAGAAGGTCTATGCTGGCAAATCACCATTGTGCAATCGTTGTAAGCTTCACCACAACGGAACATGCACCGTGAAATTCCGAAATTGTCGAAAGGTCAGATATATAACCAAGAACTGCAGAGCTCCCATTTATGCCACTGCTCAGAGAGCACCAGCAGCTTGTCAGAAAGCTCCTACCACCAACGACAAAGCCTCCATTACCTGCTTCAGTTGTGCAAAGAAAGGGCACTACGAGAATGAGTGCCTACAGAAGAAAAGCTCGCCAAGACTCGGACGTTAAGGGCGAAGGTTAAGCGTTTACGTCAAGGACGTAACTAATATTAGATTCATATGTATCGTTTCTGTACCCACTAAACCGAGTAGTTTTCGGTTAGTGTCTGATGTATTTTCCAATAAGCTTGAAATTTTCAAAACTTGTAACCGACTTTTAATCTATAACAAACTCATTTTGTCATAACTCTCTGTTGTGATTCAATCTTTTCTATCATGCTCTACCGAAATGCTATTCATTTATGTGATGACTTCTCATACTCTTGTGCAAAATCTAATCATTTGTTACTTTCTTTTGTAGACAAATGGCTCCACGTAAATCAAACCGTACTTGCAACGCAACTAATGCCACTTCCCCTCCAAACGTAGTCAACCAGCCAACTTTGGCACAACTTGTGGCACAACAGGTGGCAGAAGCCATGGCCGCTGCTGCCAATGTGGGATCAAGCACTAACACCGGTGATAGAGCCGCGAGACCCACAAATGTCAGTCGGGGCTGCACATATAAGGAATTTCGTACTTGTGATCCAGGAAGTTTTGGAGGTACTGAGGGAGCTTTCAGCTTGGCAAGATGGCTAGAAAAGTTGGAAACTGTGTTTCGCATCTGCAATTGCGAAGAAGAATCCAAAGTTAAGTATGCCTCGTATACTTTGACAGACAGTGCTTTAACTTGGTGGAACTCTTATATGAAGTCATCAGGGATGGATATTGCTTACGCTATGGCGTGGGAGCAATTCAAGGCTTTAATGCTCCAGAAGTATTGCCCTCGCACTGAGGTCAAAAAGATGGAAGCAGAATTTTGGAACTTGAAAGTTCAAGGCACCAACATTTTAGTATACACACAACGCTTCCAAGAGTTAGCATTACTATGTCCCGAGTTGGTTGCTACTGAGGCGCGAATGATAGAGCGTTACATCGGAGGATTACCCTTGAACATCAGATGGAATATATTGGCTGCTAATCCTATTGATTTACATAACTTAATCTCCATCTCTCACAACTTAATGGATCAGGTGATCCAAGATATGGCATAAGAGGGAGGAGATAACAAAAGGAAATGGGAAGACAACTCAAGAGCCAACCATCAGCCAAACAAAAACCCCAATAACAACAACCAGAATAAATGACAAGAGGTCGCCAAGGTCTATACTATTGAGTCAGGAGAAAAGATTTACGCAGGGAAGTTACCCTTGTGTAACCGTTGTAACTACCACCACAATGGGCAGTGTGCTGGAAGGTGTCACAATTATCAGAAGATAGGACACATGGCCAAAGACTGCAGGTCTAGAGCCCTCACAGGAGCACATACAGCACCAGAGAATAGTCGAGGGGCTAAGGTAACCTGCTATGGGTGCGGAAATAAGGGGCACTACAGGAACAAGTGCCAGGAAAACGTAGACAACAAGACTTGAACGTAATATCAAAAGGTCGACTGCCCTATATGTCGAGACCTAAGTTTAGATTCTCTAAAATTGTATCCCTGTGAGGTTACATTAGTACCTTCCTACGAACTTTGTCATATTGTATGAATCCAGTGTACGTTTATCTTGAGTTATAAGCCTATTTGACTCACAACTATCTAAAAACTCATATCAACTAGATGAATCAACTGTCGCTCATTGCACTCCATATTTTCCAACTTATTTTATAAACTATTGTGATTTTCATTTTACGAACTGTTTTATCACAACCAGTTGTGACTTTACTACTACCTCATAAACAGAAATACAAGTATGTTTTCAAACTAAACCCAGCATTGCATCGTTGGACCTTGATTATACAAAGCCTGATCACCTATGTATAATCCCGGTAGAACCATGCTATGCTAGGAATGGTTACCTTAAATTTTTATCAAAGGTCAAGTTTTCTATTTCCACTTTCGAGAACTCAAAAACTCTCATGTGTGAGTACACAAAAGTAGTGCAACTTATGGGCATTCACCTAGTAAGCACCGTAACCAAGTAGATTTCTACACCACCTTACCGCATAAATTCAGCTTTACCCCACATCACTTTGAATATGGAAGAAATCAAAATTGACATCGACTGCACTTTATCGAAAAACCTGTTGAAATCATGGACCGAGAGGTCAAGAGATTGAAACATAGTCGAATAACAATTGTCAAGGTTCGCTGAGATTCCCAAAGAGGCTCTGAATTCACGTGGGAATGTGAAGATGAATTCAAGGACAAATATCCCCATCTTTTTGTATCCTTAACTGATAACACGAATTGAATGTCGGGACGACATTCAAATAAGGTTGAGAGACTATAACAAATGGTAATTTTCCCATTTTAATAATTATTATTTTATCAGAAAATGCGCATTATTTATTTTCTGACATCTATTAATGAGAGGTTATCTCATTCAATTACGTTATTACACTTCGATAACTCAAACACATTGATATATGATTACAATACAATGGAACGAGCTCACACACGGACCACGACTACTCATTACTTCGAATAATAAACCAAATGGACCACTATTACTATTTTTGGCCCAACAAACAAATTCCAGGCCTGCTACTATTCATGGCCCAATCCAAAAACCTTTATATTTCTTTTATTTCCTTCGATATTATGCACCAACACTTGACCTCGTTTATTCGATAATTCGACACTAAACCCATAATACATTTCACACCACTCGATTTTTCACACTTCAAATAACCAGGTTCGACAAACCTTATTTCCTAGTTCGAACATTTAATCACTATACAAAGCTCAAAGTTAATCCCAGTCAACCCGAGAACAATTCATTTCTAAGAGAAACTAATTTCGACAACACAAAAATTCGCCTAAGCTTTATTTATTTCTAGTCGAACACTAGTCCACAATACATATTTTTGACACTCTTAAACTTTTGGTCACGCTAGACATTGCCTTGAACCATAATACATCGAAAGAAATAAAATGACAAACCCCTTATTCGTTTCACACCATAAACCGACCCTTTCATGTGCTAACTCAGCAAAGCTACTACATTAGAGTACTCAAGTATTATTCTATCGAATCTTAATCCTCTGCTACATGTGTCTTCAACCTCAACTTGCACCAATTGTTTACACTATATATCACAACATGTTCATGCATATATACATTCACGAAAAACTCTCACTCACACTTGGAAAATTCACACACATACATATTCTCTAAGTATTATTCTTCTGCCAAGATCATTCGAGACACAAGAAGCCAAGTCCTAGCCACTTCGAAGCCATTCTCCATCGTACAAGTTTATCGAAACACCTTGGTGATCGTTTGAACGGGTTACTTGCACATTATTCGGGTTCTAATCATTTCCCACTCAAAACTCACCACCTTTTAAGGTGTAGTAAGTCGTCTCAAACACCTTTCCATTCTTTCTTATAGTTTTTACACATTTCATGCATCGTACATATTTATTTCGAACGTATATAACTTTTCTATGTATTTTACGAGTTTTTATATTCATTTTATGCATAACTTGATTTGCCTCCGATTGATGGAAGGCTAGAAAATCGAGTTACACATTCATTTGACACTTGCATATTCATTTCGAAACTAATCGGACCTCATTTTTATTTCTTGTTGGATCGCATATATTTATAACACATTAACAAGTCATGTTTCATTTTTGTACCATGTATTTCTATCGACTAAGAATGGTTACACAACATATAATTTTTATTTCTCATACTAATTCTTCATAAGCTCACCTCATAAGTTGATGTTATAAGTTTTCGTTAATAAGCTCATATATGCCCTTTAAAAACACCAAACCAAACGCTACTCGAACTGCCTTTTTATATACAAAATTATTCTGTTGGGCTTTTAAGCCCAATAAGCGAATATTAAGCACTTGGAACAAGCTACTGGTATAAGCTCTTTTGTTATGTTTTTCTAACCATAAAATAAGACCAATGATAAGCCCACTTAGTCTTTAAACCCAACGAATCGTTAAACGTTAACGGGCCTTTAATTTCAACTCGTTAAGCCCATTAAGTGATAAATAAGCTATTTTAGCCAATAAGCAGTTGGATTAGACTTAAATAAGCTTTATAAAGATAATAAAATTTTCGGAAATCATTTCACACTTTTTTTGTGATTTTTGGACTAGTTTTGCAAAATATTTCACTATTCGGGTAGAAAGTGTAAGTTTTATATAATTATATCCCAAAACTGCCAAATCAGTAAACTAAGGGTAGAAAATGTTAAAACATTAAACAGTAAGCTTGAAATGTCATTTTGGAAGTTTTTGGACTAAAAATGCAAATAAAAGTTAACCAAGGACTAATGGTGCAATACTAACTCCGTTAGGGTAGAAAATGTAAAAATTGTAAATGTTCAAGGACCAACAGAAACTTTATACCCCTTTTCATTTCTATATCATATTTTACATTTTCAACCCCATCACGTGCATTTTTACGATTCGTTCACATATATTTAAACACGTTACGTTATATTTTTATATAACGAATTCTAACGATTTTACTTAACGTTCCGTTTCACCACTTTCGAGGAAATAATTTTTATGGATTAAATGACATAAAAATAAGATAATATTATATATAATATTATTTTTGAACTTTAAGCATATCACACACTCACATCACAAAACCAAATCATTATCCGTTACTCATTTTCACAATCACTATTCATATTAAGTTAAATTCTCAGACTTTACCATTATTCAGGTCGTGTGTTCGATCCGTTCCCATAATTCACTAGATTTCACTTTTCACCTTGCCAGTTACGCTCAAGGTGAGTCATAGCCCCACTTTTACTATTATTACTTACTTTACATTGGGGTGAGAAATATGCAAAACACTTTTCAAGGAACGACACTATACTCATGTTTTATTAAACTATTACGCAACGATTAGCCTAAGCATTGTATCCCCTTCATGCCTAAACTCATGAACCGTCAATTCCACTTGGGAAGCGCGAATGCTATAAATAGATCTATTGGGGATGACACCCCCTTTCGGTTTGGCCAGGTTGGCAAAATGCGAGCGTATAACATGTCGAAACACGAGTGTATCGGGATAGACACTTACATGGACCTTTATTTAACGTGCTTCTAGAGCATGCACATTGTCAAACTTTGTTTGCATGAACTTAGTGCTAGCGTAATAGACATTTATACGGATGTGTCATCATATTAGTTGTGATGGTCACATGCTCCAATTATGGTCCAACTTTACTGCTTTATATAAACCTATGAACTCACAAATCTTTGTGTTGACACTTTTAGCATGTTTTTCTCAGGTGTTAAGTTAATTGACATATGATGATGCAAGGCAGTGCGTGGCAGGGGCATAGGCACACTTTTATAGTGTATACATAACACTCATGACCAGGGTTTTTGTAATATGGGACAACTAATAAATATTTTGGGCCTTGTTTTCCGCATTTCAAATTATGTAAAACTGATGTTTTAATAAATGAAGCTTTTAAAACGAATTTGATAAATTTGTTCTCTATTACTTGTGTTATGATCCAATTAGCAGCACCCTAGATATTATTTCTGCTGCGATCTGATTTGGGGGTGTTACAAATTCCCCCCAATTGATACACACAAAATAAACCCAAGAAACATGAACCCTAATTCACACACATTTTCTACCTTAAATATAAATCCTAATTAGTCACAACTAGAACCTTAATTAACCCTCAAATAACCCTAACAACTAATCACATTGCAATGGCTTCATCCTCTTCCAACAACCACACATCTGCCAACAATCGCACTCGATATCTTATACGTACTCTCCCAACTCATTGTAGTTGTAACCTTTATTTGGCTAGATGTATTTCTTGGACTGAAAGAAATCCATGTCGTCGTTTTTGGTTTGTACAAAACCATCAGTATGTTTTCCCAAAATTTTTGTTTTGTTGTTTTCTCCAAATTTTAATTAGTTGTTATGCCTCAATATTAGTTGTTCACTTTGCTTATTCATTCTTTTGTTGTAGTCTTCTCCTCAATGGTGTGATGACTTTTTTTGGATTGATGGAGAGTTATACAGTGATTGATACAAACACACTATGCACGAGTTGTATGTTTCTATTAGTTCACAACAAAGATAAGTGTTTGAAGATGATGTCCACAGTCATCAGATGGAGATTGCACTTGCAATGTTGGAAGAATGGGTGGCAAGGATGGTTGATGAAATTCAAATAGAAAATTCAAATGTGGCTACTTAGAGGAAGATGTGTGGGTTCATGATGTTTCTACTGTGTGTCATGTTTGTGTTGTTGTTAGCTATTCTAGCAGTGTAGTATGCTAGTGGTAGTGTTGTAGGCAGCTTTTGGTAGTTTGACAATGTTTTATGCAACTTTTGGGCAGTCTCCCTGTCTTAGTATGGATATATGGTAATGTAGGATTGCAGCTTTTGGGTGCATGAAACTTATGTACTAAGTAGTGTAATAAACTATGGGTTTCTTCATATTTGTGTTTGCAACAATTTTGTTTGAAACATGCACTGCACAAAATGATTAACAAAAAAATAAAACCTGCATGATCTTAAACCAACTGTTTAGATAGATATGCAAAAGGATAGTGTTTACAGGCACAAAGTGGTTACAAAAGATGTGCCATGTTTTGCACACATATCTAACAGTTTTTACCCTACATCCATAAGTTTCGTGACAACAAAGTTATATAACAATTTTGACCCAAAAGCAATGAAACAAAGTTACATAACAGTTCAGACACTGAATAGTCTGTTAGGAGTCTTTCAAGTCCCATCTACAAGATAGTTGAACTTCCTTCTTTTGGCAATCCTTTCTGATGGTTGTCTTGGCCTGATCACAAGTCTTGGTCTTGGAGCCTCGTTTTCTTCAATTGGAGCTTGCAGAAGATGGGGAGGAGTTGGTTCAGGCTGTGATGGTTAGCCTTCTGAAATTGAGGGGAGAGTAGCATTGTGTTGGTCAATAGCTTCATCAAGTGCTGATAGTTCACTCAATGTAGCTCTTCTATCCAATAAGTTTTCTGGGAATTGATCCGACTGCATATCCTCCTAGTCTTGGTAGATCCTTCCATTTTGTTCCCATTCACCCCTTTCCTTGCATCTTCCTCCATAACTTCTTTTTCAGCTTCTATATCTTTCTAGTATTGAAGTTCCTATAAAACATAATGTGGAAAACTAGAAGGGGGGGTAGAATAGTTTTACCGTTTTAAAATTCTTTTGCTTTGAATACTTAATGTGATTTCAAAGTTATGCAAACAATAAACAATATATAACAAGTAAATAGAGAAAGAAACAATCAAACCACAACACGGATGTTTATAGTGGTTCGGTCTACAAGAACTCTCTTTCTTGCCCTACTCCACTCCTCGAGCCTCTAACTCGAGAGTTTTTCTTCACTAAGAAACAAGCTCCCTTCTAGGCGGAGAAAACATTTACACGTCGCTTACTCTTTTTTCGGTACAAAGCTAGATACCGAGTTCTTTTACAAGGGCACAACCACTCCCGACACTCTATGTATTTTGATGACTAAAATACTAACTAGACTCTACTGAGGTATATGAATGATTGGTACAACAATGATGTGTGATAAACAACTAAATCACACAGTGACTATTCTAACAAGTCTTGCAACAGTATGTTGAAGCTTGTGATGCTTTGATCTCTTTGCTACAAAAGAAAGATCACTACAAATGAAATATGTAATATGAATGGGTTAGTAATGAATGAAAGAATGAATGTATGCTGTTTATGCTAAAAGTGATGAGTAAACATGAATGAGTGGCCTGCTATTTATAGGTAAACTGATATAACAGGCCACAGATTGGGTGGAACCAAAATGAGGGTTCCGTCCGTTATGCATTTTGGATCCGCCAGTCTCTGAAAGCAAATCTCCAAATATCTTTCCAAATCTATCCAAGATATTACCATATCTAATTCTTTGCTTGAAGATCTTTCCATGATATTCTCAAGATCTTCAAGATATCTAAAGATCTCTATATGATGTATGCCATGGTGTCGTTGTACAAATTTCTATTTTAAGAAATAAAATGTAATATGTAAAATGTATGTAACATGTATGTATCATGAATAAACTAGTGATCATGTATGTAGCATGTTATGGGTTTTTAAAAGCTTATAACTATATATGTAAAAGACTTAACTTATATTTATGCTTTGATAAAGATAAAATTTATAATTGTCATTAACAAAATATAGCAAAGATCGTAAAATATAAATAATGTTTTTAGACGATATTTGTATTAACAATCTCCCCCTTTTTGTTGATGACAAAACATAAAGTTTATTTTTAAGCAATGTAATAAATAAAGTGCAAGTCTTTTAAAAATATAGATTAAACTTGTTTTATGCAAATTTAAAAGCAATTTTGCCATTTTAAATTGTATGAAATGTATGATGTATGAGTTTAATATAATCTCCTCCTTTTTGTCGAAACAAAAAAGGAAATACAAAGCGGAATGTAGTGAATGGCCCTTGGTGATTACTTCCCCTAATTTGGAGTACCAAGTATGATGAGAAATAGATTTTGAGTGCTTATTAGCTCCCCCTTGGACAATACTCCCCTAATTGGAGTGCCAAGTTTATGATGCTTGAATCTACAAAAACAAAGGTTAGTGCTATATGAGCTCCCCCTTGATCAATACTCCCCCTTGTTAGGGTGCCAAAGTATATGATTCAATGATGAATGATGCTACAAAAATAAATGTTAGTGTATGATTAACTCCCCCTTGATCAATACTCCCAGTTACTAGGGTACCAACATATATTATCTAAGGATGAAGAATGCTACAAATCAAAGATTAGTTGTAGATAATCCAACCAAGTAATATGATGCATGAGAATGAGAGCTATAACACAAAGGTTCAATCCAAGCATGATAGTTCAACCCATTTAACCAAGTATAATAAGTCAACCAAATAAGTCAACCAAGTATAATAAGTCAACCAAGTATAATAGTTGAAACCAACCATATAATGCACAAGTAGTGATCACAATCAACATATGAACAACATCAAACACCTTTCATTGAAAATTATTTGTGACCAAAGTCACAAATTAAGATGTTACAAAGGAAATAAAAAGGAAAATAATTTAGGAATAAAAAGAGGAGTCCTAAAAATCCTATAAAAAACAATAGGGAAAATCCTAGCGTCTATTGTGGTGGGTAAGACAGAGCATTTAGGCGCTCTAGGATGTGGTTCAAAATGAACCGCATTTCGTTTTGTAACTCGTGAACCAAAATGTTGGTTCGTTGAGTTAAGTGGGCGGTCCTCTCACACATGGAACAACCATGTCTAGGAAAGTTGGGAGGAAGGTTTGGTTCATTAGTTGGTGGTGGTGGTGGTTGGTTGTTTGATGGTGGAGGTGGTGGAATATAAGTAGGAGACATGATGGATGCAATCAAAGTGGATTGTAAATTCATTGCTTCATTTAGGTGCGAATCCACCATGTTTGAGAAGGCGTAGAGGCGATCAAGTTCCTCATTAACTTCGCCTTGAGTTTTTGGTTGGTTTATCCACATTGACTCATCAATGGCTTGTAGTGTGGATGTTGGTGAAAAAGGTTGAGGTTGAGGTTGTTGTGGTGGAGCTTGATCGCGGTAAAGAGGACCATGGATATCCCTATAGATGGGATGGAAGAGAAGTGGTTCTCTTTGTGAAGGTTCTACCTCAAAAGGCATTGGTGGTGGATTGGTGGACCTAGGTGGAAGGTCTTCCAAAGTTTCTAGATAGGGATGTGGTGAGGTTGGTGGAGTTACAAACAACTCAATGGGTTGGAGTTGGGGTGAATGAGGAGGTGATGGTGATCTTGTTGGTTGAGATGGTGCGGGTGGTGGTGTGGTAGCTACTGGTGTTATGGAGGGTGGTGGAGTGTTGATGATGATATGAGGTGGTGTTGGAGTTGATAGAGTAAGGAAGTTTTCATTAGCAATGGGTGATGAGATGTTCAAAGGTGATGATTCTTCCGATGATGAGTTGAGATTAACGAAATAGCAAGGTCTGACACTCATTCTTGCTGTTCTTCTATGTGGTCTGCTTCTTGGATTTGGTCATTGTGAGAGTGAAGGTTGCTTAGAAATGCAAAAATATTGCTTAGGAATGATGGTGAAGATGTGAGAAAATATTAAACTAAAGCTCCTAATTTATAGACAGTAAGGTTTATGGAAGGGTGTGTTTGGAGGTGATGTTGATCCATAGAAATATGTTGGTTTCTAATGATTTTGAAGAAGAAAAATAGCTAGTCATATCATCAAAGTCAATCCATTGAGATGGAGTTGAGTAAGATGAAGAAGATATGCAATAAATGCAAAAGGTGAGTGGGAAATCTAGTGATGTGATTGATCCACGGATTGCAAGGAACCAATTTGAGGGTTCCTTGCATGTTAGAGAAAGGTAACTTGAGTGGAAATTTGAATTTTCAAATTTTGGTGGGAAATTGTGTTCCTATTGGTCTAATATTGGTAAGTTGATCCTAATGTGATGAAGTATCAGTAAAGGAATCCTAATTCAAGAATCAATGATCTAAAGTGCGGGATTGAACGAAGAATTTAAAAATATGACTGTTGATCCGCGGAACCAAACGATAACAAAGGCGGATCCCTGTTTTTGGTTTCGCGTGATCCGTTGGATATATTTTGGCGGCACCAAAATTTTGAACAGACAGAACCATATTTTTGGTTCCGTCAATCAAAAAAAGTTAATAGAGCGGATTTTTAAGACCCCTAAACCCGTTCAAATTCCTAAAATTTTCTTAAATCATATGTAATTAATTAGTTATGAATGATTAAAAACAAAAACACATGTATAAACACATGTTAACATATAGATCAAAACGAGGATTTTGAACTTGCTAATAATGGAAGTTTAGCCAAACAGTGGCTTAAACATGGAAAATTGATAACATCAAAGTGTTATCGTCCTGCATGATCAAGTTAGTTCAAGTATTTTTTCAACGATAAGATAACATCCTACAAACATAAAAAATCACCACATCATTGTTTTAAACTGATTGTACCAAACATTCTTAATCCCCTCACTGCTTGTCGAGTTTCTTGTTTATCTTCATCAACCAACGCCCGATGTTCTTCATCATTCCTCTCGTCTGTTTGAACTCTTCACTTTGTTGCTCAATTGGTGGAAGTTGGCTCAAATATTCTAGAGGGGGAATCCTAGAATTAGGGAGTCCGTCATCCTCGCTCACGGATGATGATGATGAGGAGGTTGGAGGATGAGGGCGTTTTCCTTTCAACTTAGCTACTCTCTTGTCACTTAGGGGTACAAAAGTATGGGGAATGAGAGAGTAGTCTGGGCAGAAACCTCTAGCGTTAGGAGGGATGGGTGCAAACGCTCTATAGAGACGGGTGAGAAGCATCCCGTATGGCATAGCAGTGGTTCCTAACACCGAAATGTCGGCCATTCTCTTGGCGACATAGTATGTGATGTGTCGTGTGTAGTGCAAGTTTTAAATTTTTATAAAATCAATTTATCCTAATCTTTAATCAACACATACGAGCAAGTATACTCGTCCGTAGTAGTAAAGGTGGGTAAGTTGAGATCGTCCCAAGGGAATTGTGGTTTGGGTTTGCAAAATAAGTTTTGTCCAAAAAGATTGTCAATCCTTTTTGGTGTAAATGCTAAGGTAAACAAAAATCAATCAATCAAAAACAAATATACTTGTGTGTAGTTCCATGATAATGGTATAGAGTAATCTTACAAGTTGGGTGTAACTTGTAATGATGCACAACTTAAAATTGAGTGATTCACAATCAATGGTTTTTATCATGAGAAATCATCTCTAAGAATTCAATCTCCTAGTTAATTCCTTTCGGCCTTTGTTAACTAGTGCGATAATTCTATTAGACTCTTTGTTGTTTGAAAAGCATTTCTTATTTTAAGAATTCCCACGAATCCTTTCGGCCTTTTCTCGTGATGAAATCGTTTCCAAATCCATTTTAATGAGTTAATATGATGCTTGTCACACACCATAATCCATACTAATTCGTGCACTAACTTTTTGGCATAAAAACATAAAGAAAATCCTTTCGGCCTTTGTTAATCTTTAAAACTGTTTTTACCAACTAATTAAGCAAGATTAGATTTTATTTCAACAAACTCATAAAACAAGATATGATTTCATGCATCACTATGAAATAAGAATACTCCAACACTTATCACATCATACACACAAGTATAACCAAAATCACTCCATAATAATCATATTCAAACACAAGTAATCAACCATACTTTCATTCATCTTAAAGTAAAAGTAGTTCATAATAACCCAAACAAGAAATACCTATTTGTGAAATTACAAGAACTAGAATTGTGGAACTATAGCAACCACTCTCCTCCAATCGCCTATGATCACACGTAAACAACTCCACACTTGGACACAACTCTTGAGACTTGAACTCAAGATTCCCTGGACGTTTTCACAGCAACTACAAGCTTTCGGGCAATGATAATAAGTTTAGCAAGACTTGGTGTAAGCCTTACTAGGTTTTTGGTTTGTCACTCCACCACCCCTTTGCAAACTAGCCAAATGGTCTTTAAATAAGTGTAAGAACACTTATGCTTCAAGTAAAAACGTCCCCTTTCAGTTACTAGCCGAGAAATGATAAGCCACCATGATTATGGGGCTTAAATTCGTCATTAAATGCATTTTTGTAACTTCAGCTTCCTCCAACCGATCGGTATCCAAGTTTCCCCATCCGAATCGGATGCGGGCACCATCCGATCGGATGGGCCATGCAAATATTATTTTTCTTCTTCCTTTTCTCGTTACGTGCTTGATCCTTTGTTGTGCCACTAATTCCCTCCATAGAACTTGATCTTTTCTTGATATGTAAGCATAGAAATCTTTGACTTTATCAAATCCTTGAATTCTTGTGTGGCTTCTTTCTCGTGATTCTTCAAATGTGCATAATCTCTTCATTTCTTCATCTTTTTATCATCTTTTCCTGTACTTGGCTACATTTACTTGCATATACACTTTTTCATGATTTAGTAACAAATATACACAAATATAACCAAATATGATGCACAAATCTAACAATAACGCGACTAAAAACATGTTTATTTTGAAAGTTATCAAATCCCCCACACTTGAGTTTTGCTCGCCCTCGAGCAAGTCTAGCTTTCAGAAAACTGAACTCAATGGCTACTTCATTGTGATTCTAAAAATCCAACAATCATCCCAAAGGAACAATTGTCATTTTAACTTTTAAGTGTGAAAAATTCTTGAAACATAAACAAGTTAGTTCGAGCTTAATAACGTCACCAAGCTCCTCTCATAGGATTTTTAAATTCACTTAACACTCAAGGGTAATTTTAATGGCATATCACTCAATTGCTCAGACATGAATCACGTTTCTTACCATAAGCTTGTACGAGTATCAAAACAACAAAATAAAACATCAAACAGGTCTTTTATTCGGGTTTAAGGTTAAAGGGTTACGGCTACCTGGCTACTGTGCAAATATTTCATACAAGAATGTAATAGCTCGCTAACAACGAATTCTTGATTAGTCAAGCAACGGATGGTCACTAGATTGTACCTTTGGATCGCTAACGACGTTATTTGCATAACGGATGGTCACCAAAACACGCACTAGCTCGCTAGCAACGTTTTTCAACTATTCAAAAACCCGGATGGTCACTAGAACATCCATGCACTACATATCTAGACAAAGCCATTACTAAATCCGGATGCTCAAAAGCTAACAACGAATCAAGTAATTGGTAAAGGTAAGGATAAGACATGGGAATTATTTGTGATTGGTTTCTAAAAAATAAATAAAAACGAATAAAGAATCAAGTCCAGATTTCGTTCCCAACTCATTATACCTCCAATGATCACTCCACCAAATTTCTTCGATTGTCATTTTTCCGCATCTCATACTAACTCTTCCCTTCCTTAATAGCTCATTGACTATTTTATTTTCATCATTCCATACTTTCATAGCTCATTGGCTATCCTCTCTTCTTTTTTTTTTTTTTTTTTTTTTTTTAATAACGTCCCCCCCCCCCCCCACACTTTGGATGAGCACACGCTACAAAAAAAATACAAATAAGAGTAGCGACCTCCTTCTTCATTGAAACAACATATACACATACAAGGTGTGGTCAACATGCAATCATCAAAAAGATAACTAGTTTCGAACTTCAATTGAACTTGATTCGGGAAAAGCTAAGGTGTAAGGTGTAAAATCTTTTTGTACTTTTCTGGATTTAATCAAAAGAAAATATAAGGCTCAGAAGGTGTAACTACGGGTATCTGGCGTAAAAAATTAACTCTAACAAATGGGTTCCAACTACTACGGATAACTAACCAATGCGGTCAGCAAAAATATATATTTTTTTTCGTAAACGGAAGGCCATTTGGTGAAAATCCTAATTTGCCTCTTATCATTTGAATATATTTTATTACTTGAAAGTAATTTTAACCGTAATGCATGACACGTACAAGTTCTAGAATCAACATGATCACCGGCACACTCATAACGAAATATAAAGCATAAGAAATGCTTTATACAAAAAGGCTTAAATCCTCACAATTTAAGGTGGGTTATAACATGTGCTAGCAATAGTTATCAATAACTCTCCTTCCTTGATTAAATTTCAAAATTTTTTAAATAGCCTCATTCTTACCATTGAATCAATCTCTAAATAACTAAACATCAAGGGCGAACACAACTCTAGTCACTTGAATTCCAAAATTCTACTAAAAACTTAAAAATTTAAAAATCAAACCAATTTTTCCTATTTTCTTCCCTCCCCCACACTTAAGTTTTGCATTGTCCTCAATGTAAATAAAATGAACTTAAAAGTAAAGGAAATGGGAAAAATTTAGAGAATAAAATACTACCCGGAAAAGAAAATTCGCATAGGCTTATTTGATTTTTCGTAAGCATATGAGTTCTTCCAACTCCAAATATTGATCAACACTAAGCTTTCGCTAACTTTTCCCCTGCAAATACTGCAAACACTATAGGCGAAACAGACAAAACAAAATACTAAAACAAACAAAAATAGTTCAAAACATAAATAATAAAATCCTACAAAAGTTAAGTTAAAGTAGTAGAAATAGAAATTATTCAACCAACATTGTTTTTAAAACATAACCATTTATCAACCATCCCAGGTTGATAATCAATCTTCGGCATCCATGTGTTCATCGCCATAAACCCGCTCATCTTCACTCTCGTCATCATCCTCATAGTTCTCTTCATCATCAAAAACTGTAAACTTGGGCCTTTTCTTTCCAACACCTGACGAAGAACCTCCTACATTGTAGCTCGAACTTCCCACTGTAGGGACTCTACCATAAACTGGCACTGGTTTTTATAAAAATCAAATAAGCCTATGCGAATTTTCTTTTCCGGGTAGTATTTTATTCTCTAAATTTTTCCCATTTCCTTTACTTTTAAGTTCATTTTATTTACATTGAGGACAATGCAAAACTTAAGTGTGGGGGAGGGAAGAAAATAGGAAAAATTGGTTTGATTTTTAAATTTTTAAGTTTTTAGTAGAATTTTGGAATTCAAGTGACTAGAGTTGTGTTCGCCCTTGATGTTTAGTTGTTTAGAGATTGATTCAATGGTAAGAATGAGGCTATTTGAAAATTTTTGAAATTTAATCAAGGAAGGAGAGTTATTGATAACTATTGCTAGCACATGTTATAACCCACCTTAAATTGTGAGGATTTAAGCCTTTTTGTATAAAGCATTTCTTATGCTCTATATTTCGTTATGAGTGTGCCGGTGATCATGTTGATTCTAGAACTTGTACGTGTTATGCATTACGGTTAAAATTACTTTCAAGTAATAAAATATATTCAAATGATAAGAGGCAAATTAGGATTTTCACCAAATGGCCTTCCGTTTACGAAAAAAAATATATTTTTTGCTGACCGCATTGGTTAGTTATCCGTAGTAATTGGAACCCATTTGTTAGCGTTAATTTTTTACGCTAGATACCCTTAGTTACACCTTCTGAGCCTTATCTTTTCTTTTGATTAAATCCAGAAAAGTACAAAAAGATTTTACACCTTACACCTTAGCCTTTCCCGAATCGAGTCCAATTGAAGTTCGAAACTAGTTATCTTTTTGATGATTGCATGTTGACCACACCTTGTATGTGTATATGTTGTTTCAATGAAGAAGGAGGTCGCTACTCTTATTTGTATATTTTTTGTAGCGTGTGCTCATCCAAAGTGTGGGGGGGTGTGGGGGGGGGGGGACGTTAAAAAAAAAAAAAAAAAAAAAAAAAAAAGGATAGCCAATGAGCTATGAAAGTATGGAATGATGAAAATAAAATAGTCAATGAGCTATTAAGGAAGGGAAGAGTTAGTATGAGATGCGGAAAAATGACAATCGAAGAAGTTTTGTGGAGTTATCATTGGAGGTATAATGAGTTGGGAACGGAATATGGACTTGATTCTTTATTCGTTTTTATTTATTTTTTTTAGAAACCAATCACAAATAATTCCCATGTCTTATCCTTACCTTTACCAATTACTTGATTCGTTGTTAGCTTTCGAGCATCCGGATTTAGTAATGGCTTTGTCTAGATATGTAGTGCATGGATGTTCTAGTGACCATCCGGGTTTTTGAATAGTTGAAAAACGTTGCTAGCGAGCTAGTGCGTGTTTTGGTGACCATCCGTTATGCAAATAACATCGTTAGCGAGCCAAAGGTACAATCTAGTGACCATCCGTTGCTTGACTAATCAAGAATTTGTTGTTAGCGAGCTATTACATTCTTGTATGAAATATTTGCACAGTAGCCAGGTAGCCGTAACCCTTTAACCTTAAACCCGAATAAAAGACCTCTTTGATGTTTTATTTTGTTGTTTTGATAATCGTACAAGCTTATGGTAAGAAACGTGATTCATGTCTGAGCAATTGAGTGATATGCCATTAAAATTACCCTTGAGTGTTGAGTGAATTTAAAGATCCTATGAGAGGAGCTTAGTGATGTTATCAAGCTCGAACTAACTTGTTTATGTTTCAAGAATTTTTCACACTTAAAAGTTAAAATGACAATTGTTCCTTTGGGATGATTGTTGGATTTTTAGAATCACAATGAGGTAGCCAGTGAGTTCAGTTTTCTGAAAGCTAGACTTGCTCGAGGGCGAGCAAAACTCAAGTGTGGGGGATTTGATAACGCTCAAAATGAACATGTTTTTAGTCGCGTTATTGTTAGATTTGTGCATCATATTTGGTTATATTTGTGTATATTTGTTACTAAATCATGAAAAAGTGTATATGCAAGTAAATGTAGCCAAGTACAGGAAAAGATGATAAAAAGATGAAGAAATGAAGAGATTATGCACATTTGAAGAATCACGAGAAAGAAGCCACACAAGAATTCAAGGATTTGATAAAGTCAAGGATTTCTATGCTTACATATCAAGAAAAGATCAAGTTCTATGGAGGGAATTAGTGGCACAACAAAGGATCAAGTACGTAACGAGAAAAGGAGGAAGAAAAATAATATTTGCATGGCCCATCCGATCGGATGGTGCCCGCATCCGATTCGGATGGGGAAACTTGGATTTACCGAGAGCTCCAACCGATCGGATGGACCTCAATACCGATCGGTTGGAGGAAGCTGAAGTTACAAAAATGCATTTAATGACGAATTTAAGCCCCATAATCATGGTGGCTTATCATTTCTCGGCTAGTAACTGAAAGGGGACGTTTTTACTTGAAGCATAAGTGTTCTTACACTTATTTAAAGACCATTTGGCTAGTTTGCAAAGTGGTGGTGGAGTGACAAACCAAAAACCTAGTAAGGCTTACACCAACTCTTGCTAAACTTATTATTATTGCCCGAAAGCTTGTAGTTGCTGTGAAAACGTCCAGGGAATCTTGAGTTCAAGTCTCAAGAGTTGTGTCCAAGTGTGGAGTTGTTTACGTGTAATCATAGGCGATTGGAGGAGAGTGGTTGCTATAGTTCCACAATTCTAGTTCTTGTAATTTCACAAATAGGTATTTCTTGTTTGAGTTATTATGAACTACTTTTACTTTAAGATGAATGAAAGTATGGTTGATTACTTGTGTTTGAATATGATTATTATGGAGTGATTTTGGTTATACTTGTGTGTATGATGTGATAATTGTTGGAGTATTCTTATTTCATAGTGATGCATGAAATCATATCTTGTTTTATGAGTTTGTTGAAATAAAATCTAATCTTGCTTAATTAGTTGGTAAAAACAGTTTTAAAGATTAACAAAGGCCGAAAGGATTTTCTTTATGTTTTTATGCCAAAAAGTTAGTGCACGATTAGTATGGATTATGGTGTGTGACAAGCATCATATTAGCTCATTAAAATGGATTTGGAAACGATTTCATCACGAGAAAAGGCCGAAAGGATTCGTAGGAATTCTTAAAATAAGAAATGCTTTTCAAACAACAAAGAGTCTAATAGAATTATCGCACTAGTTAACAAAGGCCGAAAGGAATTAACTAGGAGATTGAATTCTTAGAGATGATTTCTCATGATAAAAACCATTGATTGTGAATCACTCAATTTTAAGTTGTGCATCATTACAAGTTACACCCAACTTGTTAGATTACTCTATACAATTATCATTGAACCACACAAAAGTATATTTGTTTTTGATTGATTGATTTTTGTTTACCTTAGCATTTACACCAAAAAGGATTGACAATCTTTTTAGACAAAACTTATTTGGCAAAACCAAACCACAATTCCCTTGGGACGATCTCAACTTACCCACCTTTACTACTACGGACGAGTATACTTGCTCGTATGTGTTGATTAAAGAATCGGATAAATTGATTTTATAAATTTTAAAACTTGCACATACAACGACACATCAAGTGTTTGTTTAATATACTTAAAAACTAACTCAGAGACCTGTGGATAGGGCGGAACCAAAATCAGGGTTCCATCCTTGTTGTCGATTGGTTCCGCGGGATCAGATTTGGTTTTTGGTTATTTTTGTTGTGTTTGGTTAATCTAAGGTTTCAAACTAAGGTTTTAACTACACATTAGGTTCCATTAATCCTAAACAAAGTCTAAGAAGGTTAAAGGGTTCTCTCTTAAGAGGTTTTGTGAGGATATTGGCAATGTTGTCTTCTGAGGATACTTTCTCAATTGAGATGTTACCTTTTTGAACATTGTCGCGTAGAAAGTGATTACTGTAAGATATTCAAAAACATAACACACCTACAAGATTGATTATTGGCCGTGTAAGGTTAGAGAGAGAAAGAGAGAGAGTAAAGGAGACTTCTAGTAAGAGAAAATGCAATGTATTAGCTTTGTTGCAAATGAAGTTTCAACCCTCTCCTTTGGTGGGAGAGGGTATTTATACGTATGAAGTAAACGCCTCTAGTAGGCTATGGACCGGGCTGACAGTGGGTAAAGACCCGACCCGACTCCATGGTGAAATGGTATCTAAACTAATATGATTAAACCTACGAGCTACTTAATGCTAATCCATACTCGGGGTGACCGAGTCTTTCATTTGAATATTTATATTCCTAACAATCTTCCCCTAAGGGAGGTCACCTCAGAAATTACACTTCGAATTCAAACATTCTATTACATAGATTAGAGTTCCTAGCTCGTAGTCTTTGATTCTTCTAAGTCTTTAATCTTTGTACTTTCAGCAGTGAACTTTTGATGGCTGTTCTTTTGTCTTGGATGATCTTTGAGGATTCTTTGAGGTCATCATCCAACGTACGTCTCCAAGTCATCTTTTTGCAGTATTGTCTCCATGTGATGTTGTGATCTTTGGACCGACATGCTCACACTTTTCTGGATCATGATTTTCCGCATCAGAGTTGCGGAAGCAGTGTTGAAAGTCTTTCAATTATCATGATTTCTTTGATTATGATGGTGAAGTGTGAGCATGGGGTGATGGATCGGCATCTTTTTGGCAATCAGCTGCAACCGCCAGGGATTCCTGCATACAACAGTTAGCAATAGAACGTCCGACACTTATAGGTTTGAATTTCGAGATTGTTAACAGTATAGTGTGAAAACTTTCTCTAATCCTTGCCAAGGCCGTTCCTGAATCGGATACCCCCGAGAGGGCATACAAGATCTACCGAAGTACATCAACGATTAGGTGAGTCGCTGGAGTTCACTCCATGACTGTAGACCGTTTGAAACTGCCGCGACCACTAAGCATAATCCACAAGGAATTACCGAAGTGACCTGCATTCAGGGCTGTTTGATGTTGACCCTGGCAGGAATTTCCATTCAATCACTGAGAATTACATTTGTAAATTTCCTCATAAATGTTCTGGCAGATTGCTAAGATCTGCGTAGGACTCATAAGTTTACAACTGGTGTCCTTAATGTTGAACAACCAGTGTAGAAGTAAAATGTGTTCCTATGAGATCTTATGATGCATCTCGTGGCTCTAGACTCGATAAGTGCATTTTTGGTAGTCGGAGACTGGAGCGGTGTCTCCTGTTTCAATATCAACATGACTCGTAATGAGCGGTCGATAGATTATGCAGGGTTCCCCGTGAGAATGAAACAAGTCCTTTTAAGAGAACTTGAGTGGTTAGAAGGTTTAGTGCAGTGCGTCACTGGGTCCATGACGTCTTGTCTTCAATACCGGCTTCACCTTAGTAACAACCAGTAGCATATGAATTGAACCCGGTTTCTGCCCTAAGGTTGAATAATTGGAGGGCTATTTCTTTTCAGCCTTTCTCATTACATTTCTTTTTAATTCTTCAACCCCTTCTTTCTCCTTTCTCATATTACTCCTTTTTTCATAATCATACCTAAGGACTTTCTAATACTAATTATTTGGTATTGTCCTTGGGAAGATCCCTCCGGCTCTGGGGGATCATAGGACGGTTTTCCTAACCTTAGCCACCTTATAACACCATGACTATCCTATGTTGCCGTAAACCATTTATTTAAAAAAATCTCTCAAATTGTTTATAATTAAGAAATACATTTTGCTAACACTTTGAGAGTTTTGTACTTTTCAAATACTCCCCCTTAACATGTGCTCATATGTTTATAGTTAAAATTTGCACATGTTGGGTAGAGTTCGCACTTTTTGAATTGATCCACCTTCAGTGAACATGACCGATTCGAGACACGCTTACATCACTAGTTAGACTAGCTTGAAATTATTACCCGACCTGGTCAAGTCCACAGAAAGTTTCTCGAAACGGTACACTCTACTCAGACAAGTCCTCTTCGAGACACGCTTACATCACTGGTTAGACCAGCTTGAAATTATTACCCGGCCAGGACAAGTCCTTTCGATTAATGACAGTTAGTTTCGTCAATTCATTGGTGAAGTCTGAGCCGCGCTCTCATGAGATGCCATTTCCTTTTTGTCACCACAAACCATTTGCTCCCCCTTGATATGTGCATTGATATACAAAAGAGTTTAGCACATATGGAAGAGCTTACATTTAAGTCCAAAACATTTGCTCCCCCTCGATATGTGCATTGATATACAAAAGAGTTTAGCACATATGGAAGAGCTTACATTTAAGTCCAAAACATCACATTTTATCAGATTGCATATTTAAATCACATTCTCTCCCCCGATCAGAAATTTCAAACCTTTTGAGATTTTGTGATCCCAATTGATTTAAATAAGTTTAGAAAATATGGGAGAAAATGTGGTCAGGTTTAATATGTGCTGATAATGGAACATACTAATGCTCCCCCTCAATCAGTGAGGGAGAATGTTGGTGTCAGGTATGATAAGTTTAAAGATCGTTTGAATTAAAAAAATCATACACTGACACACAACAACAAGTTTCATTAAATTCACTCCTTATTATGTACAAAGTGACTTGTTTTGATGATATAAAAAAAATTGAAATCACTCTCCCCTCAATCGATGACCCGTTTTCTATTTAAAGAGTTGTAGTCATTGATTGAGTGACAAATTTTATTAAAAACTTCAAGTCTGATTGATTTCCAAAAAAAATTCATGGTACCACCAAGTTTAGCACAAATACTTTCCTGAAGAATCATAGAGAAAAGTAAGGAAAAGTATTTGCGATGTAAAGAAGACTTCTCTTCTTATACGAGAAATGATGCACTGAAACGTACATCAAATCAAGAAACATGGATATAAAGTAATCCATGCCCGGGTGAACTTCACCCAGTGGGAGGAACAGCCGTCTTTTTGGCGACGTGCTTTCCCCATAATGAAGAACGGGTTACAGTCTGAAGTAACGCAAGCCGTCATGACATGTTTTAACCATTCAATTTAACTTTTGCTCGAGCTTCATTTAAAGAACCCGTGTCATTATTGAATGACATTTACTAGGACCGTAAATGTTATCGATAAACAGAAGACATGCCTAGAGGAACTATTTTTGGTATTTTTGTGTTTTTCTGATTTTTATGGTTTTTATAGGTTTTATATTTTTCTATTTTCTTTTTGGTTTAAAATATATACAAGGATATATGAAGCAAATCCCTTACTCCTCATTTTCTTCTTGAAGACACTGGAGGGTTTCTGGCATCATACTCTTCATGCCAATTCGCGGGAGAATAAATTGGAACCGTTCTCTCGGGAGTGCCTTAGTGAAGATATCAGCCAACTGAAACCCAGTCCTCACGAAGTAAAGTTCAACAACCCCTTTCTCAACCTGTTCCCTTATAAAGTGATGCCGGATATCGATGTGCTTTGATCGGGAGTGTTGGAAATTGTTGCAACAAAGAGCTATAGCACTTTTGTTATCACAATACAGAGGAATCTTGTTGTATGCAAAGCCATAGTTCCGATAGTTGAGATCTCATCCATAGGATTTGAGCACAGCACACAGACATGGCAATGTATTCAGCCTCTATGGAAGATATAGATGTACTCATTTGCCTCTTAGATGACCAGCTTACTACTTGTCTCCCAGAAACTGAGCACCTCCCGAACGTACTTCGACGAGTATCTTGACACCCCGCATGGTCTGCATCTGCATAGGCCTGAGTGCCATGGCGGTGTCCTTAGGATACCAGAGACCCATGTGAATAGTCCCTTGAAGGTATCGAAAGACCCGCTTTACTGCTTCCAGATGCCTTTTAGTGGGCTTAGATTGGTACCGAGCACACATGCATACTGCGAACAATAGATCTGGCCTACTAGCGGTGAGATACATTAGGGATCCAATCATACTTCGAAACTTGGTTTGATCAACAGGGATCCCAGAGAGGTCTTCATCCAAATTCGATCTCTCAACCATAGGGGTGTTAACAGGATCACTTGAATCAAATCCAAATTTCTTCAATATTTCATTTGCATATTTGGATTGATTAATGAAGATGCCTCTGGGACTTTGAGAGATTTTTAAACCTAAGAAGAACGAAATTTGTCCCATCATAGACATTTGGAACTTAGAACTCATCTCGTTAGAAAACCGATCACATTCACTAGGATCAGAGGAGGTAAAAATAATGTCATCTACGTAGATCTGAACGTGAAGCAGATGTTTGCCCATTTTTCTAGTGAATAATGTAGGATCAACAACACCTTTGGAGAATCTGTTTGCCAGAAGAAACTTAGACAAAGTGTCATACCACGCCCTAGGTGCCTGCTTTAGGCCATAGAGGGCCTTCTTCAAGCGATAGACGTGAGTAGGACGATCAGGGTCCACAAATCCTTCAGGTTGACTGACATAGACTACCTCTTTCAAATCACCATTTAAGAATGCTGTCTTTACATCCATTTGGTAGACTGTCATATTCTGACTGGCAGCATTAGCGAGAAAGATTCTGATGGCTTCAATTCGAGCAACCGGTGCAAATGATTCTTCAAAGTCTATGCCCTCTTCTTGACGATACCCCTTTGCAACAAGCCGTGCCTTATTTTTTAGAACATCACCATGCTCATCGAGTATCACTTTGAAGATCCACTTTAGAGCGATAATCATTGCACAATCTGGAGGTGGTACTAATTCCCATACTTCAAGTCGATCAAATTCATGAATTTCTTCTTGCATTGCATTAAACCAACTGTCTTTGGATATGGCATCTTTGAAGTCTTTGGTTCGACTTTGGATAGTATGGAATTAAAGAAGCACCACAAGGCATCGGTAGCAAGTTGCTTTCGTGTGGATACCGGACGAGAAGGATTCCCAATAATGTGTCAATCGGATGATCATTTGTCCATTTTTGAGATGTTCATGTAGTTAGAGGACAGGGAACTGATATAGCCGTGTTAGGATCCTCTGAAGGAGATGCATCATTGGATGATTCAGGAGCAAATATGTTCACGAACGGAGTATCATCAGCAGGAGCAAAAGGATTCACATCTAAAGAATTATCAACTGCAAAGCTTTGTTGTACCAAAGGAGATTGAATATTCGATGATGATAGTGAGTGACTGGCAGATGGTGCATCTTGACTAATTGAGAAAGATACAGATGGACCATCTGAGTTGTGTGGAATTGGAGCATCAGCAACTAGAGGTAAAGGTGGAGCTTCAGTTTAGTATCAACAGTTGGTGGCTCAAAGTATTCATCAAATATCGGATCAAACAAATTCTTCAACTCCTCACTCGTAGGGGTACATAAGGAACTGCAGGAGTGGGATGTTGTACAAGACCTGAACTAATTAGTCCAGGAGACAAAAGATTAGGTGCGGGTCCAGGACTTGTGTGTCCAGGAGCCGTTTGCTCAGTCAGCTCATCGAATGTCACTTGAATGGTTTCCATAATTTTTCGGGTTCGTTTGTTGTAGATTCGGTATCCCTTGCAATCTGGTGCATACCCAACAAGAATCCAATGTCTGCTTTAGCCTTTAGTTTTCCCAGATCCTGACTGTCATTTGTCGAGTAGCATAGAGCACCGAACACTCGCAGAAAAGAAAGATCTGGTTTCTTGCCATGTATCAGCTCATATGGAGTTTGTTGTGAAGAGTATGTATCAAGGATCGGTTTTGGGTGTAACGAAGCTGTAGCAATTGCTTCCGCCCAAAGAAACATCGGTGCCTTGGAAAATATCAGCATGGTTCATGCAGCTTCCACAAGAGTACGATTTTGTCTTTCAACAACCCCGTTCTGCTGAGGAGTGCGTGGAACACTTTTCTGGTGAGTTATGTCAATACTTTCATAAAATTGAATGAGTTGTTTGTTTACAAACTCAGTTCCATTGTCTGTGCGGATGATTCTGACGGTTTTGTTGAGTCTTACTTGTAGCTGTTTGATAAGTTTGATGATAACCTCTGGAGTCTCGTCCTTTGTTCTTAAAAACTTCACCCATGTAAACCGAGAGTAGTCGTCGACCACCACAAGAATATATTTCTTCCCATTTATACTCTGCAATCTCATTGGTCCGCACAGATCCATGTGAAGGGTGTGAAGAGCTTCCATAATGGTGTTGACAGTTTTGGGTTTGTGAGTATGCTTCTTGCTTTTACCCAGTTGACAAGCAGAACAAAGATGATCATTTTCAAACTTCAATCTAGGCATACCTCGTACAAGATCCTTGCGTGTAAGTTCATTTATGGTGCCGAAGTTTAAGTGATTTAAACGACGGTGCCAAAGCCATGATTTGTTCTTTGAGGCCTTTGACAGCAAGCAAATAGGAGAGGACCGCATCATGTCTTCAATAGAGATGGTGTATAGATTAGTGCACGACTGCTTTTAAGGAGATCAATACCATCCAATTCTCTGATGAAACATGTGTGTTTTCTGAAAGCAACTTCAAGATCGGAATCACAAAATTGACCAATAGAGAACAAATTGTGCCCAAGTCCTTCCACGTAGTATACCCTGAAAATTACACTGTCACCAAACACATAATCTCCATAACCCATAATCGCCCCAAAATGGTCGTTCCCGAATCTAACTGTACCGATAAACTTATTCACGAAATCTTGAGCCGTGAGCGATCCCCGGCATATGTTTTGAGCAGCCTCAGTCCAAATACCAAGGACGATTTGTACGACCTGCATTTGAAAACAGACAACGATGGATAACTGAAAAAGGTGGATCCCCATGTGCAACTGGGGTCCGTTTTGTTAGCATAAACAAATTCTGGAACTACAGGATTCATAGATGCCATGGTATTCACAGTGGAAACTTCCCTAGTAGTAGCAATTGACCTAGTTACAGGGCATTGTGTCTCTAAAGGAAAAATTTGACCAGTTGGCTTCCATTCCTTAACCGTCACTACTTTATGATTAGTCATTCTAGTTAAGGGACACTGATCTCCTAAAGTGAATTTTCTTCCAGTGGGTCTCCATTGATAACCAACATGAGCAAACATTTTTCCTGTTGCTTTCCAAATTTGCTTACTCAGTTTAGGTTTCCTAACATTCTTAACTGGGGATCGTTGAGAAGACATCAAGAATGACACAACACATTCATCATGATTACCAGAAATTAAGCATTCATTACATGTCTTACAAATAGCATTAGAATTCGAATTAATTATAGTACGCTTATAGCTAATACTAGAATCAACACGATTCTTTTTGATCAAATCAAGTTTATTGTTCCTAAGATGGTCTTCTACTTTCTCCTGATGAACACTCTTAGCTGGCGCAGTCCTATCTTTCTTTGTATTGCGACTAGGCTTTGACCCGCTAGCTTTAGTGTCACTGTTTACTCCTGTAGAAATGATGATGGGAACATTAGCTTGTTTCACTGCCATTTGTTTTTCTGGTTTTGATGTGTTGGGTTCAGATGTCGTTAATGGTACATCAAAGGTAACATGCTTGTTCTTAGTCATTGAGGAAGATGCAATAAACCTATCTCGCTTGTTATCAATCTTAGGACCTGTGCCAATGACGTATTCTAAGAGTTCCTAAGATCGTTTAGTAAGGAAGCAGGCATCTACAACTACACTATCAAGTGGTTTATCTATCCTATCCTCTTCTACGATCTCACGAAGGGTATCAAGACTATCCTTAAGGTGAGTGAGATATACTTGATGAGCAGACCTATTGTTCCTAAGGGGAAGCGGAATAGATACAACATCAATTGCATACTTACTACAAGCAGAAACCTTTGGAACAACATTATCACTGGTGATGACTGGCATTTTCCCTTTCACCTGAGCCTTTAGATTCTCAATCTCATTAAGCAAAGAAGTTATTTTTTCATTGGTTTTATCACGTGTGATTTTAATCGAATCATATAACTCTTTGTAATGCTGTTTGACTTTTGAATTTTCAGCTTGAAAACAATCATTTTCATGTTGTAATTTATTGATGGTGTCTTGATAGTGAAAATTCTGAGAATCTAAAGACGATGGTTTATGGGTGCCAGTCACATCACTCTTATTCGATTTTAATTGGGCAATTTGGGCCCTCAATTTTCGAATCGTGTTAGTGTGAGCTTGAATTTTTTCATCTCGTTTGCTTAATTCAAAATATGCATCAAATTCAGGAGCATCCAAAGATGTCTTGGCATTTGAGATTTTAACTCTTTCTTCTAAATGTTGATATTTTAATTGCAAATTAAGATTATCAACCTCTAGTTTTGAAAAATGCCTGACCATGTTATCATGGTCATTGTTTTGGATTTTCTCATGCAATTTTAAATTCTCCCCCTCAAGCTCAACAACATGATTCTGGGAAACATTCAATGCAATAGACAACTCATGAAATTGACAAGCAGTTAATGCATAATCAGTAGCAGTATAAAATACATCCTGTGCAATACATCTAGCAATCAAATTCTCATTGGTGATGAGAATATTCTTTCTTTCAATCTCACTGCATTTAAGATCAATAGCATTTTGTTTCCATATGTTTTCCATATCTTTAAAACACTTCTTTCATCTCTTTTAATTCAGTTTCAAGGGTTTTTTGCATGCCCTCAAAATGTTCTTTGAGAAGTTTAAAAAATGGAATAACCTCAGTTAAGTAACACCATTTTGTTTGTTCAAAGCCCCTTTCCCCTTCAGTAATTCCCGTTGGTGTAATTCTCTTCTTACATGTTTTATCGAAATCAGCAAATAGTTGACAAAGAACATATATGCTAATTAGAGTTTTACATTCTGTGGGAAGAGTTAAGAGATACAAATGCATGTTTGTAATTAGGTGGGTACACCGTCGTTGCAGCTATCTTTCTAAAGGGTGGAGTTTTAGCTTGAAGTTCTTCGGCTTTCATTTTTTCTAAGTCTAAGGACCAAAATATTTGTTCTGGGGTCAACTTAGTTTGAGGCACAAAAATAGCTAATCGGTTCTCCTCATAGTAATCATGGGGTTTGATTATGACTCGATTTGCTATACATTTGGGATCCTTCATTTTTTCAGCCAATTTTTCTCTATTTATTACTTCTATCTCATTAGTCTTTCAAATGATGACACATCAGGAGGAGCATGACCAGGCTTAAGCAGTTCATTTCCATCATGTAAGGAAGGTTGGGCTACTTTAGCACTCCTAAGGAAAGCTGATTTAGGTTCACCTACATTCTTTTCACTATGTTCATCACACAACTTTTTATGCTTTTGAATCATTTGAGCAGTTTGTCTGGTCTGGTCTTGTGCGTACAACTTGTTTTCAATCTTATTCTTTAACGTTTTAAGTCTGGAAAAATCATTTAAGAGTTTTGTTTCTATTTCTTTGAAATCATGTTTTAGTGTAATTACACTTTCTTGTATCTCCTGTTTTTGTTTAACAGTTTGATCAAGTTGTTTTCGTAAAGAATATAACTCCTTTTTCAATGTTTCTTCCCTTAAATTACGTTCTGTTATGAATGTACGCATTTGACTATCCATTTTCTGCTCACGTTAAGTTAGCTCAAATTTTGCACGTTGTTCATATATGGCCACCTGATCTTTATAGATGTTAAGTCTAGTGGTCAAAGTGTCATCAGGGATAAACATGGTGTTCTCATGCAATTCACAAGTATTATCGACAACAGAAGATGCACTACTTGGTACAATAGACACGTCGTTGTGATTCACATATTGTTCATATGGGATAACATTACTATTTCCCATATCAGCAGTATCTGATTCAACAACATCTGTCTGTTGTACTTTGTTGGGAATCTTCTGTTCATCGACCATGTTATACATGTCATACAGCTTTAGTACCTCAGATATGACCGATGCGTTGGAAGGACCAGATTGTTGTGATGATGAGGCTGCAGAAGACAGATTAGCCATGAAGATGGTTTGAACAGTGGGTTCATCATCAACGTCTAAGTCAAAAGCATCACAGTCATCAGCTTGGAAGATGTTGAGATCTTTTAGTGCCAAGTCCTGTACTGGTTGATCATCCACATCAGCATCAAACGTGTTCCCCTCATCACCAGCAAGAAACAATAACTCATCTTCGTCCAAAGCTGCTCCATTCTCTTGAGCTTGCATCAACAGCATCTTATCTTTGAAGTAGTCAGAGTTTTGTGGACGCTTTGGTTGAATGCAGTTCCTTGCTATGTGTCCTAGTCCACCACAGTGGTAACATTTAATTTTCCTTCCCTGTCCCTGATTAGCATTCCCAACTATGTTCTGTATGTTACCCCGACCAATGTTCCTTTGATTCACATTCTGCCTTCCCTGAACATTCTGAACCACAACCCTTCCATCTTCCACTGCTGCCTGATTACGTATATTAGATGAAGTTCGAAGTTGGTTGTTGGTTTGAGGGAGTGTTGCTCTGAACTGTTGGACAAGTAAAGAAACTTGGTTGGAAAGATTATCAATCATATTGTCAGTATGAGAATATCCTGAATCCAGTTGGTTGTTCACAGCAGATGGTGGGTGCAATGATGATTGGGCAAATGATGTCTGATTCTATGATGAAAAGGGATGGTGATAAACTTGATCAAGTGAGGATTGATTGAACGACTTAACATTTGAGACAAATGCAAGAGGATCATTAGATGTTGTTGGATTGAGTTTTTCCCTTAATTGACGATCATAGACAGCATGTTTTTCATGTTGTTGTAAGTAGGCATACAGCTGTTCATAATTAGTCTCTCTCAATCCTTTGTTGAGCTTCACGGCAGTGATAAATCTGTCCCACTCGGGTGACATGTTGTTCACAAACTTAGAGTTGAGTTGGATGTTTGGCATTGTCATCCTGATAATCCTCATGTCATTCACAAGCTTGTGAAATCTCACATAATAGTCAGTGATGTTTTCTCCAGGATTCATCTTGAAGTGTTCAAACTCATCATACAACTGAGATTCACGATCTTCTTTGGTCAGTTCAGATCCAGCCAGAAGCATTTTGACATTGTCCCAAACAGCTTTGGCTTCAGTGTTGAAGTTTATAAGCTTGTAAACGTATTTGGGAAGCCCTTGAATCACAATGTTAGAAGCTTTAATGTCTGCATCATAACGCTTCTTCTCTTCCTCATTAAGATCGTTGTAATTACGTGGCCTGTCGATTCCAAAAGTGACAATTTCATCCTCAGCGGTAGTGAAAGCATCTCTAGTGGTGCCCATTTGAAAAAGTCCTTCATCAATGGATTTAAGAATGTTAACACCATTCTCTTTTCCCAAGCAATAAAGTCGTATTCTTTGTGCCCATGATTCATAATCCATCCTATCAAGCATAGGAGGGCAGGTATCGGACCCGGCAGCTTGAATGTCATCAAAAGAAGTGCTTGCCATGATGTAAACTTGCACGGGATTTTACAATTCAATGATTTAAACCGAGAAATAGATTCTTTCGCGGGATTTTACAAAAATCAAGAATAAACCGTGATTTGATTACTTGAATGTGTTATGATGAACGTCTGGATCGAAAATGATTATTGATTGTGTGTTAAGATGAATGATTGTTTGTTAGTTTAGGTGAATTGTTGTTAAGTTGTTATTGGGTTTGGTTGTATTGAGTTTACGTAATGGTTTGAGCAAATCGCAATGAATGAACTTGAGAAAATCTCAATGAGGAAGCTTGTCAAATCGCAACATTGGTCTTCAGAGAGGCAAATCGTAGCAGTCAAATCTCAATGCTCAAATCGCAGAAGTCAAATCGCAGCCTTCAAATCGCAACCTCAAATCGCAACCTCAATCGACTTAATCGCAGACTCCAAATCGCAGCCTTCAAATCGCAGCCTCCAAATCGCAACCTTCAAATCACAGCCTCCAAATCGCAACCTTCAAATGGCAGACACCAAATCGCAGTCTCAAAACGTAACCTCAACTCGCAACTCACAAGTAGACAAACACGTCACTTTCTTGCGATTTTGTCTTTTTCCCTTTTTGTTAATAAACCAAATCGCAGATCTGAACACACCCAAATTGCAACACTGCCTTTCCCTAACCAACTCAAATCGCAACGATGAAAAGTATACCGAAGCTCAAATCGCAGCCAAGAAACACCTTTGAATCTTGCAAATAAATCACAAGATAAGCTGTAGAGTGCCAAATAACGATGCTAGAGACTATTGTAAACATGAAAGTACACTATTCTAACAAATCTAAGCACCAACTACAAACGAATCTTGATGTTTTCTCCATTTTCATGTCGAACCAAACAAAAGAGAAAAAAAAAACAAACAATTAAACAATAACCACGAATCCAACCACTAATCATACCATGGCTCTTGATACCAATTGTAAGATATTCAAAAACATAACACACCTACAAGATTGATTATTGGCCGTGTAAGGTTAGAGAGAGAAAGAGAGAGTAAGGGAGACTTCTAGTGAGAGAAAATGCAATGTATTAGCTTTGTTGCAAATAAAGTTCCAACCCTTTCCTTTGGTGGGAGAGGGTATTCATACATATGAAGTAAACGCCTCTAGTAGGCTATGGACCGGGCTGACAGTGGGTAAAGACCCGACCCGACTCCATGGTGAAACGGTATCTAAACTAATATGATTAAACCTATGAGCTACTTAATGCTAATCCATACTCGGGGTGACCGAGTCTTTCATTTGAATATTTATATTCCTAACAATTATGAATCTCTATGTGTTTGGTTCTAGCATGTTAAACTGGATTCTTGCTAAGGTCGATAGCTCCTTTGTTGTCGCATAAAATGGGAACGTCATTGAGTTGAATCCCATAGTCGACGAGAGCTTGTTTCATCCACAGTGCCTGTTGACATGCTTTTCCTGTAGACACGTACTCAGCTTTGGTTGTTGAGATTGCTAGAGCCGTTTGTTTCTTTGAGAACCATGCGGTAAGACAATGTCCAATAAAAGTACAAATGCCACTTGTACTCTTTCTATCGGCATAGTCACCGGCATGGTCTGAGTCGGCATACACTATGGTTTCAATTCCCTTTCCTTTGGGATACCATAATCCTAAGTGTGTAGTACCTTTAATGTATCTAAAAATCCGTTTTACGGCTTCAAGATGGGATGTTTTATGATCTTCTTGAAAGCGAGCGCATAGACAAACACTAAACATAATGTCGGGTCTACTAGCCGTGAGATAGAGTATACTACCAATCATTCCTCTATATTTAGTGCAATCTACGGATTCACCTTCGTCAACCTTGGTGAGTTTAGTTTCCGAAGACATAGGAGTTTTCATAGGTTTGGAATCTTCAAGACCAAATTTCTTAAGCATATCTTTGATGTACTTAGATTTGTTGAAGAATATCCCATCTTCTAATTGTTTAATTTGGAGTCCTGAGAAAAAGTTTAGTTCTCCCATCATACTCATTTCAAACCCGTCATGCATGATTTTAGAGAAATCGTCGCATAACTCTTGACAAGTTGATCCGAATATGATGTCATCCACATATATTTGAACTATGATAATATGTGATCCCTTTTTCTTAGTGAAAAGAGTGTTGTCTACTAGTCCCATGGTATACTTATGTTCAACTAGGAAAGTCTTAAGTCGATCATACCATGCTTTTGGTGCTTGCTTAAGTCCGTATAAAGCTTTTTTATGTTTGTAGACATGATTTGGTTATTCAAAGTTGGCAAAGCCGGGAGGTTGTGCGACATACACTTCCTCATTAATAAAACCATTAAGAAATGCACTTTTAACATCCATTTGGAAAAGTTTAAAGTCATGTGCACATGCATATGCAAGTAGTATTCTAATTGACTCGAGCCTAGCAACTGGTGCAAATGTTTCGTCGTAGTCTATACCTTCTTGTTGATTGTAGCCTTGAGCTACTAGCCTAGCTTTGTTTCTAGACACTACACCATTTTCATCAATTTTATTTCTAAAAACCCATTTTGTTCCAATTATGGTTTGACATTTAGGTTGAGGGACTAATGTCCAAACATCATTTCTAACAAATTGGTTTAGTTCTTCTTGCATTGCTATAACCCAAGATTCATCCTTAATAGCCTCATTTATATTTTTGGGCTCAATTGTTGAAATGAAACAAAAGAAATTACTTTGATTTTGAACTTTTGATCTTAAGGTTCTTTCATTAATTTCTCCTATGACATTATCTAATGGATGACTTCTAGATTCTTTGATATTGACTATTTTATTATTTAAAGATTCATCTTCTTTATCATTATCTAGATTTTCTTGGTTTTCAACCATTTGACTTTCAACTAAGTCATCATCTACCAAAGGTGATGTCTTAGAGGGAGGTGGACTTTCGTCGAATGTTACGTTCAACGATTCCTCGACTCTTAAGGTTTCTTTGTTCAAGACGATATATGCTTTACTATTTTTTGAGTATCCAAGGAACACACCTTCATAAGACTTTGGGTCAAACTTGGTGAGATAATCCTTAGTGTTTAAAATGAAGCACTTGCTTCCAAAAACTCTAAAATATCATAAAGTAGGCTTTTTGCCTCTATAAAGCTCATATAGTGTTTTTTTCAAAAAGGTCTAATTAAGACTCTATTTAAGATATATGTGGATGTGTCAACGGCGTTGCACCAAAACTTTTGTGGAATGTTTTGTTCATTTAGCATTGTTCTACTCATTTCTTGAAGTGTTTTGTTTTTACGTTCTACTACACCGTTAGATTGAGGAGTACGCGGAGCTAAAAAGTTATGTGTTATGCCATTTGCATCACAAAAAGCTCCAAATTGAGTTTCGTTATCAAATTCACGACCGTGGTCTGTTCTAATTGATACAATGCTATTTCCTATTTGATTCTAAATTTTCTTACTTAGAATTTCAAATTTATCAAATGCTTCATTTTTAGTTTTCAAAAATTTAGTCCAAGTATATCTTGAATAATCATCCACTATAACCAAAGTGTAGAAGTTTCCTCCATAACTTTGTATAGCGGATGGACCAAACAAATCCATATGCAATAGTTCTAAACACCTAGATGTGGACACCATGTTTTTAGCCTTATGGCTATTATGAACTTGTTTCCCAATTTTGCAAGCATATCACAAAAGTGTTGGTCGTATTTCAACTTGGGTATGTTCCTAACGAGTTCCTTAGATGATAGAGATTAGATTAGTCTCATATTGGCGTGACATAGGCGTCTATGCTAAAGAGTTGAGTTGTCTTCTAGAGAGGTATGAATAAGTTTGTCTTTAGATGTTTTGTCTAATTTCATAACGTATACGTTATTTTTCAAAACACCTTTTCCTACGGTTATTCCGTCTTTAAGTATTTTACTTTCATTTTCACTGAAAATGACGTTATACTACGGAATAGTTGACTAATACTAAGTAAGTTAAAACCTAAGTTATCTACATGAGAAACATCATCAATAGAGAGAGAGTAATGAGAGATTGTACCTTTTTCGACTATTTTACTTTTAAGCTTGCTACCAAACGTAACATTACCTCCGTCGTATGGTTGGTAGGTTGAGAAAAGGCTTTTGTTTCCCGTCATGTGCCTTGAACACCCATTGTCTTTAATCCACTCGTCTGGTTCCAATCCAACTTTCAAGCATACCTAAGTTTAAGAAAAACTCGAGCATTTGGTCCCCAATATCTCATGGGTCCATTTGGGTTATACATCCCATTTACTTGATTCATGAAAGGAAATGGTGGATATGGGTTCCATGGCATGTAGTTGGGATCTTGATAATTCCTAGGAAGGTTTGGGTTCCAACTATTTTGATAATAATGTTGTGTGTTGTAATTACTCTTTGGAAATGGGTGTTTGGAAAACGTAGTTCTAGGTCTTTGTTGAACAGTTTTGGTTCTAAACTCATTTTTAGCTTGTCCTATTCTTATAGTAACAGCTGGTTTTTGTTTGTTAACAGTTGAGCTAGTACTAGGTTTCTTGTGACTTTAACAAACTCAGTACGAGCCGAAGTCAATCCTTCTGTTCAGCACAGTACCCGCGGAACCTTTTCCACTACTGGCGGAACCAAATTTTTGGTTTCGTCGGATCCGTAGGTGTCTGAAACTGTTGGAACAGTTTCTTGTACTTAACGGCTTGTTTCTTAAAACTACTTAAGTCTCCTAGTTTCATAAAGCCTAATCCAGTTTTATCATGAGGTAACTTTTGAATTTTCATTATCTCATCTGCTAAACTAATATTTTTATCAAACCTTTTAAACTTAGAAGTTTGTTTAATAAGTGTATCCTTTATGTTTTTAAGCTTTTCTAATTCTAGTTTAAGCTCTTCACATGAAATACATGATTCGTTAACAGTTTTTCCTTTTTCTAATCTTTTAACTTTTTCCTTTAATTCATAAACTTCGTTTTCTAGAAATTCCTTTTTGGTTTTCAAAAACTTATTTTTGTTTATGATTTTAAGACTAAGTTCACAGAGATTGTTATATTCCTTTTGCAAGGTATGATCATCAATATAAGAATATGACGAGTCAGAATGTACCTCTTCTAAGTTATGAGCCATGAGAGCAACTTCGTTGTTCTTAGGCTCGTCATCATCACCTTCACTGTCACTCCAAGGCCCCACTAACAAAAGCACTTTGAGTCTTGTTCTTGGGCGGCTTAGGACACTCTCCTATTAGATGACTAGAATCTCCGCACCTAAAGCACTTTCTTTCTCCTTTACCTTTCTTATCATCACGGTCTTTCCGGAAGGATTTCTTTTCTTCTCTAGGTTGTCTTACGAACTTCCCTCGTCTCCTAAAGAACTTCTTGAAATCTCTTACGGCCATGGCATACTCTTCATCTTCGCTACTTGAACTAGACTCCTCATCATCACTTGAATCTACCCTAGCTTTTAAGGCAATGGACTTGATCTTTTCCTTTTTGCCTTTGACTATCTCTGAATCTTTTTCCATCACCATCTCATGAACTTTGAGATTTCCTATGAGCTCGTCAAGTGGCATGCTTGAAAGATCCTTGGATTCTTCAATGGCCGTCACCTTTGCTCTCCACTTCGGATGAAGTGCTCTAAGAAATTTCCTGACAAAGTTCTTACTAAAAAAAGAATCGTCAAGTGCTTTAAGAGAAGTAATAATAGTATTAAACCTAGCAAATGCACTATCAATGGTCTCATCTTCAGGGATAACAAATTGTTCATATTGTTGAACAAGAAGATCAATTTTGTTATCCTTTACTTGTGAGTTCCCTTGATGAGTGATAATTAAGGATTGCCTATCTTTAGCGGTTTTACACATAAATACTCTTTCATATTCTTTCCTAGGTAAAGCATTATAAAGCATCATTTTAGCTTCATTAATTTTGGCAATCAACTTCTTTTGCTCATCACTGTGACGAGTAAGAGAAGTATCCTCATCCCGACCACTTGATATATCTTTAATTATGGCCTTATGGTCACCTTCTATAATAATGTACCATAGATCTATATCCTTTGACTTCACGTAAGTTTCAAAGCGGTTTTTCCAATATATAAAACTATTTGGTTCAAATAGTGGTGGTCTTTGCATAGATTGCCCTTCTTTGAAGTTTTCAAAATCCATTGATCGTTTCAAGTTTTAAAGTACAATATATTTTGAAAGTCTTGAGTAACGTAGCTCTGATGCCAATTGTGGAAAACTAGAAGGGAGGTTGAATAGTTTTACCGTTTTAAAATTCTTTTGCTTTGAATACTTAACGTGATTTCAAAGTTATGCAAACAATAAACAATATATAACAAGTAAATAGAGAAAGAAACAATCAAACCACAACACGGATGTTTATAGTGGTTCGGTCTACAAGGACTCTCTTCCTTGCCCTACTCCACTCCTCGAGCCTCTAACTCGAGAGTTTTTCTTCACTAAGAAACAAGCTCCCTTCTGGGCGGAGAAAACCTTTACACGTCACTTACTCTTTTTCCGGTACAAAGCTAGATACCGAGTTCTTTTACAAGGGCACAACCACTCCCGACACTCTATGTATTTTGAGGACTAAAATACTAACCGGACTCTACTGAGGTATATGAATGATTGGTACAACAATGATGTGTGATAAACAACTAAATCACACAGTGACTATTCTAACAAGTCTTGCAACAGTATGTTGAAGCTTGTGATGCTTTGATCTCTTTACTACAAAAGAAAGATCACTACAAATGAAATATGTAATATGAATGGGTTAGTAATGAATGAAAGAACGAATGTATGTTGTTTATGCTAAAAGTGATGAGTAAACATGAATGAGTGGCCTGCTATTTATAGGCAAACTGATACAACAGGCCACGGATTGGGCGGAACCAAAATGAGGGTTCCATCCGTTATGCATTTTCGATCCGCCAGTCTTTGACAGCAAATCTTCAAATATCTTTACAAATCTATCCAAGATATTACCATATCCAATTCTTTGCTTGAAGATTTTTCCATGATATTCTCAAGATCTTCATGATATATAAAGATCTCTATATGATGTATGCCATGATATCCTTGTACAAATTTCTATTTTAAGAAATAAAATGTAATATGTAAAATGTAAAATGTATGTAACATGTATGTATCATGTATAAACTAGTGATTATGTATGTAGCATGTTATAAGTTTTTAAAAGTTTAAAACTATATATGTAAAAGACTTAACTTATATTTATGCTTTGCTAAAGATAAAATTTATAATTGTCATTAACAAAATATAGCAAAGATCGTAAAATATAAATAACGTTTTTAGACGATATTTGTAGTAACACATAAGTTTGTATTAAAATTTCTTAAACTTACTGCAACAAACAAAAAACATAAGCAAAGTACAGTGTAATACCTCTGAGTTGATGGTATCTTCCTTTCCATTTTCCTTTGATCCAGCCTTGTTATTCTTTGACCCCCACCTCTGTTTTAAGAACAACCGCCTTTATTCTTAGAATCACCACCTCTTGTTTGAGAACTACCACCTCTGTGCATCTGAGATCCACCACCTCTTAAAAGCTACCATCATAAAATCAGTCATATCATCATTTGTTTTCAGTTCCCTAATTCCTGTAGTAAGTGTTGTACCAGGTACACGATAGTTCAGTCTCTTGGGAGGATTAAGCACTAACCTTTTGACAAGCTCAAACAACTCACCAATTGGCATCTCTTCAAATTGGACGTCATTTATAACCTGACATTCGCCTTCCATGTACTTGAGAGGATTTGGAACAAAAACCCCATCATGGTAGAGATTAACAGTGATATCACCCACTGAATTGTGTTAATTGACATGAAAATTAAAATTAGGGTTTTAAATTAAGAACATCAAAATTAGGGTTTTAACCCGTAATGTAATTAGGGATTTCAAACATAAAGATTCCATAAATTACATACCTTTACAACATTTGTAGCAGGTTTAGTCTTGAATCTGTGTGAAAGTGATGAGTTTGTAAGTAAGTGGATAAGGTTCGAGTGTGTGAAAGTGATTGGTTATTATGTGTTTAACGTTTATCAAAGTCAACGACATGTTTTATAGTCATAAACAATTAATAAAAGTCAGCGTGTCACACTCATAAATAAAAACGTTTCATAAAAAAAAAATGAAAAAAAGGCAGCGTGGAAGGTGTTACCGGCTAACTTGTTGGTTTCCAGTCATATTACGTACATTGTAGAAATTTTGAAAATATATTGCATACAACGGTAATTTTGAAAGTATGTTGTGTACATCGTATGTTTTGAATAAGTGTGTTGCGTGCATTGAATATTACTACGTAATATATGTGTGGTATTCTAAATCATTGAACGCTAGACATTTATATATTCAAGTTTCATTGAGTCGGTAAGATGTTCATTTCATCATTTGTATACATGTGCAGTTGCTAAACGAAAATATTGCTAAACAAGTTTCAGTGGCCACATATATGTAAACTTGCAACATTTTACTAACTTTTGATTAATGGTTGAGGCATCTTTGCCGCCTAACAAGTACAAGATCAAAGGTTCAACCTTTTAACAACATTATAGGCACAACTCTGAATGTCATGTATGCCTCGATACTTTATTAACCTTTTGTCACCTAGCATTTTACTGACTGATTTGGTACTCACTACTCAGCTGCCAAAGTGCAAATATATAAAGAAACTTTGTGTTTAAAAACCTTGTGGCCAAAAGGCCCAAAACCTGGAAAATCAAAACTTATAAATAAAACATTATAACTTGATTTTTCTTGCGGGTCACCCTTTTTATCCGGGTTAACCCAAATAGGATCCGACTCCATATACACACAGTGTAGCTTCAGTTTCGCATTTAAGTAAACATGCAATATAACTTACATGTTTACCCATCAATTACACCACCTATTTTTCATAAAACGAGCTTTAATTTAATAATTTGTTTAATCATCAACAATTTGGGGACTTGTTCAAACTAATTCACGATCAACCAATCTTCTGATTAAATTGTGGCTCAATTCATTGAACAATCAACTTCAATGTACTAACTTCAAACTATTTTTAGTACTCGTAGCCAAACTGAAACTAAAATAAACTTACAGCTAGTCAGCTATAAACCTTGTGGCCAAAGTGTGAAAACCAGAACTTGAACAAAGTACCTTCGTTTTCTCCCGGGCATCTTTCTGACCCACAACCCAATTAGGATCCGAGTCATAACTGACCCCATTTGGAGGCCATGATCAACAACACCACCAATAAATTGCATAAATTTACCCACTGATGATATTATTGTTTATTCACACCCAAATGAAATCATTATTTTTAGGGGTTTTCGAATTCCTAGCGATAATTGTCCACCTTCAATTTTGCCCAACAAAATTCAAAACATGTGTTAACGCTTCAAAGTTTAAATCTAGGGTAAATTACACCGTTGGTCCCCAAACTTGGCCACGTTCTTACGTTTGGACCCCCTTTTACTGTTCTTGCACATTTAGTCCCCAGTTTGGGATTTTCACTCCCGTTTGGTCCCCAGACCTCCATTATATGTAACAACAGTAAAATTTCCTAGTTGGTTAACTTGGACAAGATGGGGTTTTTGGTAAAATGCACAAATTATTGGGAAGTGGTCAAATCATATTAAATAATTATACATTTGGAAATACGTGAGCCTAAAGGGTCACACACGTATACACCAAGGCATCATCAATTATAATATATTTAATATATTTATAGTAGATATGATATTTATATTAGTCAAATATCTCACGATCGCTTAACGGGCGTTAATTAATCCGTTAAACGCGTTAATTAACTAACGGGCCTTTATTTATTAGATAATGGACTTAACCAAAGACTAATATGGGAAGCCCATATTAGTCATAAGGGGCCGGCCTAGGGGAAGAAAAACAAGGGGGGAAAGGCTTTGGTGGTTAAGTGTAACATACCATAAGTTATATTAAGATTCATTCTAATCTTATAACTTAGAAAGCAATCTATTTACCCCTTCTCTTTTCCTTCCCCATGAACGACCAAACCAACATCCCAACTTAGGGTTTTTGGTTTCTTGGTCTTTTTTCATCATAGCAAAACAATAGGTGTTCGTTGCTTGATCGCGAACAAGAATAAATAGCATTCGAGTGATACACAAGGACCTGCCCGTTCATCAAAACTCCTAACCGCATTAAAGTCGCCGAACATTATCCACACAATATCATATGAGTTGAATAAATTTTCAAGAGACAACCAAAGGGATTCTTTCAAGGAGCTAGATTGGGGACCATACACATTTAACAGACCCACTTTCTTTGATATACCAAACCAAGAACCAATGACTCCAAGGTAGTTAGAATCCTCTACCTGATGCTCTTTGGTGAAAGAATTAGTATCCCACGTCGTTAGAATACCGCCTGAAGCACCTGTCGAACTCACATAAGAAAAGTCGATGAAAGGCTTCGGCCATAAAGAACGAATAAATAAAGGATCAATCTTATCCATCTTTGATTCCTGGATACCCATGAACGAGGGAGCTTCCGAAAGCACAAGATCACACAGCCAGTTCCTCTTGCAAGGATGACCTAACCCATTACAATTGATAGAGATTCCTTTCATTGAGATACAGCAAAAAACGCCCAAATACTCAAAACGGAAGGATTCTCATGGCAGAGCTATCATCAAGTATTATATCATCAAGTATTATATCATCAAGAATTAACCAGGGACGGTGATGGAGCAATTCCATCATTGCCTACTACCAGCTTCTTACTTTTCGATCTGACTCTCTTCCTGTTATTTTTAATGTGGACCTGATTCAATGAAGAGTCAACTATTTTTTGGAAGCTGGATAAAAGTTCATCCAGTTCTTTATCTTCATTATTTTTAGAGTAAACTACAAAATACATCCCTGTGGTTTGGTCAATTTCACACGATACATCCCTCTCAAAAAGTTGCGCCATACACATCCCTCCGTTAGTAAAAGTCAAACACAATACATCCAAGAGGACGAACGGTGCAAAGATTGTCTCGTTAAGTTGGACACGTGGCAGTTAACTCTTTTTAAACAAGGGTATTTTAGTCCTTTTATTCTTCCCACCTACTATCCCCTTCTTTTAACACAAACACAATTCAGAAACACAGATCAAAAATCAAAAATAAAAAACAAGATAAACCCCACGCCTACACACTGACTCAGCCACCACATCACATTCTTGTGGCCACAAAATCTAGATCATACAAATCCCATTCATTTCGTCCTCATCAAACCTTAAAAACAAATAAGCATGAATCTTGTTTCTGATAAATACTAATCACAAAAAAAAAACACAAAACCTCCATTGTTTTGTTTCTCAACAATCGAACTATAGACCTTATCATTTATTGTTTATTTAAAGCACACAAGGACTACAAACACTCGGCTTCAAGATCTTTTGATAAAGGTCTTGGGTAGGTTTGCTTTTCGTTGACTATTGAAGTCAAATTATTTTTTTGGAATGAAAAGCAAAGGGCCCATAACTCTTTTTTTGCACGATACTTGTTATCTTTAAGAAATCAAAAACACATATCCCTTTTTTCTTTTTCAGGTTGAACACATAATTCATCATTGATCTTTTTCGAAGTTATACTTCTTTCCTAATTTACGAATTTTTTAAGAACAAACAAAAACCAAATTGGTCTACATGTGTTCTTCATTCGGTTAACACATAAAACAATCACACAACCTACCTTAGACCTTAATTAAAAGATCTTGAAGCCAAATAAATCTTGCGTCCTTAGTGGGTTTATTGATTAGAACAAAGGTTTTAAAGGCTGGTTGTATCTGTGATTCATGGTTGAGCGAAGGTACAAGTGACGAAGGTTTTGTGTGTGGGTTTGATTTGTGGATTTGTTAGAAGAAATTAAAGTTGTTGGTTGTTCGGATCTGAAGAACAAGGGACGGATTTTTATCTTATTTTTGTTTGTGTTTGAGACGGATTTTTATCTGGGTTTGTTTGTGTTTGTGGATTTGGGTTTCTGGATTTGTGTTTGTGTTTTTGATTTTTTATTTTGATTTGGGTTTTGAATCTAGATCTGATTTGGTTTGTGTTTATGATTAAAAGAAGAGTAAGTGAGTAGGTGTGGGTGTTAAAATGACTAAAATACCCTTGCTTAAAAAGAGTTAACTGCCACGTGTCCAACTTAACGAGACAATCTTTGCACCGTTCGTCCTCTTGGATGTATTGTGTTTGACTTTTACTAACGGAGGGATGTGTATGGCGCAACTTTTTTGGGAGGGATGTATCGTGTGAAATTGACCAAACCACAAGGATGTATTTTGTAGTTTACTCTTATTTTTATCTTCACCAATAGCATGTGCATTCAACCCTGGGAGTGGGTCCAATTCAGTATCATGGTCTGGAAGAGGGCCACATGTGGACTTAAAAAGTTCAGGTCCAGCAAAGTTGGGCTTTGTATTACCATGATCCATATTAACACATGAGGGTGGAATAAAAGAATTTGGGTTAGAGAAAAAAGTAGGGTCCACCTTATTTATAGAACCGCCCGAACCAGGAGAGGAAAATGAATTACTCATATTAATCTTTATTCCATTATCATTTCCAAGACAGTCATGATCCATATCCCAAGGCGCCTCCATTGGGGAATGGAACATCAAGTTTCTATCAAGCACTTTCCTTCGAAGGCCATTCAAAAAGAAAAGAGAGGCCTCCAATATATTTGATCTTGCAATCCTCGATCCCATCGCTTTTGATAATGTCCCATGCATTCTGAAGGACCTCAAAATTCTTGGCCTTTGCTACCTGTTGAAGCAATTTCTTGTAACCGCTTCAAACAAATAAAGAGGGCCTGCCGGTCGAACCAAGGAAAGGTTCTCCCGGAAGGCTTATGCATCAGTCCTTCGATTAGGCGAGACCGGACGGCTCTTTCAGGCCCTTCGTCCTTGGTACGAGCTCCGAAGCATGCTGCATATATGAAAGAACCCGTTAGAAGGTGGTCCCGAGGCCGAAGCCCCGGGGGACCACCCTCCGACGGTCAAGTCAGAACCTCCGATGGGAGAGGATTTAGTGTGTGTGATATGTATATTGCAATGTGAGATAAGGTGAGATAATATGATATCAGTTATGTTATTATAATGAAATAAAGGAGTAGTATTTATAGGGAGAGAAAGTGGGACACAATCCCTTAATACCCGGAATATGTAGCAGACACAATCCCTTAATATCCGGGCTAGGTGGCGCAGTCTGGCGCCGCCATCTGTCGTAGTACTTACAGTGATATTTAGCCGGATGGCTCCGCGTGCCCTTCGGTATTTCCGGATGGCTCCGCGCCGTTCGGACGGCTAGTCAAGATGGGCCATCCGGACACATCCGTCAACATGTCCCCCCAGTATTGCATTATCGGTTGAAGATCGATGATGTAATACTTAAAGAATACCTTTATGCCTTTCGGCACACGTCGCTCGGACACATACCTGCAATTCTTAAATAATACTTTTGTGCCTTTCGGCAAACATCATTCGGACATATACACATGTAATACTTAAATAATACCTTGGTGCCCTTCGGCAACGTCCTTCGGGCACATATACCTGCAATATTTACATAATACCTTTATGCCTTTCGGCATGCGTCGTTCGGACATATACACCAACAATAGTCAAAATGTTAGAAGTCCAAACCAAGATAATACTTGCGAAACAGTCATATAACTTTAAAACAAGCGTCGCAAACTATACTTTATTGAAGCAGAATTCATTCCATAGAATATATACAACAGCCAACATAAAATCAACAATTTACCAGTTTACCAGCAGTAAACCATGAAAGCAAGGGCCTAAGCAGCGAAAACAAAACTAACCACCCAATCTCGTCTGCAACTCATCTAGAAGATGGGATTCGTTTTCTAGCCATATTCACCTATCTCTTTCTCGTGTTTTGTAAGCTGTTTTAGCGCAACCATAGATTTTAGAGTATTGGTTTCTTTAACTTGTATACATCGCACCGTGCTAAAGAGCATTACTACTGTTGTCGGTACTGTAGGGATTAAAACTAAGATTTACAAACACGCACTGTCAAAGGAGTTAAGGCTCAAAATCCCATCGTAATAAGTATTCCAGTCACGTCTCAAGTTTGCATTGCAAAATATATTTTTACTCAAAGATAGTTGGTTCTTATTAAAAACTTATGCCTATTCTATGAAATTTAGCTACCTCAAGCTTCTAATAGTTGGTTGGTTATTAATGTTACTATAGTTAATCTATTATTTCTTTATCTTAATTTTCATTTAAGCAATTGCGCAACACCCTATTCCACATCATCCAACATCCTTAACACGAAGATGGCAGATTAAACTGATCCTTTTTAACAACAAATAATTTAATGATTTATATAGAATTTCCTTTCAGTAACAAAAATATCATGTCCATATGTAACACCAGTATTGCATTGTTAGTAAAATACTGACGTAATACTTTAAAGGGTACCTTATGGCCTTTCGGCCTGAATCATTCGGACTAGTGTTGTATTTGCCTCTCGGTGCGCGCCTTTCAGACATATACATTAACATGTCCCCCCAGTATAGTATTGTTGACCAGCGGTTAATGATACTATACTCAAACATTGTTGAATCCGAAGTGAGACGTATTTTTCCCATCATCCCTTTGTTCCTGCATAAATAAAACATCGACCCCAAACGTATACCTTTCTGTCGCGATTGTATGGCACCCCTTTGAACATTGACCACAAAAATCTCCGGAGGGGGCCAGCCTCTCGGAGGGGTCACTTTGTACTTATGTTCAAAGTGTGATAAATGATTCAGCCTTTCCGCCAGGATTATGGCAACCCCTTCCCTTTTTGGGTATCAACCATCTTTGAACATTGACCACAAAATCTCCGGAGGGCGCGAACCTCTCGGAGGGGCCATTTTCTAATTATGTTCAGAAAACAATGAACACTGATCACTAATCTCCGGAGGGCACGAACCTCTTGGAGGGATCACTTTCTACTTATGTTCGTGATATTACAGGTGGTTCAGCCTTTCCGCCAGGATTATGGCAACCCCTTTTTGGGTATCAACCATCTTTGGACATTGACCACACACTCCCCGGAGGGCGTGAACCTCTCGGGGGGGCCATTTTCTAATTATGTCCAGAAAAACCAACCTCGAACATTGACTACGCCCGGATGTCGCGAGTCACCCGGACGAGCCACATTAAACTTATGTTCGGAAAACCAACCTCGAACACTGACTACGCCCGGATGTCGCGAGTCACCCGGACGAGCCACATTAAACTTGTGTTCGGGCTATTTGTAATTGCAACACATGTGGAACCTCGTATAACTATCCCTGTAGAGTAAATCATGAAAGCTCTTGTCTTTTCCGCTAGGTACGAAAGATATAATATTTCACATGTATCAATACATAAGAGAGTCACAATGGGTAGACATCGACACACCGGTCGCTTTTAATTTGTCTACAATGGGTGTTATTCCTGCGCAATAGAACATGAAAGCTTTTTTTCCTTTTCTTGTTATATATAACCAATAAAATATTCTCATGCATCGATAGGAAATTTTAGATTTAAACCGAACCGTAGCGTAATCAATGGAGATTTTTAGCATGGCCCGGACGATGCGTGCCGTCCGGACGAAATCGTAGGAGTGCTTTCCGCAATCGTTAGATCCGAAGCTTGTCTTTCCTGTAGAATGAAACTTGAAAGCTTTTTTGCTTTCTTCCGTTAAGTATGACAAACACAATATTTCTCTTGTATCAATAAATAAATAGGTCGCACGGAACCGTAACAACCGATAATGATACCATATTACTATCCTCCCCGGTTCAATGGTGCTACAGCCTATTAGTATTATCGAATTTAAATAAAATAATGCCTCTCGCAAATTCAAGCGGCCACACTAATGTTGACTAGAGGCATTTAACTATGAGGCCTGTACTATTATTTCACGCAACCCGCCCCGATGCAAACTATTCGAGATCTAGCGTTATGTCATAATGTCTTGCTATAAATGACTAAATTTCGCATCCAAATTATATACTTATGAAACATGGCAAAAAAGCAAAAAGAAAACAAGAATGCAAAAACCTGTCCAACAACTCAATTTCACCAACCTACAAAGGGTCCTCCAAGTTATTTATCATCAAAGAGCCATTAGTTGATTATTGGGCCGAGCTGGGCAATGTGACTTGTGCTTAAATTTTAAAATACTTTGGTTCATTCTACTGTGGTCAAACTGATGTCAATCCGATAGGCTAAATGGATTAAAAAATAAAAAATGATATAGAAAGTTAAACATCATTCCTTCCCCATCATTATTTAATTCTTTATCTTACCAGAAAGCAAAATTGACAAAATGTAATGATGTGCTTTTTTGACTAGCACCAATTGAACAGCCTTATTATACATCAAAAATTTTTACCAATGACACCCAAAAAATGGTGTGCAGTAACTTTAATAAACCAAGAAATTTAAAGATATAGCCAAAATAGAGTTTCTAACCTTACACAATCCCTTTGTGTTACTGGTTCCTTTGGCAGACAGTTTGACTGGTCTTTCTCCCAAATCACTTGGGTTAACTCTTTATTGTAGCAGAGACCGCAATAGCACCAAAAAGGCATACTGCCGGTGCTGCAACAAGAGCCAATCGACCCATCTTACCAGCGAAATACATACTCATGAGGTCGTATACTACAATGAAAATAGTGGCATCCGGTAGCCGCTCGAAACAGAAATATATCCCACTGGTCCCAAAGCAATAGCATCCGAAGCTACTGAATCAAGAAAACAGTCTCATAGCAGCCATATGTTCGTCCGACTGACCGTGTTGAAACCCACGAAACCTGATCTGCATAGCGGGCTGCATCCCCACAATATACATACAGCTATATGCCACATACAGCCTCATCGAATACCTCCCAGCAATCAACAACACCTAACACATACGACGGAATCGAAGTAATAATAAACACATAACTATCCTATGCCGAAGCCACATAAAAATACCCAAAAGCCGAGGCTAAACTCTTCGTAAGCGATCCCATATTGACAACCTCGACATATAACCAGGACATATAGCAACCAAATTAGCAGTCACCAAACCTGTTTCAGAATCCCACCTATCTTACCCAAAGAAATGCATCACTATAATCGCACCACTCGCAAAAAAGGCACAGTCGAGGCATCAACTTCGCGTATCTGAACCGCCAACCTTAAAAACTTCAAACCCCAATAGGCAGCAGCAGCAGTAATCGTAAGACCAGGGTACAAAGTCCCACCAATGATTCTACCTAAAGAATTTCAGATTTCGGCATCGAACCAGTTCCCAAAACTCTTATGACTCCCGGAACCATTTTCGAATGAGATAGCGTACTGACAGCGCATAGCGAACATCCACAACTGAGTGTCCACCACCGAATGCCCACAACCAAACATTCATAACCGAACGTCCACAACCGGGCATCCATGACTGAGCATCTGCAACTGAACGACCATAGCCGCACGTTCACAACCGAAAGTTCACAACCGAATGTCCACGACCGAGTGTCCACAACTGAATGACCATAACCAAACATTCAAAGCCGAACGTCCGTAAACGAACGTCTACAACCGAGCGTCCACAATTGAACAACCATAACAAAACGTTCACAACTGCAACTGAATGTCCAAGACCGAACGTCCCCAACTGAACGACCATAACCAAACGTTCACAACCGAAAAGTCCGTGCCGGACGGTGTTGAAGCAATTTCTTGTAACCGCTTCAAACAAATAAAGAGGGCCTGCCGGTCGAACCAAGGAAAGGTTCTCCCGGAAGGCTTATGCATCAGTCCTTCGATTAGCGAGACCGGACGGCTCTTTCAGGCCCTTCGTCCTTGGTACGAGCTCCGAAGCATGCTGCATATATGAAAGAACCCGTTAGAAGGTGGTCCCGAGGCCGAAGCCCCGGGGGACCACCCTCCGACGGTCAAGTCAGAACCTCCGATGGGAGAGGATTTAGTGTGTGTGATATGTATATTGCAATGTGAGATAAGGTGAGATAATATGATATCAGTTATGTTATTATAATGAAATAAAGGAGTAGTATTTATAGGGAGAGAAAGTGGGACACAATCCCTTAATACCCGGAATATGTAGCAGACACAATCCCTTAATATCCGGGCTAGGTGGCGCAGTCTGGCGCCGCCATCTGTCGTAGTACTTACAGTGATATTTAGCCGGATGGCTCCGCGTGCCCTTCGGTATTTCCGGATGGCTCCGCGCCGTTCGGACGGCTAGTCAAGATGGGCCGTCCGGACACATCCGTCAACATGTCCCCCCAGTATTGCATTATCGGTTGAAGATCGATGATGTAATACTTAAAGAATACCTTTATGCCTTTCGGCACACGTCGCTCGGACACATACCTGCAATTCTTAAATAATACCTTTGTGCCTTTCAGCAAACATCATTCGGACATATACACATGTAATACTTAAATAATACCTTGGTGCCCTTCGGCAACGTCCTTTGGGCACATATACCTGCAATATTTACATAATACCTTTATGCCTTTCGGCATGCGTCGTTCGGACATATACACCAACAATAGTCAAAATGCTAGAAGTCCAAACCAAGATAATACTTGCGAAACAGTCATATAACTTTAAAACAAGCGTCGCAAACTATACTTTATTGAAGCAGAATTCATTCCCTAGAATATATACAACAGCCAACATAAAATCAACAATTTACCAGTTTACCAGCAGTAAACCATGAAAGCAAGGGCCTAAGCAGCGAAAACAAAACTAACCACCCAATCTCGTCTGCAACTCATCTAGAAGATGGGATTCGTTTTCTAGCCATATTCACCTATCTCTTTCTCGTGTTTTGTAAGCTGTTTTAGCGCAACCATAGATTTTAGAGTATTGGTTTCTTTAACTTGTATACATCGCACCGTGCTAAAGAGCATTACTACTGTTGTCGGTACTGTAGGGATTAAAACTAAGATTTACAAACACGCACTGTCAAAGGAGTTAAGGCTCAAAATCCCATCGTAATAAGTATTCCAGTCACGTCTCAAGTTTGCATTGCAAAATATATTTTTACTCAAAGATAGTTGGTTCTTATTAAAAACTTATGCCTATTCTATGAAATTTAGCTACCTCAAGCTTCTAATAGTTGGTTGGTTATTAATGTTACTATAGTTAATCTATTATTTCTTTATCTTAATTTTCATTTAAGCAATTGCGCAACACCCTATTCCACATCATCCAACATCCTTAACACGAAGATGGCAGATTAAACTGATCCTTTTTAACAACAAATAATTTAATGATTTATATAGAATTTCCTTTCAGTAACAAAAATATCATGTCCATATGTAACACCAGTATTGCATTGTTAGTAAAATACTGACGTAATACTTTAAAGGGTACCTTATGGCCTTTCGGCCTGAATCATTCGGACTAGTGTTGTATTTGCCTCTCGGTGCGCGCCTTTCAGACATATACATTAACATGTCCCCCCAGTATAGTATTGTTGACCAGCGGTTAATGATACTATACTCAAACATTGTTGAATCCGAAGTGAGACGTATTTTTCCCATCATCCCTTTGTTCCTGCATAAATAAAACATCGACCCCAAACGTATACCTTTCTGTCGCGATTGTATGGCACCCCTTTGAACATTGACCACAAAAATCTCCGGAGGGGGCCAGCCTCTCGGAGGGGTCACTTTGTACTTATGTTCAAAGTGTGATAAATGATTCAGCCTTTCCGCCAGGATTATGGCAACCCCTTCCCTTTTTGGGTATCAACCATCTTTGAACATTGACCACAAAATCTCCGGAGGGCGCGAACCTCTCGGAGGGGCCATTTTCTAATTATGTTCAGAAAACAATGAACACTGATCACTAATCTCCGGAGGGCACGAACCTCTCGGAGGGATCACTTTCTACTTATGTTCGTGATATTACAGGTGGTTCAGCCTTTCCGCCAGGATTATGGCAACCCCTTTTTGGGTATCAACCATCTTTGGACATTGACCACACACTCCCCGGAGGGCGTGAACCTCTCGGGGGGGCCATTTTCTAATTATGTCCAGAAAACAATGAACACTGATCACTAATCTCCGGAGGGCACGAACCTCTCGGAGGGATCACTTTCTACTTATGTTCGTGATATTACAGGTGGTTCAGCCTTTCCGCCAGGATTATGGCAACCCCTTTTTGGGTATCAACCATCTTTGGACATTGACCACACACTCCCCGGAGGGCGTGAACCTCTCGGGGGGGCCATTTTCTAATTATGTCCAGAAAACCAACCTCGAACATTGACTACGCCCGGATGTCGCGAGTCACCCGGACGAGCCACATTAAACTTATGTTCGGAAAACCAACCTCGAACACTGACTACGCCCGGATGTCGCGAGTCACCCGGACGAGCCACATTAAACTTGTGTTCGGGCTATTTGTAATTGCAACACATGTGGAACCTCGTATAACTATCCCTGTAGAGTAAATCATGAAAGCTCTTGTCTTTTCCGCTAGGTACGAAAGATATAATATTTCACATGTATCAATACATAAGAGAGTCACAACGGGTAGACATCGACACACCGGTCGCTTTTAATTTGTCTATAATGGGTGTTATTCCTGCGCAATAGAACATGAAAGCTTTTTTTCCTTTTCTTGTTATATATAACCAATAAAATATTCTCATGCATCGATAGGAAATTTTAGATTTAAACCGAACCGTAGCGTAATCAATGGAGATTTTTAGCATGGCCCGGACGATGCGTGCCGTCCGGACGAAATCGTAGGAGTGCTTTCCGCAATCGTTAGATCCGAAGCTTGTCTTTCCTGTAGAATGAAACTTGAAAGCTTTTTTGCTTTCTTCCGTTAAGTATGACAAACACAATATTTCTCTTGTATCAATAAATAAATAGGTCGCACGGAACCGTAACAACCGATAATGATACCATATTACTATCCTCCCCGGTTCAATGGTGCTACAGCCTATTAGTATTATCGAATTTAAATAAAATAATGCCTCTCGCAAATTCAAGCGGCCACACTAATGTTGACTAGAGGCATTTAACTATGAGGCCTGTACTATTATTTCACGCAACCCGCCCCGATGCAAACTATTCGAGATCTAGCATTATGTCATAATGTCTTGCTATAAATGACTAAATTTCGCATCCAAATTATATACTTATGAAACATGGCAAAAAAGCAAAAAGAAAACAAGAATGCAAAAACCTGTCCAACAACTCAATTTCACCAAACTACAAAGGGTCCTCCAAGTTATTTATCATCAAAGAGCCATTAGTTGATTATTGGGCCGAGCTGGGCAATTTGACTTGTGCTTAAATTTTAAAATACTTTGGTTCATTCTACTGTGGTCAAACTGATGTCAATCCGATAGGCTAAATGGATTAAAAAATAAAAAATGATATAGAAAGTTAAACATCATTCCTTCCCCATCATTATTTAATTCTTTATCTTACCAGAAAGCAAAATTGACAAAATGTAATGATGTGCTTTTTTGACTAGCACCAATTGATCAGCCTTATTATACATCAAAAAAAAAATTTACCAATGACACCAAAACAATGGTGTGCAGTAACTTTAATAAACCAAGAAATTTAAAGATATAGCCAAAATAGAGTTTCTAACCTTACACAATCCCTTTGTGTTACTGGTTCCTTTGGCAGACAGTTTGACTGGTCTTTCTCCCAAATCACTTGGGTTAACTCTTTATTGTAGCAGAGACCGCAATAGCACCCAAAAAGGCATACTGTCGGTGCTGCAACAAGAGCCAATCGACCCATCGTACCAGCGAAATACATACTCATGAGGTCGTATACTACAATGAAAATAGTGGCATCCGGTAGCCGCTCGAAACAGAAATATATCCCACTGGTCCCAAAGCAATAGCATCCGAAGCTACTGAATCAAGAAAACAGTCTCATAGCAGCCATATGTTCGTCCGACTGACCGTGTTGAAACCCACGAAACCTGATCTGCATAGCGGGCTGCATCCCCACAATATACATACAGCTATATGCCACATACAGCCTCATCGAATACCTCCCAGCAATCAACAACACCTAACACATACGACGGAATCGAAGTAATAATAAACACATAACTATCCTATGCCGAAGCCACATAAAAATACCCAAAAGCCGAGGCTAAACTCTTCGTAAGCGATCCCATATTGACAACCTCGACATATAACCAGGACATATAGCAACCAAAATAGCAGTCACCAAACCTGTTTCAGAATCCCACCTATCTTACCCAAAGAAATGCATCACTATAATCGCACCACTCGCAAAAAAGGCACAGTCGAGGCATCAACTTCGCGTATCTGAACCGCCAACCTTAAAAACTTCAAACCCCAATAGGCAGCAGCAGCAGTAATCGTAAGACCAGGGTACAAAGTCCCACCAATGATTCTACCTAAAGAATTTCAGATTTCGGCATCGAACCAGTTCCCAAAACTCTTATGACTCCCGGAACCATTTTCGAATGAGATAGCGTACTGACAGCGCATAGCGAACATCCACAACTGAGTGTCCACCACCGAATGCCCACAACCAAACATTCATAACCGAACGTCCACAACCGGGCATCCACGACTGAGCATCTGCAACTGAACGACCATAGCCGCACGTTCACAACCGAAAGTTCACAACCGAATGTCCACGACCGAGTGTCCACAACTGAATGACCATAACCAAACATTCAAAGCCGAACGTCCGTAAACGAACGTCTACAACCGAGCGTCCACAATTGAACAACCATAACAAAACGTTCACAACTGCAACTGAATGTCCAAGACCGAACGTCCCCAACTGAACGACCATAACCAAACGTTCACAACCGAAAAGTCCGTGCCGGACGGGAAGTGAGACCTGTTATCCTTAACTCTTGGCACATTATGAACATCCATTCTAGGTTCACCTTCTGCTTGGTGATTTTATAAAAACGAACATGCCAGATTCGACGCCCCGGCTTCAGAATATTCAATCTCAGATACCTAACATGTGTTAGTTCAAAGACACCACATGTATAATGTCTAACCCACATTCAAAATCCCACCAATTTTCTTTGGAAGCAACTTATGATCACCTATTTCTGTGCAAATCATTTGACTAAAACTTGTAACAAAAATAGATTAGAGTTTACAAGAAACTTGTGATAATCCAATCTATAGGGCAGTCATGGGAGAGAATCGAAATTAAGAGAGTATTGTCAAATTGGATCAAAATTAATCAAATGTTGCCGAAGATTGACACAAAATGATAAAAAGTACTTATGTGACTCATGTACAACACCATAAACATCACATTATAAATGACAAACTGGATTTTCATTTGGTTCCTTTCTAACTTCGACATACCAACTTGTAAATTTATGGATGTACACCTGTATTCACCATTTTTTAATACCATCATTTTTAACTCAGTGATCTACGAAGTAATTTAGCAACCAAATCTTCACATAATATTTTAACTAGTTAAATGCCGAAACGCATTCTTGAACAAAGTATAGTTATACCATAAAGTCAAGCCGATAACATGAGTCTAATTCAAATATGAAGCCGAACACATTTAGTCAACCATAAAATAACATTTTTTCGCCCGATCATAAACACCAACGATTTTTATGCCACCACGCATATATGCCACTACGCATTTGATTGTTTTAAGCTATTTACTCCGTTACTCTTTAGCATTAGTTTTACTAAAAGGAATTGCATGTGTTAACTTGTTTGCACAAATATAATACATAATCTCCTCACTGTATGGCCTCTTCGTCAGTTAATTACCATCCAAACTGTTACCCCAAAATGGATATAAAAATAACATCTTTTTATAGCCAATTTTAACATAAATTGGATTTTCATTCTTTTGCAAGATAACCAACTTTTTAGAGCCAACTTGAATATAAAGATCATTGTTTAGTCATTCAGGAGATAACTAGTTTTCTACAACCAATCTAAACATTTATCAAATTTTTAGCCTTATGCAAATGTACTAGCATTTTTATCAGAGAAGCAATACTACAACTTTTGCTTCCTTTCTCATGCAAGATTTTTCTTTTACGAACATTTCATGGCATTTAAGATCAAAATGAGGAAGTAGGGATAGATAACTTACAGACCCGGGTTTGAGGTTACAAACCCGCCATCACACGCTACTTATCTCTTTGTTTTTGACAAAGAGACGCAAGGTACCCTGTGTTTACTTCCCTGCTTTGAACCGAAACCGAAGAACTGGATCTTAGCCAACAAACCCTTCACCCTTTTGCTTTTCATGTATTTTCAATGGTTGGAACCCATTATCGGTGTAACCGAACGAACAAGTACCTCTGAACAATGCCATCTCCGAGCGAGACAGTATCTTCGGACGACGGACCGAAAGAGACCACACCGGATGGCCCTTTGTCGGTCCATATTGTCGTCTACACTCGACCTCCATACCGGAGGTTCATACCGAACGTCCTTATATGTGGACCACAAATGTCACGACTATATCCGAACGAGATGGTATCTCCGAATGATACTGAATATCCGAACAACCCGGTCGAACATTTATACCGAACGTCCGTCCGGGAAGTTGTGCCGAACGCCCATAAGCGGGCTGAGAATGTGACCCATCCTTTGTTTTTTCACCAACTGCGAAGCTAAAAACCCATCTTTAAGCCCAAGGCATTCTAAACGAGATGCATCGATCACCGCCATAGTATCACCATCATCCCTATTATCAATCGATAAGTCCAACTCAAGGCTTCTTAACGCCTTCCCGCAAATATTATCATAAATCTTCCCAATGCAATCATTTAAGTTCCCAACGAAAGACAACTTTTTAAGACCGAACCAAACTTTTCAAGACCGAACCAACAAGGAAGCAAATTCATTATCAAGTTATCACCCGATTCATAAAGCGGAACCCTAACAGCGACTGTCCTAAGACTCGGAAAACAACCCGAAAAAGCCGGCCTCTTTGAACCATTCATACTGGTAACTTTAAGCACTTCCACAGGCTCACCATTCTCAATCCTTAAACAACAATCATCCTCACCCGCATCAACAAATATTCTCAAATCAATCTCCGCCCCATTTCTCAAAACCACACTTTGAATAAACCCATTAATCCTAGACCTACCCCGGCCACAAGAACCATGTATATGAAGCCTAAACTTAGTCAATAGTCTGACTTTAATTAAAAGTCAGAACCCTTTGAACAATATCAAAAAACATAACAGAAGATGAACCTTTCTTTAAAAGGTTTAAATAAAGTGAATCATCAAGATCAATAGTTGGTAACAAGGATCACGAACTTACTTGTCATCCGGTAACAAGCTGATTTTATCCATTTTTAAAACATGGGTTGATCTTTCCTCACACGCCTCCATGACTCCACCCGACGCGCCCTTATGAGCCGTTCGTCCTTGGTACGAGTTCATCGAATGAGAACAAATCCGATTGACTTAAACCCACTTGAGACCAAGGAGCTGAGACCTACAACTCCGATTGACTCAAACCCACTTGGCTCAAACCCACTTGAGACCAGGGAACCGTATCTTCTTGCCATTATAGACCCAGATCTACGATCGAAACCGGGCCTACACAAACCCATCTACCCAGGACTGTAAGAACCGAAATGGAGATAAGACCCGTCCTTCCCAGCTCTAGTAGACTGAAAGGCCAGGTCCCACGGATGGCGCCAATTTGTTGAAGCAATTTCTTGTAACCGCTTCAAACAAATAAAGAGGGCCTGCCGGTCGAACCAAGGAAAGGTTCTCCCGGAAGGCTTATGCATCAGTCCTTCGATTAGGCGAGACCGGACGGCTCTTTCAGGCCCTTCGTCCTTGGTACGAGCTCCGAAGCATGCTGCATATATGAAAGAACCCGTTAGAAGGTGGTCCCGAGGCCGAAGCCCCGGGGGACCACCCTCCGACGGTCAAGTCAGAACCTCCGATGGGAGAGGATTTAGTGTGTGTGATATGTATATTGCAATGTGAGATAAGGTGAGATAATATGATATCAGTTATGTTATTATAATGAAATAAAGGAGTAGTATTTATAGGGAGAGAAAGTGGGACACAATCCCTTAATACCCGAAATATGTAGCAGACACAATCCCTTAATATCCGGGCTAGGTGGCGCAGTCTGGCGCCGCCATCTGTCGTAGTACTTACAGTGATATTTAGCCGGATGGCTCCACGTGCCCTTCGGTATTTCCGGATGGCTCCGCGCCGTTCGGACGGCTAGTCAAGATGGGCCGTCCGGACACATCCGTCAACAGACGGGAAGTGAGACCTGTTATCCTTAACTCTTGGCACATTATGAACATCCATTCTAGGTTCACCTTCTGCTTGGTGATTTTATAAAAACGAACATGCCAGATTCGACGCCCCGGCTTCAGAATATTCAATCTCAGATACCTAACATGTGTTAGTTCAAAGACACCACATGTATAATGTCTAACCCACATTCAAAATCCCACCAATTTTCTTTGGAAGCAACTTATGATCACCTATTTCTGTGCACATCATTTGACTAAAACTTGTAACAAAAATAGATTAGAGTTTACAAGAAACTTGTGATAATCCAATCTATAGGGCAGTCATGGGAGAGAATCGAAATTAAGAGAGTATTGTCGAATTGGATCAAAATTAATCAAATGTTGCCGAAGATTGACACAAAATAATAAAAAGTACTTATGTGACTCATGTACAACACCATAAACATCACATTATAAATGACAAACTGGATTTTCATTTGGTTCCTTTCTAACTTCGACATACCAACTTGTAAATTTATGGATGTACACCTATATTCACCATTTTTTAATACCATCATTTTTAACTCAGTGATCTACGAAGTAATTTAGCAACCAAATCTTCACATAATATTTTAACTAGTTAAATGCCGAAACGCATTCTTGAACAAAGTATAGTTATACCATAAAGTCAAGCCGATAACATGAGTCTAATTCAAATATGAAGCCGAACACATTTAGTCAACCATAAAATAACATTTTTTCGCCCGATCATAAACACCAACGATTTTTATGCCACCACGCATATATGCCACTACGCATTTGATTGTTTTAAGCTATTTACTCTGTTACTCTTTAGCATTAGTTTTACTAAAAGGAATTGCATGTGTTAACTTGTTTGCACAAATATAATACATAATCTCCTCACTGTATGGCCTCTTCGTCAGTTAATTACCATCCAAACTGTTACCCCAAAATGGATATAAAAATAACATCTTTTTATAGCCAATTTTAACATAAATTGGATTTTCATTCTTTTGCAAGATAACCAACTTTTTAGAGCCAACTTGAATATAAAGATCATTGTTTAGTCATTCAGGAGATAACTAGTTTTCTACAACCAATCTAAACATTTATCAAATTTTTAGCCTTATGCAAATGTACTAGCATTTTTATCAGAGAAGCAATACTACAACTTTTGCTTCCTTTCTCATGCAAGATTTTTCTTTTACGAACATTTCATGGCATTTAAGATCAAAATGAGGAAGTAGGGATAGATAACTTACAGACCCGGGTTTGAGGTTACAAACCCGCCATCACACGCTACTTATCTCTTTGTTTTTGACAAAGAGACGCAAGGTACCCTGTGTTTACTTCCCTGCTTTGAACCGAAACCGAAGAACTGGATCTTAGCCAACAAACCCTTCACCCTTTTGCTTTTCATGTATTTTCAATGGTTGGAACCCATTATCGGTATAACCGAATGAACAAGTACCTCTGAACAATGCCATCTCCGAGCGAGACAGTATCTTCGGACGACGGACCGAAAGAGACCACACCGGATGGCCCTTTGTCGGTCCATATTGTCGTCTACACTCGACCTCCATACCGGAGGTTCATACCGAACGTCCTTATATGTGGACCACAAATGTCACGACTATATCCGAACGAGATGGTATCTCCGAATGATACTGAATATCCGAACAACCCGGTCGAACATTTATACCGAACGTCCGTCCGGGAAGTTGTGCCGAACGCCCATAAGCGGGCTGAGAATGTGACCCATCCTTTGTTTTTTCACCCACTGCGAAGCTAAAAACCCATCTTTAAGCCCAAGGCATTCTAAACGAGATGCATCGATCACCGCCATAGTATCACCATCATCCCTATTATCAATCGATAAGTCCAACTCAAGGCTTCTTAACGCCTTCCCGCAAATATTATCATAAATCTTCCCAATGCAATCATTTAAGTTCCCAACGAAAGACAACTTTTTAAGACCGAACCAAACTTTTCAAGACCGAACCAACAAGGAAGCAAATTCATTATCAAGTTATCACCCGATTCATAAAGCGGAACCCTAACAGCGACTGTCCTAAGACTCGGAAAACAACCCGAAAAAGCCGGCCTCTTTGAACCATTCATACTAGTAACTTTAAGCACTTCCACAGGCTCACCATTCTCAATCCTTAAACAACAATCATCCTCACCCGCATCAACAAATATTCTCAAATCAATCTCCGCCCCATTTCTCAAAACCACACTTTGAATAAACCCATTAATCCTAGACCTACCCCGGCCACAAGAACCATGTATATGAAGCCTAAACTTAGTCAATAGTCTGACTTTAATTAAAAGTCAGAACCCTTTGAACAATATCAAAAAACATAACAGAAGATGAACCTTTCTTTAAAAGGTTTAAATAAAGTGAATCATCAAGATCAATAGTTGGTAACAAGGATCACGAACTTACTTGTCATCCGGTAACAAGCTGATTTTATCCATTTTTAAAACATGGGTTGATCTTTCCTCACACGCCTCCATGACTCCACCCGACGCGCCCTTATGAGCCGTTCGTCCTTGGTACGAGTTCATCGAATGAGAACAAATCCGATTGACTTAAACCCACTTGAGACCAAGGAGCTGAGACCTACAACTCCGATTGACTCAAACCCACTTGGCTCAAACCCACTTGAGACCAGGGAACCGTATCTTCTTGCCATTATAGACCCAGATCTACGATCGAAACCGGGCCTACACAAACCCATCTACCCAGGACTGTAAGAACCGAAATGGAGATAAGACCCGTCCTTCCCAGCTCTAGTAGACTGAAAGGCCAGGTCCCACGGATGGCGCCAATTTGTTGAAGCAATTTCTTGTAACCGCTTCAAACAAATAAAGAGGGCCTGCCGGTCGAACCAAGGAAAGGTTCTCCCGGAAGGCTTATGCATCAGTCCTTCGATTAGGCGAGACCGGACGGCTCTTTCAGGCCCTTCGTCCTTGGTACGAGCTCCGAAGCATGCTGCATATATGAAAGAACCCGTTAGAAGGTGGTCCCGAGGCCGAAGCCCCGGGGGACCACCCTCCGACGGTCAAGTCAGAACCTCCGATGGGAGAGGATTTAGTGTGTGTGATATGTATATTGCAATGTGAGATAAGGTGAGATAATATGATATCAGTTATGTTATTATAATGAAATAAAGGAGTAGTATTTATAGGGAGAGAAAGTGGGACACAATCCCTTAATACCCGGAATATGTAGCAGACACAATCCCTTAATATCCGGGCTAGGTGGCGCAGTCTGGCGCCGCCATCTGTCGTAGTACTTACAGTGATATTTAGCCGGATGGCTCCACGTGCCCTTCGGTATTTCCGGATGGCTCCGCGCCGTTCGGACGGCTAGTCAAGATGGGCCGTCCGGACACATCCGTCAATAGACGGGAAGTGAGACCTGTTATCCTTAACTCTTGGCACATTATGAACATCCATTCTAGGTTCACCTTCTGCTTGGTGATTTTATAAAAACGAACATGCCAGATTCGACGCCCCGGCTTCAGAATATTCAATCTCAGATACCTAACATGTGTTAGTTCAAAGACACCACATGTATAATGTCTAACCCACATTCAAAATCCCACCAATTTTCTTTGGAAGCAACTTATGATCACCTATTTCTGTGCACATCATTTGACTAAAACTTGTAACAAAAATAGATTAGAGTTTACAAGAAACTTGTGATAATCCAATCTATAGGGCAGTCATGGGAGAGAATCGAAATTAAGAGAGTATTGTCGAATTGGATCAAAATTAATCAAATGTTGCCGAAGATTGACACAAAATAATAAAAAGTACTTATGTGACTCATGTACAACACCATAAACATCACATTATAAATGACAAACTGGATTTTCATTTGGTTCCTTTCTAACTTCGACATACCAACTTGTAAATTTATGGATGTACACCTATATTCACCATTTTTTAATACCATCATTTTTAACTCAGTGATCTACGAAGTAATTTAGCAACCAAATCTTCACATAATATTTTAACTAGTTAAATGCCGAAACGCATTCTTGAACAAAGTATAGTTATACCATAAAGTCAAGCCGATAACATGAGTCTAATTCAAATATGAAGCCGAACACATTTAGTCAACCATAAAATAACATTTTTTCGCCCGATCATAAACACCAACGATTTTTATGCCACCACGCATATATGCCACTACGCATTTGATTGTTTTAAGCTATTTACTCTGTTACTCTTTAGCATTAGTTTTACTAAAAGGAATTGCATGTGTTAACTTGTTTGCACAAATATAATACATAATCTCCTCACTGTATGGCCTCTTCGTCAGTTAATTACCATCCAAACTGTTACCCCAAAATGGATATAAAAATAACATCTTTTTATAGCCAATTTTAACATAAATTGGATTTTCATTCTTTTGCAAGATAACCAACTTTTTAGAGCCAACTTGAATATAAAGATCATTGTTTAGTCATTCAGGAGATAACTAGTTTTCTACAACCAATCTAAACATTTATCAAATTTTTAGCCTTATGCAAATGTACTAGCATTTTTATCAGAGAAGCAATACTACAACTTTTGCTTCCTTTCTCATGCAAGATTTTTCTTTTACGAACATTTCATGGCATTTAAGATCAAAATGAGGAAGTAGGGATAGATAACTTACAGACCCGGGTTTGAGGTTACAAACCCGCCATCACACGCTACTTATCTCTTTGTTTTTGACAAAGAGACGCAAGGTACCCTGTGTTTACTTCCCTGCTTTGAACCGAAACCGAAGAACTGGATCTTAGCCAACAAACCCTTCACCCTTTTGCTTTTCATGTATTTTCAATGGTTGGAACCCATTATCGGTATAACCGAATGAACAAGTACCTCTGAACAATGCCATCTCCGAGCGAGACAGTATCTTCGGACGACGGACCGAAAGAGACCACACCGGATGGCCCTTTGTCGGTCCATATTGTCGTCTACACTCGACCTCCATACCGGAGGTTCATACCGAACGTCCTTATATGTGGACCACAAATGTCACGACTATATCCGAACGAGATGGTATCTCCGAATGATACTGAATATCCGAACAACCCGGTCGAACATTTATACCGAACGTCCGTCCGGGAAGTTGTGCCGAACGCCCATAAGCGGGCTGAGAATGTGACCCATCCTTTGTTTTTTCACCAACTGCGAAGCTAAAAACCCATCTTTAAGCCCAAGGCATTCTAAACGAGATGCATCGATCACCGCCATAGTATCACCATCATCCCTATTATCAATCGATAAGTCCAACTCAAGGCTTCTTAACGCCTTCCCGCAAATATTATCATAAATCTTCCCAATGCAATCATTTAAGTTCCCAACGAAAGACAACTTTTTAAGACCGAACCAAACTTTTCAAGACCGAACCAACAAGGAAGCAAATTCATTATCAAGTTATCACCCGATTCATAAAGCGGAACCCTAACAGCGACTGTCCTAAGACTCGGAAAACAACCCGAAAAAGCCGGCCTCTTTGAACCATTCATACTGGTAACTTTAAGCACTTCCACAGGCTCACCATTCTCAATCCTTAAACAACAATCATCCTCACCCGCATCAACAAATATTCTCAAATCAATCTCCGCCCCATTTCTCAAAACCACACTTTGAATAAACCCATTAATCCTAGACCTACCCCGGCCACAAGAACCATGTATATGAAGCCTAAACTTAGTCAATAGTCTGACTTTAATTAAAAGTCAGAACCCTTTGAACAATATCAAAAAACATAACAGAAGATGAACCTTTCTTTAAAAGGTTTAAATAAAGTGAATCATCAAGATCAATAGTTGGTAACAAGGATCACGAACTTACTTGTCATCCGGTAACAAGCTGATTTTATCCATTTTTAAAACATGGGTTGATCTTTCCTCACACGCCTCCATGACTCCACCCGACGCGCCCTTATGAGCCGTTCGTCCTTGGTACGAGTTCATCGAATGAGAACAAATCCGATTGACTTAAACCCACTTGAGACCAAGGAGCTGAGACCTACAACTCCGATTGACTCAAACCCACTTGGCTCAAACCCACTTGAGACCAGGGAACCGTATCTTCTTGCCATTATAGACCCAGATCTACGATCGAAACCGGGCCTACACAAACCCATCTACCCAGGACTGTAAGAACCGAAATGGAGATAAGACCCGTCCTTCCCAGCTCTAGTAGACTGAAAGGCCAGGTCCCACGGATGGCGCCAATTTGTTGAAGCAATTTCTTGTAACCGCTTCAAACAAATAAAGAGGGCCTGCCGGTCGAACCAAGGAAAGGTTCTCCCGGAAGGCTTATGCATCAGTCCTTCGATTAGGCGAGACCGGACGGCTCTTTCAGGCCCTTCGTCCTTGGTACGAGCTCCGAAGCATGCTGCATATATGAAAGAACCCGTTAGAAGGTGGTCCCGAGGCCGAAGCCCCGGGGGACCACCCTCCGACGGTCAAGTCAGAACCTCCGATGGGAGAGGATTTAGTGTGTGTGATATGTATATTGCAATGTGAGATAAGGTGAGATAATATGATATCAGTTATGTTATTATAATGAAATAAAGGAGTAGTATTTATAGGGAGAGAAAGTGGGACACAATCCCTTAATACCCGGAATATGTAGCAGACACAATCCCTTAATATCCGGGCTAGGTGGCGCAGTCTGGCGCCGCCATCTGTCGTAGTACTTACAGTGATATTTAGCCGGATGGCTCCGCGTGCCCTTCGGTATTTCCGGATGGCTCCGCGCCGTTCGGACGGCTAGTCAAGATGGGCCGTCCGGACACATCCGTCAACACTACCCAACAGCTTTCTAGTCTAGCCCTCAATCCACTATCTTCCTCGACCTTTATGACTTTATCGACCTGTTTGGTAGGAATAGATCTAGAACCTCCAACAACATCTCGATAGGACACATTCTGATGCTTAGTGAATCGAGTAGCTTGGAAAGGTGGGAAGTCCTCGTCACGAAATCGAGCGCGTTGTTGAGGCAGGTTGTTGATGTTGTTGCAGCCATTTAGATTCCCACTGTTTGTTCCTTTTATAAACTTCGCCCTGTTGATGGTGATTTTTTCCTCTCCTATCATGATGCCTTTTAGCCTCATTTCAAAAGTTACCACGTCAGGAATGTTAATGAACCTGAAAAGCCAAATCTAGACCCTAGCTTTGTCCTTTTGAATGCCATATAGACGTCGATCACCTTGCCGTATCGGTTAAACATCTTCCATAGGGCTTGAGAGTCCCAAGATTCTGGGAAATTCGTGAAAAAGAATGAAGTAGCCTTGTTTCGCATTACTTTGTCGAAATCACTCTTTCGTTTCTTAGGATTTTTATGTATTCCGCCATTGGGTTGATCGTTAACCTTATGCACTCCTTTGTCATATCTTCGTCTTCTTTCAACCTTAATCCAGTCTTCATCCTTGAATGATCCTTGTTGGTTCCTTGAATCAGTTTTGTGTTGACCTTCTTCGTCTTGAATGGTTGTTGCAGGGTGGGTTTTTGGATGTTGGTGGACGGTGGTGTTTGAGTGGTGGGGGAGGGTGGTGTTTAGGTGGTGGGGGTGATAAATAAATCCTAACCCTACATCGGGCTTGAGACATATCTATCATCTAATAATTTCGTCGCCAGTCAAAATGTAAAATTAATGACATAATCACTAGTTAAGGTCGCCCAAACAATTTAAGTGTCGAACTTGGACGAAATTCACATGGTTGATGGGAAACAACCAAATCTGATAAACACGTTGCTTCGCTTGTGTTGTGTTTTTCAGTCGTCCGAGATAGTTAAGGGCATCAAAATGGCGTTTTAATGTTTTTAAGTTAACTTGGGACTTTTGTGTTTTCGTTTTTTGTTAGGCATCAGTCAACATCTCCAAACTTGAAAGAGTTTTAGGAAATAAGATAATTTTATCCCCATAAATTTATCTTTGTTCTCCTAAAAATATAAGGCTTAAATTTCATAGGAATTCACATTTTAATCACAATAAATTGAAATTTGGTCCCCATAAATTTATCTATGTTCTCCTAAAAATATAGGGCTTATATTTCTTTGGAATTCACATTTTAATCACTATAAATTCTTCACATTTTAATCACAATAAATTGAAATTTGGTCCCCATAAATTTATCTATGTTCTCCTAAAAATATAGGGCATATATTCAGGGGCGCAGCTACATATAGGGGGGGGGGGGCGCCCGACCCCCCCGAAATTTTTTTTGCGATGTAAGGGGTATATAGTTTTCGTGTAGAAAAATTTCGGTATATTCGGTTTCGACCCCCCGAAATAGCGTTAGGAAAAAAAAAATTTAGATCCCGACCCCCCACTCAAAATGTTCTAGCTTCGCCACTGCTTATATTTCTTTGAAATTCACATTTTAATCACTATAAATTCTTCACATTTTAATCACAATAAATTGAAATTTGGTCCCCATAAATTTATCTATGTTCTCCTAAAAATATAGGGCTTATATTTCTTTGGAATTCACATTTTAATCACTATAAATTCTTCACATTTTAATCACAATAAATTGAAATTTGGTCCCCATAAATTTATCTATGTTCTCCTAAAAATATAGGGCTTATATTTCTTTGGAATTCACATTTTAATCACTATAAATTCTTCACATTTTAATCACAATAAATTGAAATTTGGTCCCCATAAATTTATCTACGTTCTCTTAAAAATATAGGGGCTTATATTTCTTTTGAATTCACATTTTCATCACAATAAATTCAAATTTGGACTTCAAGTTTCATAGAGGTTTTACCAACGTTTTCGCTATGCAACATTTACTCAAGTTATTCTACCTCATACTTGTTCAACTCAGACGTAATCACTTTGGATTCAAGTTCAATTTCACATATAGAAACAAGCTCAAACATGCATGGAGTCAACCTAAGGCAATAAGGCGTGTTCATTCGATTAGCATTTGAATCGAGTTCTATGTAGTAAATACGTGATGTTTCGGAAAGTAAATGTTATACTGAATTTTCGAGCTAAACCTCTGCTTGAGCTCATTCAAGCCAAAATCGACTATAAGAATTGGTTACGTGTGAACATATGGACATGCACTAATAGTTGCCACATACACTGGATTTTGCCAAATTGAATCACAAAAAGCTAAGCAAAACAGAAGGCAATCCAACAACCTTCAATAATCATACGAAATACACTTTCAACATATGAAGAACCAACAAGTACACATAAATAATCGGAGTTAGAAATTTACCATTTTGACCTTAAGAATTGGGAGTAGAAGATAACTGAATGGTTCTTCAATCTTAGAAACAAGAATAACCATCAAATTTGGCTGTCCTATAGACATTTCCCCTTTGTACAAGAGTAACGCGTGTTAGCCTAGCCATGTGCATTCAAAATTCCAGCTTTATTTTCGCAAGATTTAATATCTTGGCACTTTTGACTTTGACCATCATTGACTTTTTACCGGAAACTATTTCCTATCATAAATACTCACTCAATCAATCAATCCCCATCTGATCTATTAGTAGACTCTCTCCGTATCATTTGTATCAGATCCTGCACCACTTCCGACATACGTGGCCTAAACTCTGGTTCCGCCTGCAAAATATGGCAAATTTCATCCGGTTAGAGTGATAGTGAGCAACAAACGCACTTTTATATTATCATTCTAGAACATTATAAATAATAATTTTTTTATTATTATTATAAATAATTATTGTTTTGAATATGCTCATAAAACTATAGTCTTATAATGGTAATCTATCTTCTTTTAATTGACAGAATTAGGAGGTTTTATAATCTTGAATACACTTCGGATGACTTTGACCCGTTTGACATGTTTCTATTTTAGTCAAACTTTATAACTTTATTCATTTGATCCACAGAGATCAAATATAGCCCAAATCAAACCATATTTAGGTGAACAGATCGAAAATGTTATTGGACACATGCAGTTATTTAACTCTGAAGGATGGGTATAACGAACCTGAACACAACGTGATATGATATCTGCAAAATTGGAAAGCGATTTGACAGGGAACTGCCCCTTGAGGGAAGGATCAACCATTCTCGTTAATGCGTCGATATCGTGAAATTGAGGTACTGCCCATCTCACCAGCAACTGCTCCCCGCGATGCCGTGTACTGTAAACAATTCAAAGAAAATGTAACTAAAATGATCCGAACAAACAGTATACTATATATTTATTATATATGTTGTTTACCTGTCATAAGACTTCCGGCCTGTTAAAAGTTCTAACATCACTACCCCAAAACTATACACGTCGCTCATCTCTGTATAGATCCCTGACTCGAATTCTGGGGCACCATAACCAAAGGCCGCTAGAATGTTTCCTGACAACTGTGTGTGAAACAAAATTAATTTAAGAAAAATAGGAAAACCGTTCCAACAGGTAAAAGGAACCCACAAGTGAGACACGCATATACCTGACTTACTCCACCTCGAGATATTAAAGGAGCCAAACCACAATCTGAAACACGCACAGAAAGATCTTCATCGAGAAGAATATTGGTGGACTTGAAGTTTCTGTGAATAACAGGTGGCTCACAGAAATCGTGTAGATATCTAAACCACAAGTGAAAAAATAAGAGAGATGTTAATATGACAAAGGGAATTCTTAAGAAAAAATAATTCAAATCAGGCAACTTTGAAAACCATTTTTCAGTAAATTGAAACATTCCAAAAACAGAAAGGTTTGAATAGGAGAACCGAAACGAAAAATCGCTGAACTTTTAACGAAAGATATAATTTTTGTGCAATAAGTATTTCATACGTATAAACAAGTATATAACATTTCATAAATGTAGATTTTTTGAGGACAAGAAAACAGTAACAAGTTTATTTCGTGTATTTTAAGAAATAAACTTTTTTCAAGATGAAGGGAGTAATGATGTTCGCTTACTCTAAAGCTCTTGCAGCTCCAAGTGCCATACGGATGCGTAAACTCCATGTAAATTTATTTTTATAATCATCATCAGAGTGTAGTGCTTCCTGAAGAGTCCCATCACTACAGAACTCGTAAATTAATAGCCTTTGACCATGCTCTGAGCAGTAACCCATGAGTTCAACAACATTAGCATGCCGAATTTTATCAAGATTATTAACAAGCTCAATGAAATCTTCCTCCTTTTGCTGACTGATTACCCTTCTGTCCAACTTCTTCACAGCAAGCAACTAATGGCACAATATGAAGATAGATTATATAAGATTTCAAGTTTTTAAGAAACGGTTAGCTGCATCCAAATGCAGGTATGTTACAAATAACGTATGTAATTGCGCTACATCAGTTGGTAAAGGTCATACCTTTCCATTTGGAAGTTGTGCCCTGTAGACACTCCCCAACATTCCATTACCAAGAAGATTATCTTGAGAGAAACTGTTTGTGTATTGCTGAAGAGAAGCGATTGTGTAGGACCTGACAGATGTCTGAGGGACAAGAGGTTTGGTGGAAGTTCTTGCTGATTCAGTGGGTACAATGGGTTCTACGATAACCTTTTCATAAGGTAGAGGAATTGGTTGTGATTTCGGAAGTGGTGGTGGTGGTGGTGGGGGTGGTGGCGGGGGTGGTCGCATTGAATCAATCTCAAATCTAGTCATGTCTATATCCAGACTCTCCTGTCTTGGTATGGCAGATAGTCTTTGCACATTCATTTCCTGATCCTTTTTTGGCTTTAGAGTTGGACTTGGTCTTCTTGGTGGTGGTTGCGGTGGCAGTGCAAAGATTGGTTTTGGCTCCTCCTTTGGCATCACAACTGGTGCCACCTTTGGAACTGCAAGAAGTGAAAGAGATTCAGTGGTCTGGGACAGTTACCATTGTGAAGGGGCCCTTATTCCATGACAATAAGCTAAAATAACTTGAATCTCGAGGAGTTGTCTCTTCTTTCCAAATTGAAACAGATCATATAAAAAAATTTCATGGAGGTGGGAACGAAGGCGGGTAGGATAACAAGTACAAAACAGGTCTATTATGTGTGGGTTAAAAGGGACTAGGATGACCCACACAAATGTTTATCCACCTTTTGGTAAGTAAATAAAGTGCTAAATATATATATGCAAACCAGCAAATACTCTAGAAAACCTATAAGGACTTTCACGTTTTGCGCAATTAAATCTCTGAGGATTGTTTTTTGCATCAACTAAATCCTTGATCCTTCAACACATAAATCTTACAAAAGTATTATTTTGCATGTTCAAAAGGTCTTATTTTTGCGTAATTAAACCTCAAAACTCGCTAAAAGAGACCTTTTTCGTCTTAAGTTAAGGGCTTTGATCATGCAAGAAGTTTCAGGATTGCACAAAATTTATAGAGGTTTTCTGAATTTTGCCTATCACAAAAACATATCATACTTCTTGTAATAGATTATCATTGCGTTTTACCAAACTCGACCCATTTATAGGTATATTGGTTGAAATTGCCACCTCCAACAAATTCAATGACAATAAATTAACACTAACAAGGTAAACATAATCAAGATACCTTTATCAACTTGATTGGGTGGTTGAGAAAACGTCCCATTGTCTATCAGATTCTCTCTACCAGTGTATGGAGCTATCTCATGCCTCTTGGGTATCAAACCTGGAGTTCGTTTTCTTCTGAAGCGTCTTGGTGAAAATAGAAGACACACTAATGCTATAAGTATAAAACCAAACACCGACGCAATCGACACCCAAACTTTCTTTTTAGCCGTCCAGGACTTATTTGTGGTGGAAGATTTGGAACCCTGAGATGATGGACCACTGGCTTGTGGTGGTGCTTGTTTACCAGGTGGTTGCTTCCCCGGTGTTTGTTTAGGTGACGGAAAAAAAGTTGTTCCAGAACCTGTGGGTGTGGTTGAGGACGGGGATCCGGGTGGAGCTAATGGAGCTGCACCAGTAGTACTATTGAATGAATTCCCATCGCTTTTGAAATTGGGAATGCTTAGTAATTTGTCGGGTATAGGTCCACTGAACAGATTGTTTGCTACATTTCTGTAAGGCAGAAAAGAATAAGTCAGTAAAAAATACAAAACGGTAAATGCAGTGTTTGACTATGGTTACATGCCTTTTAAATTACTTCAAAAAGTGACAACACAGGGGAATTTTTGTGGATATCAATGATTTCCAATACTTATAATGGGTATATTGCATAAAAGTTAACGAACTCTTTTTACAGAAGAAAAAACATCAAAATCTGATGATTTTGGTTTTAAGTAATCTTCTAACCACATCAAAAACTAATAATAATAATAATAAAATAAAATAAGTAAATAAAAAAAAAAAAAAAAAAAAAAAAGTCAGCATGATCCAAGTTACATACACGTATTGCCACATCATAATTTTGAGCAGGCTATGCAGTCAAATTACCTTAGATAAAAATTACTCCATATATACTAAGTTGTTTACTTAAAATTAATATTCTGAAACTGTTGATTTTTTCTGTTTACCAAGAGTAGCAATTTGACAATAGTTAGTTAACTTTTTATGCAATTAGCTAACGTCAAATGAGCACTTCATTTTATCTGCAATACAATTAAAAAGCTTACAAATCAAGCAATGGAAGATCTTTTAGAACATCCAATGTCCCAGAGAGTTGATTGTTCTGCAAATGACTGTCGGGGAACATGTTAGTTTCACTTACAGAAAGAAATGTCATAAATTATTGTTCTTAATAAGATAACTGATGACTCACAAGGTAGCTAGAGAAGACAAACTTCCTAAGGAGGAAGGTAACTCTCCACTCAAACTGTTACTCGATATATCCCTGAAAACAGAAATGTAAAAAGCATCCAAATATTAACTAGAAGAAGAAAAGAAGAAATAAGTTTTTTGAGATAATAGATCTTACAGATTGGCCAAACCAGTTAGACCAGCAAAGGAATCAGGTATTTCACCAGACAAATTGTTATCATTTAGAGACCTGAAAATCGAGAAAAGTAACATATTAATAACTCTGACAAACGCCTGAGCTAGAGATGTGCAGGTCCATTATTGGTTAAAACAGGTGACATTTTAGTATAGAACAGGTTGGGTCGGGTTGATATGGTAACACTGGTTGTCCAATATTAATGACTACAGAATGTGTTGGTTATGATAAAAAAATATATAAAAAATTCACGATAATAATATCAATTTTGTATTAAAAAAACTAGGGAGGTTATATGCTCAAAAAATAGATTTTTGGGTGACTTTTAAACTGCTGACCTATTTAACCCGTTTGACATGTTTAGCCCATTTAGCTAAAATCCTTGAATTGAACCAGTAACTGGTTGAGATAAGACAAAGCAAATTGACCCGTTAACAAGTAAGTGGATCGAAACACCTCAGATATAGGCAAAAACATAATGGATTAGAACTTACAAGGCAGTTAGCTGTGTTAGAGAGGACAGACTCTCTGGTATGCTTCCAGTGAAGTTATTATCTGCAAGAAAACTGCCAAAGGTAAACAAATCAGAAAAACAAAATGTTATAAAACCAAGCTATTTGGTAACATTAGTCATTGTTAATCCCATGATAGTCTATACGGTTAAATCTTGCATGAATACTTACATTGTTGTGATGGTAACAGGAAGCTCAGATGGAAGGCCACCACCAATTAAGTTATTGCTCAAATCTCTACAAGCAAATAAGTTGACCAATTAGTCAATCATCAAGCGAACATATTTTCATTATCCTATCTATCTTAGTGATATAGGAAACGTTAGATTATCCGTGTAATTATCAAACAGTTACTTACAAGCTTTGGAGTGAAGAAAAAGATCGTAAGGTATCACCCAATTCTCCTCCCAAATTAGCACTATGAACGGTTCTGTAACAACAAAAAATAAAACACCTCATAAGAACATAATCACACGAAAACTCCAAAAATTAAAAACAGATGAATTCACATACATCGATATGACGTTTGTATTAGTAGCATCACACACAACACCTTGCCAACCCTCGGCACATGGGTCTCCAGCGCTAGCCGTCCATCCAGGAAGAGGGGGATATCCCAGCGCGGCATATAAATTATTCATTGCACTAACTGAGCAAGTAAAGATAGTAATAACAAACACAACAATTAGCAACACCCATTAAACCAATACCATCAAAAGAAAAAGAAAAGAACAATAAACCATCATGGTTGCTTTTTAGCTTTCAATCGACTTTAAATTAAAATTTTCAGACAAAAGTTACTACGACGAATTGACGGGCATACATGGAATTTTTTTAAGAGTTCAAAAAGTGATCTTATCAGAAAGTAACACGAATACATGGTAGACCAATGGGACGGCGATTGCACAACCATCATAAATGTTACTTTCACAAAATAAAAAACAAGTATTCTATGATTGCGAAATTCTCCCCAGTTCCAAAACATTAGTCCAGTTAGATCTTGACACCCTAATATCTCAATAAAAAAAATAAAAAAATAAATAAAAATAAATAAATAAATAAAAAGTAAAGTAACTCCCAATACCGTCTTCCACGGGTTATGGGTCCCAATACCGTCTTCCACGGTGTATGGGGGAGGTTGAGACGTAGACAGTCTTACCCCTACCTAAGGTAGAGAGGCTGCTTCCGGTTCTACCAAAGGTAGAAAAGGACCTCCGGCCTTGCAAGGGGTGAGGATCGAACCCTTGACCTCTGTTAACCACTTGATCCAACCTTGCTCTTAACCCTAATATCTCAATATTTAATGAAAAAAAAAAAAAAATCCTAATATGGAATTTTAAGCCAAATTAATTGCATTATCTTTTTAAAATTTTATTATATATTGGAAAAGTAATTAATTGCACCATTAGCTGCCAAGATAAAAGGGGTGTCTGGGACGACTGCTTTTTTTTTTTTTTTCTGCTTATCTGCTTATTCTTAAGCAGAAGCAGTTTAAACTTGTGTTCTTATTTTTTTTTCTTATCTGCATTTTCAGGTAAAAATTAGCATTTATTTTTGCTGAAATTACAATAAGCAATCCCTAACACCCCCTAATAGCACTATTAGTTACCAAATTAATTGCACTATTAGAAACCAAGATTAAGGTTTCTTTCTAAAAATAGAAAGAAATAAAAATACAAACAACCTAAACATGAAATTCAACAATTAGTCAAAAAAAGTGAGTTCATGATTGGCTAGCACACCAGTTCATCGGCAATAGTGTTTATTAGGCAGATCTACTTCCATTCTCTCTCACACACACTAAACACACCTTAAAAACACACACACATCTTTATCTAACAGCAATAAAAAACTTACCATCTCCAGGATTAGTAGCATAACAAAAAGGACCAACAAAACATAAAAGCAGCAACAAGTAAATCATCATAGATCTCTTAACATCCATTAACATAACTCAGCATATCCAATACAACCTGCAAACAAAAAATTTACAAAAAATATAAAAACTCAAATCTAGACAAAATGTGACATGGGTTATTTATATAAACACAAATGCTCAAATGGGTATTGCTTAGATTTGTATATAAGTGAAGAAAAATACTTCATTTAGGCATTTTATAAAAAATGATCATCACCTTCTTGTTGTTGATGATATGAAAAAGGTAAGTAGGAAATGTTGGAAAGTTGCAGAGATGACAGATTAAAAAAGATTTGTTTAATAAAATTCTCTCTCTCTCTCAAAAAGAAAGAAAGAAAGGAAGGAAGAAAGAATGGATGGTCAGTGAGTGTGTGTGTTTGTGGAAGTCATACATATCTGCTCAGCAAGTGTTTACTTGAAGAAAAGTGTAAATGGTCGGCCCACGCGCAGTTAGGTGGCGCGTGGATTTTTGTATTAATACATAGTACTTAGAAATTTTAAGGTAAGGATTAATTTTTGTACTAAGTGGTTTAATGATATTAATTAGAGTAAATTACACGGATCGTCCATGTGGTTTGTCCAAAATTTCAGGCATAGTCCCTCGAGTTTCAGAGTTGCTTGTATCGTCCTTCTGATTGCAAAAGAATAACACCTATGGTCCCTATCGTTAACTGACGTTATCTTTTCCGTTAGCAAGTGTCAACGTTAGTCCATTAACCAAACAAGTGTTTGCAACGTTAGTCTTTTTCCTTAACGGTCGTTTGCAAAGTTAGTCCTTTTTTGAAAAATATTTTTTTTTCGAAATAATTTTTTTAGAAAAATATTTTTCTAAAAAAAATTTTTTTTTTTCGAAATAATTTTTTTAGAAAAATATTTTTTTTTCAAAATATATTTTTTTTCGAAAAAATATTTTTTTAGAAAAATATATTTTTTTTTTAGAAATAATTTTTTTTAGAAAAATATTTTTTTTTTTCGAAAAATATATATATACTTTTTTTGGAATGTGTGAAGTGACAAAACTACCCTCATCTTCAACATATTCATATCTACTTTACCTTCTCACCATAATTTTTAGCGAACTTCCCAGATTATATTACAGCCACTTCCAAAACCAAAAGCAAACAAAGCTTCTAAAAAATTAAAACTTTTAACAGGTGCCACAAATCAAAACCTATACCTCTTATCATTAGAATCAAATCAAACCTTAAAAGTCAAAATACTCATATTAAAATGTTTTATTGAGCAACTTTTATTAAAAGATACAAAAAAAAAAAGAAAAAAAAAAAAGTACATAAAATAAAGTGAGCAACTTAATAATTTTAAGCCTTTTATAAAAAGAAAGACTCAAATGCTTTAGATATTGGTATATATAATTATATAATGCATAATATTTGTAGAAAATAACGGGGGTTAAATAGTTTTACCGATTAAAATCACTTATTAAAAATTATAAATCGACTTATGTCAATCTAGTTTTGACGTGTTGGATATTGATATAAATAAAAACATATAAACTAAACTAGGAGATAGAGTTAGAGAGACACAACCACAACACAAGTATTTATAGTGGTTCGGCTACAAGGACACCTTCCTTGCCCTACTTCACTCCCCGAGTCACCTACTCGAGAGTTCGTTATCACTTCACAACACAAACTCCTTTCACATGGCAGAGAAGCCTTCACAACGTCGCTTACACGTTACCCGGTACAAAGCTAGATACCGGGTCTTTCACACAAGGTAGACCAAACCTTCGTCGCCTACACTTTATCCAGTACATATATCGGGTCCTTAGCACGGCGGACCAAACCAACACACCCAATACAACTCGACTAAAGGATCCAACGTCCTTTTACACCAATCGACTCAACACATCTACAACACCCTTTGAGAAGAAAGAAAGAACAAGAATCACTTATGTGATCTTGGAAGAGAATAATCAAAGCAACCCATATCACGAGCTTGCACGTCTTCGAGAGGTTGTGATTTCGCCTTATGGAAGGAACCTAGAGAATCACAAAGAGAAACTACATAGAAAGATCCTTGGATCTGAGGTTAGAGAGTTTAGAGTATAGAGAGAAGTAAACTCTAAAAGGGGTGAGAGATAAGAGAGAAATGACTCACTATTTATAGGCAAAACTGCCTACTGTTCACCCGGTTCCACCGGATCCCTTCCCAGAGGGATCCGGCTAGTGTAAACCGAGGGATCCGGGTAACTGGGTAAACCAGTCCGGATTTTGGGTTACAAACCGGGTTATGAGTTATAGGTTATGATCCATGGATAGATGATGTCATGCCTGATGTCAAAGACATCTTGGGTCATGGGTCATGGAGTTTGGGTTATGGGTTATGGACTTTGGGTCATGGGTCATGGGTTTTACCCATTATGGATGTCATGCATGATGTCATGCAATGGGTCATGGGTTATGGGTCAAGCTCCATGGTTTATGGTTTATGGACTTGGTTTTGGGCCATGGATAGTCCAAGTGTTTACTAGTTTTTTCTTAACATGTATTTTATAAAATGTAAGTAACAAATGTTACTAAAGTATTTTTATAAAATAGTTTTTGTTTCATGTAAACTACTTAACTAAACATGTTTAATATATATTTGTTTAGTGAAATGAGTTAGTAAACTTTTGGCTCAAAGCGTTTACGTATTTTATCTATTTCGTTAAAATGATTTTACGTTTGTTATCGACAAAACGTTGAAAGATCGTAAAATATAAATAAACGCTTTGAAGGTTTATTTGTATTAACAATCCCCCCTTTTTTGTTGATGACAAAACATAAAATTATTTTAAGTAAAATATAAAATTCGTAAAGTTTTGAATTGTAGTTTTTACTCTTTCTCCCCCTTTTTGTCGAAATAAAAAGAGCGTCGAAAGGAAACTAACCCGAATGCAAGTTTTAAGAAAAGTAAGTGAAAGATAAGGTGTAGAATAGAGAGAAGAGAGTAAGAAGATCTTAGTTGATCCCCCTCGACGGTTGCTCCCCCTTATTGAAGGCATCAAGTAATTAGGGAGACTTAGATGTGCTCATTGCAAGTTTTTGCAATGGTTTTGCTTGGACGAAAGCTCCCCCTTAATGAGGGCGTCAAGTACTCCATTTGTATTTTTGAAAATATACAAAACAAAGGTTAGAAGACAAGTATATTGTGTCCCTTTGCAGAAAATGGAGCTGCATAAAATTTGGTTAGTGTTCTGTTTGTCCGGATCTGCCGATTCCTTTGAAAAAGGGATCCGGCTAGTACAAAGTAGTGGATCCGGCTTACCTGCAGTTTGTTAGCAGCAGTGCACAATAGAAAAGAAATGAAGACAAGTAATAATCACACCAATCATGCTCACATAGACAGGAAGCACATAATCAAGTAGTTTCATTTAATAAAACAAGAGAAGTGTTACACACATTGGTCAAATCTTAAAAAAAAAAAAAAAAAAAAAAAAAAAAAAAAAAACTAAGAAAATGATCTAAACATGAAAAGAAAAAATCCTAATAATAAAGTCTAGTCCTAAGACTGGAGGAATAAGAACACTTGTGCTTGCACTTCAAGGCTTTTAGTGATGGTTTGGTTTGTTGACGTCAATAAGACGTTCAAGAACGTGGTAGAACATGAAACGTACTTCATCACGTAGTTCATGAACTAAGGTTTGAACATGTTGACAATGATCATAAGTATCATTGTGGCTTGTTTGTTGTGAGGTTAAGATAGAAGGTAGTTGAGGTATATTTGAGGTGGAAGCACTTTGGTTGAAAGGTTGTGGATGTGCCACGGGTGTTGGTTGAGAGGTATGTGTGGGAGGAAGTGTGTTATTATTTGGTAGAGGTGGTTGAGATTGTTGACATCTTCTCATTACCCAAAATGGGTCATTTGAGGGTGGTGAGAAAGAAGGTAGGTTTCCTATGGGTGGTGGTATGTTTATGTCCATATCTAGGTGATGGGATGGTGGTTGAGTTGACATTCTCTCAATGGATGAGAATGTAGGCAATGGTGGTGAATTAGAAGGTCTAGAAGGTAAGTCTTCCAATGAGTTGAAGTAGAGGTGAGGTGATGAATGAGGTGTGGTAAAAGAGAGAAGTCTTGGTTCAAGAGGTGAAGGCTTTTTTGGTTGAGTGGAAATAGGAGTGTTTGATAATGTAGGTTCAAGAGGAGTTGATTGTGGTGGTGTTGTTTTGGTGGAAGCAAGTTGTGGTGGTGATGGTTCAAGAGATGGAAGTTGTGGTGAGGTTGGTTTGTTGGAAGCTAGTTGTGTTGGAGTTGGTTCATTAGATGGAGGAGTTTGGATGTAGTTTGGGAGAGGTGTTCTAGTAGAGGGTGCTTTGATGGGTGAGGTTTCGGCTGAGGATATTTCATACACTATTCGTGCGGTTTTTCTTGGAGGGATCCTCGTTGATGATCTTGCACTTGGTGCTTTAATCATGTTTTGAGGTAAGTTTAGAAGTTGTATTTGCAGTAGAAGATGGTTTGTTTAAGTGTGGTGTGGAAGCACAAACACAAGTGGCTTAAATAGTGAAGGATCAAGTAAGTGAATTAAAGCCTAAACCACTAAAATCCTTTGAATTTCAATGATATGCATGCACCGAGGTCAACTACAGTGATACAATCTTCTAGGAGATATATTAAAGGCAATGTGGAGTGTTTGAGTGGATAAAGTTGAGTTTTGGAAGGCTATGGGTGATAAAATCTGTTTTTGTTTGCCCGGTTCCAGCGGATCCTTCCCAAAAGGGATCCGGCTAGCTTTAGCTGAGGGAACCGGCTAACAGATCAGATAAAGGTGAGAAATGATGGTCATCTAGCTACAGCAGCCCTATGTTTCTTGGTGTAATGAGTGTAAGATAGTGTTCTAGTGAAGGCAACTCTGAGTGTCATAAGATTAATGATGAGGGGTTGCCACAAATGGTCTTTACAAGTGGTAAAGAGGTCTAAGTATGCCATTAAGTGAATATGGGTTAAGACAATTGATGAGTGGCCTTTTACTCATCATTTTATACCCGAAAACCCCCACGAAAACGACCAAAAACACCCAAATGGACCAAATATTGTTACATATATCCTTGGATTGTGTTTTTTTTGTGTTTCAGGTACAAAAGGATTGAAAACGGGGCAAATACGGACAAAACCGAGCTTGATTTGGAAAAGAGCCGAAACCGGAGCCGGGAAAGACAATTTTCATATGGATTTTTATTCGAGCTCATGAATCTCACAATGGCCCTTGGATTATTACTTGTTGGCAAAATATGGTCCTTGAAGTTTCTACATTTACAACTTTGGTCCTTAAGCTAAAACCATTTTTATTCTAAACCAATCCTACTTATACTACTACAACCGGATCCAACATTTAACCCTCAAACCCGTCCAACCCATCAAACCTTTAACCCGACCCATCCCAACTTTAAACTAATAAAAGACCGGGTTCCAAGTCAAAATCCCCAATGTTTGGTCAAACCCCTCTTTTGTGGTCAAAATTCCAATCGATAGAAATCACAGAACCCTAATTCGCTTCTTATCTTCTTCAACCCCTAATCTCCTCCATAACCGCCCGCTAATCTCCCCATCCCACCTCACCACAACAGTCCAAGGTACCCACATGGGTTTGCCTTTGGTCCCCTCCCCTCCACCTCATCAATCCGAGGCACCAAAAGAAAATCAACGATCAAGATTTAAAGCAAGGATGATCCAAGGGCCACAAGAAGCACAAAAACCGCAAGAGGGAACACTCTCACACAAGAAACAAACTCGAACTAGGGTTTTAGATAGTTTTTTAGTATAAATATGAGCAGCCGAGAGTTTTCTTTTTTTTTTCTTTCTTAGGTTTATTTTAGCTTTTATTTTAAGGTATTTGTATTTTTATTCAGTTGTAATTTATTTTTAATTAATATAAGTTTTTTTTCCAGCTTATTAATAGTGTAACTGCTTATTCAGCTTTGCTATCTGTTATTGCTTATTATTATTCTTGATTTAGTAAAAAAAAAAAAAAAAAAGGAAAAGAAAAAAAAAAAGTTTTATTTAATGCTTCTTGTTGCTTATTTTGTTTTTTTGCTGCTTATTTGAACTTCACTATGTAGAGTATGATTAGTTAGGTTAGTATTTAGTTTGATCTCAGTTAAAAATCTTGTTTAGTTCTTAGAGTAAAAAGGGAAAACAGCCTAGAATAGAGGCTGTTTGTTTGAGCTTATTGTAGAAAAAAAAAATATATAGTTAGAACACTATTTATTTGCACCTTGTTGAGTTTAGTTGATTGTCTGTTAAAACCAAATATGATTTAATCAACTTAATCTGTTAAAAAATAGTTATCTGTTAGTAAATTTTGAGCCCTTTATGTTTGTGTTCTGAGTTTATGTTTATAAGTTTGTTGAAGTTTGTGGTTTTGAGTCAAGAAAAAAAAATTAACTTGCAAAAAACTGACCTCTGGGGTTCGAACCCAGGTCAGTCCAATCACAACACAAGCAACCCAACCATTGCACTCACTTCTCTTCTTTGTTAAACTTTACAAAATTTTATTTAAAACCCTTTTATTTTTATTTTTCTCTTTTTAGCTTATTGTGAATTGTTGCTTATTTTCGGCTTATTTAAAAAAGCACTTTCACTTTTTATATTTTTCATAGCTCAAGTTTAGTATTAAGTATTTTTTTAAAAAAAAATTCAGAATTTTCTTTTTCCATTTAGTATTTTTAATCAATTATTTTCTTTTAAATAGTTTTTAATTTATAAAAAATTATTAAAAAGTCAAAAAAATATTTTTCTTTTTTCCAAAATTTTCTTTTTATATTTAGAGTTTAAGAAAATTATTTTTATAAATTTAGGATTTAGAATTTAGAAAATCACTTTTATTTACGTTTTTAAAAAATTCGTCGCGTAACGTTTTTAAATTCCAATTTTCATTTTTAAGTTTACGTGCTTAGTTTACTTGTACCTATAGTTTAATTAGTTGTTTACATTTGTTATTTAATTATTCGTAGTGTAGAAATTAAAATATCACACTCTTATTCACATTCACGACACGTATCACGATCCCGAATCACTAATTCCATTCAATCTTCAATCGGGACAACGAACCTAGGGTTTTGCATATTTCCGTTGCAATTCTCCTTTTTGGATATAAATTGTTTGAAAAAAAATCAATTTTTTGCGCCGCTGCCGGGGAAGGTTGACGAGAATTCGTGATTTTGTTTTTCGATTCGTGTTTTGAAGACCCTTCCCTCGGAAGTTACTTGTTTTTATAAAAAGAAAATACAAAAAGAAAATAAAATAAAACACTTTTCCTAAAGTGTTTTCAAAAATACAAATAATATAACCTCACTTTCTTGAAAGTGTTGTAAACCATTCCGAATAAACAACAAAACAATCGTGAAATCATTTGATTTTCGGATTATCTTTCGGCTACAACCTATACAAGTGGTTTAAGGATGGTTCGACATTAAATTGACGAACCGAAAGAGGCGGGTTTTTAATTAGCTTCGGCGGACCTTTGCTTCTCCGCCACTCTGCGCGTAGTTGTAAGAGAAACGATATCGATTGAGGGATCGATACCAAAAATATTGTGATTAATTTTCATTAAAAAATTAAAAATCCAAAAATATTTTATCTTCAAATTCGGTTTTTCTTTTTTAAATTTTTATTTCTTTTTGGTGTATGCACACCCGTTCTTCTTCTTCTCAACCTCTTCTTTCACCGCTCTCAAATCCCGAGAAACTTTTCCGTCATAACAACCGTGTTCATTACTCAACCGTTGAGGAAATGGCCGACGACCCAAACAATCAACAACCTCCGGTGGATGATCAAAATGCCAATCCGGCTCCCGATCTCCGACCAATGGAGGAATTACTCCAATCACCTTTCAATGGTGTTGGCAAAGCAATCGTGATACCCAATATGTTTCAAAATCAATTTGAAATTATAACTGGGTTACTTAATCTCATCACCGGTATTTCTTTTCACGGCTTCGAAAATGAAGATCCTCATTCCCATGTCCAGAAATTCATTGACATCACTGAAACACTCAACTTAAATCACGTTCCTCACAATGTGCTTAAATTGAGGTTATTCCCTTTCTCTCTGGTAGGAGCAGCCCGGACTTGGCTTGACAAGGAACCTCCTAATTCGATCTTTACATGGGATGACTTAGCCTCTAAGTTCGTGAACTACTTTTATCCTCCTTCTAAAACATCGAATCTCAGAAATCAAATCACTCGATTTCAGCAAGCTTTCGATGAATCGTTCAACGAAGCTTGGGATAGATTCAAAGAGTTGTTAAAAAAGTGTCCTAATCACGGATTTTCAACCTTGCTCCAGATTGATACTTTCTATCATGGGTTGAATCCATCTGATCAAGATTCACTCAATTCCGCTGCGGGTGGAAATTTTCTGACTAGAAACACTCAAGAAGCTTTGACTATCATTGAAAATAAAGCCAGAGTGAGGAGTTCTAGAACAAAAGCTCAAGTTTCAAATATGAGTAACAAATCAGATGATGCTTTCACCCGAGCTCTTAGCAAACAAGAAGAGGCTTTTGCCGCTTTCACTAAACAAATCGGGCGTTTAATTGATAAAGAAAGACCTTCTCAGCCCGTCAATGTTGTGAATCAAAAATGTGAAATTTGTGGTGGTCCACATCCTTATTATGATTGTCAAGCCTCCGGTGGCCAAGGTTCGAATGCTACCGTAGCATCAGTAACCTACAATCAGATTCAAGGATTCCGTCCTCAAAATGCTAATAACCAAATGGGACCACCCGGCCTTTCTCCATTCTACAACAATCAAAACCATTTCCCTCAACATTACAATCATCAAGTCAATATTGTAAACCAAAGTTGTGAAACTTGTGGTGGTCCACATCCGTATTTCGAGTGCCCAGCCGCCAGTGGCTACACTCAAGAGAACGTTTATGCTGCTACGGGATCCTACAACCAGGGAGGTAATGGTTACCAACCACAAGGAGATCGTAATCTTCTCAGCTACCGTTCTAACAATTATCTTGGACCACCAGGTTTCAACAATCCAGCTTCAAACAATCAGAATCAGAACCAAAACAGAAATAATCAATTTGTTCCAAACCAAAACCGTAACAACCAAGGGAATTACCACCCACCAAATCCAGGAAATTACCATCCTCCCCCTAATACCAATCAAGTTCATAACCAAAACAACCGTGGGCAAAACCTTAATCAAGGAAACCAAAACTACAACCAAGGATTCATTCCACCTCCGTCGCCCACGGATGAGTTGTTGAAACAACTAGTTCTTCAACAAAAATCCCAAGAAGAAACAACTAGGTTTTTGATTAAGGAAATGACTGAAATGAAGAAATCTTTAAATGATCGACCCTCGGGCTCGGGTACTACTTCTCTCCCAAGCAACACGGTCGCCAACCCGAGGGGCGATGTTAAGGCGATCACTACAAGGAGTGGTGTTTCTTACGATGGACCCACGGTTCCGACTACCTCTTCTTCTCTTCCTCCTAAGGTAGTCGCCCGTGAGACCGAGGTGACAAAGGACACGGAACCTCCTACTAACAACGGAGGAACCGAAGACGTCCAACCTGCGGTTGTCCATCCATCTGAACCAAAGAACGTTGAGCCAAAAGAAATTCCCGTAAAAGCAAAACTTCCATATCCTTCGCGATTAAATGATCAAAAGCTCCGCGAAAAAGCTTCAAATCAAATGGAAAAATTCTTTCAAATCTTCCAAGATTTGCATTTTGATATAAGCTTCGCGGATGCTTTGCTTTTGATGCCAAAGTTTGCTTCCACAATCAAGAGTTTATTGAGCAATAAAGAAAAATTATTTGAGCTCGCAAAAACCCCTCTGAACAAAAATTGCTCAGCGGTACTCCTTAAAAAGCTTCCGGAAAAGCTTGGAGACCCGGGAAGATTCCTTATTCCATGTGACTTCCCGGGGTTGGTTGAATGTCATGCCTTGGCCGATCTAGGTGCGAGCATCAACCTAATGCCGTTATCCGTTTGGCAAAAACTTTCATTGCCCGAACTTACCCCAACTTGTATGACCCTTGAGCTTGCAGACCGGACCACGACTGTTCTGCTTGGCATAGCCGAGGATGTCTTCGTCAAGGTAGGGAAGTTCCATTTTCCAGCAGATTTTGTGGTGGTTAATTTCGATCCTGACCCCCGGGTCCCTCTAATTCTCGAAGATCGTTCTTGAGGACCGGGCGGGCTTTGATTGATGTTTACGGTGAAGAAATTACGTTGAGGGTGGATAATGAGGCCGTGACCTTTAACCTCAACCGAACTTTCAAATACTCCTCCAGTCACGATTCCGTCTTGGTATTAATTGCGTGAATGACGGGTGTATTCCTTAATACCAATCGTGGGGTGGCGTACGTACTTCCCCAACTCTACAAGCTCCTACTTCACTCCTATGTCGAGCCGGCTAAGAAGCTCCTAACATGGGATCACTAGAATTCGCTCATGCATTAAATACAACCATAAAAACCTTAGTACGCATTGGTTCATGTTTCTTAAGACGTTCAAGCAAGTTACCGTATAGGAGGTTAGCCAGTTTTCTTAAGCCTAACATCGATAAACAATCATCCAATACAATTAATAACACACCAACAACCAATAATCAATAGTTAGGTTTCATTAGATCTAAGCAAACACAAGATAAATCTAGCCTAGCATGTTAAATAAAAGACAAGAACAAGATATAATCAAACAACACATAGACATATTGAATGATTAATTGATTACTTATCTTCAATTGAACATGGGAGATCCAAGGGTTTAAAACCCTTAAAAATGGCAGAAAAATCGTCTAGGGTTTCTCCTCACAAAGTTGCACACTAATGACTAAAAATTATGAAAGTATATATAGGAAAACAGATCTGACGGCGTCACCCTTTGGGTCGTGACGCCGTCACCTCGCCGCGGTTAGGGTTTCTTGATGGCCTTCTTGACGCCGTCCCCCTTTAATCTTCCAAAATCCTCTCTGGCTTATCAAGGCTTGACGACCTTCTTGACGCCGTCCCCCTTTAATCTTTCAAAATCCTCTCTGGCTTATCAAGGGCTGACGGCGTCACACTAGGGCTTGACGCCGTCAAAGGTACTTTTCCAGCATATTTAGAGACTTTGTCGTTTTCTTCACTTTTATGCTCCAAAAACGTCCAAAATGCTTCCTTTTCCAGATTTCTTCTCCAAAGTACCTAAAATGACAAAAGGAACGATTTAGGGCAATATTTGATCAAATAAATACGATTTAGGGCTTAAATGACCCCCTAAAAGCGGTACACTTTTCGCTTCATCAATAGATCACAACGAGAAATAAGTTTCAGAAGTGAGAGTTTGGGTAGTTTTGAAACGATAGTGGAAGCGTATGAAAGACCGTAGTTGTGTTGTCTTCATTTTTTCTTTTGATGAGGTGGTTGTTAAGAGAGTAAGAAAGTTTGTCGCAAGAGTGAGGAATTTTTGAAGAGTGAAATACTTATTTTAAGACGAGAAAGAATGTTTATGAGTTTGAGATGATGATCAGGACTTGAAAAACCTTTTCTTGTGTCGACTTGACCAAGGAATGATGGAATACAATTCCTTATAGTTTGAAAGATTAGTGAAGAGAGACTTTTTAAAAGTTGTGATTTAGATTAAAAGTTTTGTGTTGATATGACTCTTTTTAACAACAATGTTCAAAATAATTTTGAAGAACAAAACAAGTAAGCACAAGTATATCAAGTAACTATGTACCAGATAGATCAACACTTTTAATCACAAACAAATAATCACTTAAAAAAGAAAAACAAACATACCTTTGCCATATTATTCTCAAGGGTGAGAATACTCCTAGATAAGCAATACTTCATGAGTTATAAAAGAGCTTTCCAACATGAAGATTTCTACAAGGAGGTATGTTAGAAACACTTAAATGTTATAACAATTTTATCAATATCCAAGTATAGATAGTGTTATTATTTTTGTAAAAATGAGTTAGATGCCAACTTTTACAAAGGTTTTTCCTTCGTTGTAGTTTTCAAAACATACACGGATCATATCAAGTTTTTAAAGTACAATATACTCTAAGAAACTTGGTAACGAAGCTCTGATGCCAATTGTATAAAACTAGAATGGGGGGTTGAATACTTTTACCGATTAAAATCACTTATTAAAACTTATAGATCGACTTATGTCAATCTAGTTTTGACGTGTTGGATATTGATAGAAATAAACACATATAAACTAAACTAGGAGATAGAGTTAGAGAGACACAACCACAACACAAGTATTTATAGTGGTTCGGCTACAAGGACACCTTCCTCGCCCTACTCCACTCCCCGAGCTACCTACTCGAGAGTTCGTTATCACTTCACAACACAAAATCCTTTCACATGGCGGAGAAGCCTTCACAACGTCGCTTACACTTTATCCGGTACAAAGCTAGATACCGGGTCTTTCACACAAGGTAGACCAAACCTTTTTCGCCTACACTTTATCCGGTACAAGGCTAGATACCGGGTCCTTAGCACGGCGGACCAAACTAACACACCAATACAACTTGACTAAAGGATCCAACATCCTTTTACACCTATCGACTCAACACATCTACAACACCCTTTGAGAAGAAAGAAAGAACAAAGAATCACTTCTGTGATCTTGGAAGAGAAGAATCAAAGCAACCCATATCATGAGCTTGCACGTCTTCGAGAGGTTGTGATTTCGCCTTATGGAAGGAACCTAGAGAATCACAAAGAAAAACTACATAGAAAGATCATTGGATCTGAGGTTAGAGAGTTTAAAGTATAGAGAGAAGTAAACTCTAAAAGGGGTTAGAGATAAAAGAGAAATGGCTTACTATTTATAGGCAAAACTGCCTACTGTTCACCCGGTTCCACCGGATCCCTTTCCAGAGGGATCCGGCTAGTGTAAACCGAGGGATTCGGGTAACTGGGTAAACCAGTCCGGATTTTGGGTTACAAATCGGGTTATGAGTTATGGGTTATGATCCATGGATAGATGATGCCATGCCTGATGTCAAAGAAATCTTGGGTCATGGACTTTGGGTTATGGGTTATAATGGTTTGGCTACAAGGACACCTTCCTCGCCCTACTCCACTCCCCGAGTCACCTACTCCACTCCCCGAGTCGCTTACTCGAGAGTTCGTTATCACTTCACAACACAAACTCCTTTCACATGGCGGAGAGGCCTTCACAACGTCGCTTACACTTTATCCAGTACAAAGCTAGATACCGGGTCTTTCACACAAGGTAGACCAAACCTTCGTCGCCTACACTTTATCCGGTACAAGGCTAGATACCGGGACCTTAGCCCGGCGGACCAAACCAACACACCCAATACAACTCGACTAAAGGATACAACGTCCTTTTACACCTATCGACTCAACACATCTACAACACCCTTTGAGAAGAAAGAAAGAACAAAGAATCACTTCTGTGATCTTGGAAGAGAAGAATCAAAGCAACCCATATCACGAGCTTGCACGTCTTCGAGAGGTTATGATTTCGCCTTATGGAAGGAACCTAGAGAATTACAAAGAGAAACTACATAGAATGATCCTTGGATCTGAGGTTAGAGAGTTTAGAGTATAGAGAGAAGTAAACTCTAAAATGGGTGAGAGATAAGAGAGAAATGACTCACTATTTATAGGCAAAACTGCCTACTGTTCACCCGGTTCCACCGGATCCCTTCCCAGAGGGATCCGGCTAGTGTAAACCGAGGGATCCGGGTAACTGGGTAAACCAGTCCAGATTTTGGGTTACAAATCGGGTTATGAGTTACGGGTTATGATCCATGGATAGATGATGTCATGCCTGATGTCAAAGACATCTTGGGTCATGGGTCATGGACTTTGGGTTATGGACTTTGGGTCATGGGTCATGGGTTTTACCCATTATGGATGTCATGCATGATGTCATGCAATGGGTCATGGGTTATGGGTCAAGCTCCATGGTTTATGGTTTATGGACTTGGTTTTGGGCCATGGATAGTCCAAATGTTTACTAGCTTTTTTTTAACATGCATTTTATAAAATGTAAGTAACAAATGTTACTAAAGTATTTTTATAAAATAGTTTTGGTTTCATGTAAACTACGTAACTAAACATGTTTAATATATATTTGTTTAGTGAAATGAGCTAGTAAACTTTTGGCTCAAAGCGTTTACGTATTTTATCTACTTCGTTAAAATGATTTTACGTTTTTATCGACAAAACATTGAAAGATCGTAAAATATAAATGAATGCTTTGAATGTTTATTTGTATTAACAATATTTTTTAATATAAATCCGTTTAAGACGAATAAATCAGGGTCATTTATACTAAATACATTTGCTTAACAATAATGTCTTTTACCAAAATACTCTTACTTATAAAAGGTTATGCAATTTATTAGTTGTTTAAATACTTAATTACAATTTATTTCACATATTTTCTTCACTTTTAATTACTTTTTTTAAAATCCAAGATATTATTAGAAAGATGGCAAGAAGAGACAAAGATATATCATGGGGCTCCAAGAAGGAGAACCTAACCAACTAAACAAAACATCAAGAAAAAAAAATTAAATCTATCAAATTAAATTTTCATCAAAATGATGATCCAATCAGCCGGTGAAAATCGATTCCCAAGAGCCTTGTTAGAAGCCCACAACAACACTATTCTTTGAAGAGCATGATATATATCTTTAGGGGTGAGTAAAACCGACCGACGACTGAAAACAGACACAAACCGACCGAAACTGACCCCGACCGACACAAACCGAGCTATACTCGGGTCGGGACTCGGGCTGGGATTTCCATGAATTCGGGACTCAGGTCGGGAGTCGGGACAAACCGACAACACACAAAGAAAACAACACACCCGAGTGAAACCGAGTCCTGCCCGACACAAACCGAGCTATACTCGGGTCGGGACTCGGTTAGAGAATTCCAGGTTATCGGTTTCGAGATGAGTCGGGCTCGGGTCGGGATGGTTCGGTTTCGGCCCGATGCTCACCCCTATATATCTTCATTTAAAGCAGATGAAACCTCATCCGAAAAGGCATGGAGAATGCGATTTGTCCAAACCCAAATACTCCAAATGAAACTTAAGCAAATGACATGAAGTAACTTGGGTTTCCATTTACTCGAAAGGAAACCAAACGAACCATTTAAGATATCACCAAAGTCGGATTGCATAAAGGAGGCAAAAGTTCCACCAACTCCAAATTTTCAACCAAATAAAATTGATCTTTGGACAAGAGCGAAAGCAGCGATCTATGGATTCAACTTCAAAACCACAAAATATACAACAAGAGTCATCGATATGAAGAATACCATGTCCACATAGGTTCCCACTAGTCAGGGAGATGATCCAAGGCAACCCTCCAAACAAATATATTTACTTTGCGACCAACCATGAGTTCCAAACAAAATCTGAAGAATTGGTAACATTATATAAAAAAATAAATATGTACACACAAATTGTCACTACTATACACTGTTGCCACTATGTGCGAGTAATTAATTATCTTGTATATCTAAATTTGCCTACTGATATAATATATTAAACTTGTATAAATAAGTGTTTGTAAGTCGTAAAGTTCAACAACGTTTAGTTATGTAGAGCTTTTAAAATTTTTTATAAGTTTTTTATGTCATATTAGATCATTAATTTATAGAGGAAATTCCTAAAATGGTACAAAAAGTCATGAATGGTTTATGACTTGGTCACCAATGGCACACTTTTTCCATTTTGGTTATACTCAACTGCTCGACTTCAACACTTTTGTGACAAGTGTCTAATGCAAGTACAAAGTTAGGTTGAGATATTTTTTCATTTATTAGGAAATGACAATTACACCCTTATGTTTTATTACTTATATATTTTAAACTTACTTGTACCTTATGTTTTATTAATAGTACTTTATGTTTATTTTCTTGTACATTAATTGTCCACCTCATATTTCTTATCCCCACTAACTACCTTATCCATCCACTACCACCTTATATTTATTCCACTCACATAAACACAACCCAACCACTGCACCGACCATCACCCCAACCGCTACACCGTCGTTCCCATCATAACTCCACCGCCGCCCCTACATCCACCCCAACTAAATCACCTGTTCTGCTTCGACAACCGCCGTCATCGCTGGAATCTGCTAGTCGCCGGATCATAAGAAAATATATTAGAAAAGCACCTATATAATCGCCTGGTTATTCTCCCGCCGCCGCCGGATAACCAAGATCAAGCCATGCCGAATGACCAAGATCAAGCCATGCCGCTGCCGGATGACCAAGATCAAGCCATGCTCTGTTCCATTTCAGATCTGGTTTCATTTCAACTATGTAGTGCGTTTCAATATGAATGAAATAAGAGTGTATTGTCAATTCATTTGTCTATTCTTATTCATGAGCTTTACGATGGTTTGGATGTTTTTATTTTGTCTATTCCTATTCAATTCATTTATCAAAGATCATTTGTCTATTCTTATTCAAGAGCTTTACAGTGGTGAGTTGTAGTTGTTCTTATTAGTGGGTTTTATTTTGATAATATATATTGTGTATTTGCTAAAAACGTTGTGTATATATCGTGTATTTTGATGATGTGCATAGCAGTTGTGTGGGTTTGGAAATGTTTTGAGTATTTTGAGGTGGTCGAGAGGTTGAGCAGCGGTGGTTGAGCGGTTGAGTAGTGGTGGTTGAGCGGTTAAGTAGTGGTGGTCGTGCGGTTGAGTGGTTGAGTAGTGGTGGTCGAGCGGTTGAGCAGTGGTGGTCGAGCGGTTGAGCAGTTGATCAGTGGTGGTCGTGCACTGGTGGTGGTGGTGGTGATGGATTGGTGAAGTGGTGAAGTAGATGGGTGGAGTTAGGTGGGGTGAGTAAGGTTAGGTGGAGTAATTAATAAATAATAATAATATACTATAATATAGAAGAGTGCATTTGTAATTTCATAATTAAACAATAAAATATCTCACATAACTTTTGTAGTTGCAAGGGACACGTGTCAATAAATGAGTAGAGTCGATCAATTGAGCAGTCAAGCGTAACCAAAATAGGAAAAATTGTGCCATTGGTGAGCAAGTCATGAACCACTCATGACGTTTTGTACTATTTTACGATTTTTCTTTAATTTTATAAAGCTTTTGATCTTATAAACTTTATTTCACTATGTATAAACCTTTTGCATTTTTATAAAATGATTATCAATAATGCATGCATTAAATTATAAATAGGTTCATGATCTTAAACCTTTTTATGTCACATCTACTATAGTTGAAACAAAATATAAAACTTTTAATGTGTTTTGAACTTTTTTAAACTTCTCATTGTGGATGATCTAATTTAATAATATTTCGTAGTAGCTAATATGAACAGTAATTCAGTTTAGTTTGAAATTTGTATTTTATGTTTTGAAAAGTTTGTCATGGTTTTATATAAACTACGGTATATATTAAGATTTTTGAAAATATAGCTACAAAATTATGTATTATATAAAATTAATACTCTATGCTAGAACTATAATAATGTACCTACTAGATAACTATGTGCTGGGGGTGGCAAGAGGTGGGGCGCGTCATGTAGCCGGCAAAAAGAAATGAAATTTATTTGTTTAGAGCTAAAGTTTATGTATTTTCTGTGGGAGTAAAGAAAGAGCGATGCTTCCTTTTTCGTGATGAATCCGATTCCTTTCACTTTCCTAAAAATTCATCACACTTTCCATTTTTCATTCAATCTTTATAAGATCAACATCCTCTAAAGTTCTACTAGTAGTTCAACATGATATATCATGTTTGTGTTGTTGTGTATAGGATTTTGAATTAAAATAAAATAAAGATCCAACTTTAGAGGGCTCACTTTTTTTTTTCCTCCTTACAAAAACATCAACATGATCTATCATGTTGAAATTGAACTTGAGAGAATCTTGATCTATCTTTATATTGGTTTTTTAGATATCCATATGTAGAGTTTGGTTGAATAAAGATTTAAATAAATCAAAAATTAAATGAGACAACTATTCATTTTTCAATCAAGATGAAAAAATGTATTTATATTTTTAGTTTTAAAAATTAAATATCTTATAAATAGTTTACCGTTAAGTAAACTAATTACATCATCATGTCAAGCACAAAATCACACTTTCGGCGAATTTTTTTTCTTGAGATTTTTTAGTGTTGAAATTTATCGTTTGTAAGATATTTTATTGTTAAAAATGAAGGTCGAAAATGAGTTTTTATTGTTTGATAAAATATGAATAGTCAGGATTTGTTCATTCGATTTTTTTTTTATTTTTTTTAATCTTTACTGAACTTGCCCCTTCATACGTAATGATATTATTAAGGGGTGTTAATTTTTGACACGATATGATAAACGACACAAATCTGGCACCAAGTTAAATAGGTTGAGTTAACGATAAACATGTTTGAGTCAAAAACATGTTAACGCATCAAACATGTTTAACAAAAATGTTGTGTTTGGTTGAGTAAATATTAAACAAGTCAACCCACGAATCCGTTTAAGTATATAAAAATAAAGTATATAACTTGAATTATATGTTGGATTTGAATTAAATGTATTTTATTATGTACTTAATATGACAATGAATTACCATTATAACTCGGATATAATTGAGATCATTATATAGTTATTTGTATACTATTTATATCATTTTTGAATTTAAATTACTTTAATCGACATAACACCCTTCTTCATTTGGTTGACATATTTACTTAAACAGGTTAAACGGATAACGTATGGGTTACACTGTTATGCAGATCTGGGTTAGGGTTGAGTTTCTTAAAACGATTAATGAATAAGTCGTGTTTGGATATAGGTTATACTAACCCGTCAACCTGCGATCCCAATTAATAAATCAACTCGAACACGATTCGATTGCCACTCTAAATATTATTGTTAGACTACTCTTAATGGCGACCCAACCCTTGGTCAGTCTAGCCATATGGGACCCCCCTTACATGACTACCCAAGGAACGCGCCCCCTCCTTATTTTGCTTCATTCGATCGGCCAGGCGACCTAACCTTTTGCAAAGTTTGTGTGAGTTTTTTTTTTTTTTTTTTTTTTTAATTAATTTTTGTGTCGAACATTTTTAGTTGTGACTGAGGTCGCTTTACTACGAGCATTTGGTTATATGTTTGGTCTTAAAAAGAAAAATTGATGTGACACTGAGGTGACAGATTGGTCTGATCAAGTGTTGGTTTGCCATTACTATTAGTCTTATTGTTTCTATATATTAAAGAGCGTGTACTGTAGCTGTTGTTGCTACAGTACACTTTGTGTGTATTGCTACAGTAGCTACAGTACACGTGCTACAGTACTGTAGCTGCTACAGTGTTTTTTTTTTTTTTTTTTTTTTTTTTTTTTTTTTTTTTTTCAAAAGTTATCTACCAAAAAATATATTTCACAATTGGCAAAAAATACCCCAAAAATTGACAGCTCTTTGCAAAAGTAGTCCTTTTAAAAAAAATGTTTAAAAAATGGCAAAAAATACCCCTGAAATTCGCGGCTCTTTGCAAAAGGAGTCATTTATCAAAAAATCCGTTTCGCATCAAAATACGACAAAACACGTATAGCATAAACATTATTAGCAACACACCCGCGCAACGCGCGGGCTCCCACCTCGTTGTTTCTATTTTAAGACGCTTTAAAACAATTTTTCACTATTCATGATGCCCAACTCATACTACTACAAATAACTGGCAGTTTTAATCTTCTGAGTTTACTATAATGATGTTATTATACATTATTATTTACAAAATCAAAATAAAAAAGTTAACTGATTGTCTAAAAGAATTTTTTATTATTTCTTTTTTGCTTTACAAAAACAAATCAGTATTAACTGCATTTTTCATAAAGAGTGTTGATATATAGACCTAAAACTAAAACCTACTAATAGACCTAATTCATTCATTTCATGACAAGTGTCATAAACTTATTCTCTCTCATCATTTTTCACCAATCAATTTTTCAAATGAACCAATCTCATCTTTAGGTCTACATTTAGGTTTTAGTTTTAGGCATACAATTCATTTTCCTTTCATAAATTACGTGTTCTTGCTTAATAAACAATAGAGTAAACTGCAAAAAATGAGCTCGAAAAAAAAACTGCAAATATTGTCCCTAACGTTTCAATTTTCTGTAAGTTATGTTCTTGAAGCGTTACAGTAGTTGCAAATTTAGTTTTTAGGCTAATGCTCGTTAGGAAATCCCGTTAGTTAGTCTTCACGTGGGTTGCACATGAGGGTATTTTCATCATTTCACTATTCCCGCCATCAAATCCACCTGACAGGCCCACAAGCACACCTACCTTTGTGTTGAAGGACATTTTTTGCAACAAGGTTTTACTTCTTTCATTCTTATATAACACGAGTAAGCAGTCACTATTACACACCCTTGAATCTACTGTTACTGCTCATCATCTTGTTCACCTGAAAAAATGGTTCTTTGCGCCTGTGGTCTTCGAGCTGTCGTTAGAACTTCTTGGACGAACAGGAATCCTGGTAGGCACTTCTACTCATGCCCGACATACGTAAATTTGACTCTTGATCAAAACAATAATAATGTTACATTTTACAAGTTGCCTATGTTTCCTTTTTTTTAACTACATTTCTTTCATTTTACAGAACTCGAGTTGTCCCTTCATCAGTTGGGTGGATCCACTGATGTGCGACCGATCTTTAGACATCATCCCTGGTCTACTTAGGACCAGGGATGCTTTGGAAGATGCATTGGGGTTAGAGCAAGAGAGGGCTGACAGGGAGGAGCACAGTGCGAACGAGGAGGAGACCCGGGCAAACCAGGCGGAGCTTCGGGCAAAAATGGAGGAGCAACGGGCTAACAAGTTGAGGAAATACCTTATCATCATTTGGGTTTTCTTTGCTTCTTATGTTTACTTGCAAATTGACCATGGGGTTTTGGTCAATGTGGGTTGGTTTTTTGGGTTTCTGGTAGTTGATGATGTTTATGTTAGGTGTATATGAATAATGTATTTTTGTTGATGGTTGGTTATGTAGTTAATGTTCATTATGGTATCACAACAATGGTTCAAGTATCTTTAATTATCTAGTTTGATTTGTGTTATTTGTTTGTTAGTAGGATTATGATTGTTTATGATTTATGTAATTTTTTTTTAAGTAGGATTATGATTTGTGTTATTCATGTCATTATGCAAGTCCATAAATGTGCTTTAAAAGTCAAACATAAACCTTTGGTTGGTCGTGGGTTGAAGATTCAGTTATCAAAGTTTAGGTTGGTCGTGGTGTATTGTGTTCAGTAAGAATAGGTGGAGTAGAAGCAATAACACTTTAGGTGATTTGTTGAATGAATCTGTAATCATCTGTTAAAGATTCAGTCATCATGATTTAGGTTTGGTTTTGGCGTTTTGAATGCCCTGTTTGTTGTAATACTCATGCTATCAAAATGGGTAACTATGGTATTGTCATACTAACTGATGACTGAATTGAATGCCCTGTTTGTTGTAATACTCATGCTGTCAAAATGGGTAACTATGGTATTGTCATACTACTTGATGACTGCATTGGTATGTATATATTTGTTTGCAGTTTAATAAATGATTAACCAGTTCAACAAAAAAAGGATTGATGGAGTAGGAGTGTATCGGTTATGTGTTTATAATGAACCAAATACTTATGCAGGTTCATATAGTGGCAATGAAGCAGTGTGTTGGTCCGGTTTGACTTAAGCAACTTATGAATTAGCAAAATAAACACAAACACGTGCCGTTTGGACATGGAAAATATAACGAGTTTATGATTCATGATAAACGAAATTACAATGTTACTCAAGAACCCACTTAGACACACTAATGACTTGTTTGGCTTTTCAATGAGGATAGTTGCACACGGCTATCCCCGGTAAGAGACAAATTAAGAGACACTTAGAAGCAAGCTAGGATTGAGTTCTAAGTGTGTTGAGGATTCTAACACTCTAATTATGTTGCGGAATTCTCACTTCTTACTCTCGTTGAATGCGCACATTCTGCTTTGGTTGGACCTGGTTTATATAGCGGTGAGATCACTGTTGCTTCACGTGGGAATAGTGATATTGCCAATTATTCGTAGATAGACACGTGCCTAGACATCTAGCCTTGATGTCCTTTTGGTTTACCGGAGTTGACAGCACCGGGTTCCCATGAGCTTCTTTTGTGTCTTGGGAAGGAACAAAGTTTATCTTCCCAAGAGTTTTCCCGCTTAAACTCTATAGTCTTCACCTAACCTTCTTGGTCTTTGATCAGAGAGCTGAGAGATCATCAAGGTATTCCTGCCCTTGATGATCCCCTGTTCTTGAGTTAGAGTTCTTTGTACATACTGGCTGATGAGCACTTAGTAAGTTTGCAAGAACTCTTTGACAATATCTAAGGCATGAACTTCTGTAGTTGATGGTCATTGAGTTTGTCTTATTTAATCAGTTCATCCTAGATTCTTGGTGTCTCTGAATCTTGAGCCTTGTTCAGGGAGTCATGTTGATCAGTCATAACTTCTTGATCAGTTAGGTTAAAGGTTGGTGAGGTGGTCATTGTCAATGAGAGAAATGCCATCAGGGATATTGAGACATTTGTCAGATCTCAGTGTCCCTGATGTTTGCTCAAGTACCTTACCCACTGAGACTGCATCAGTTGAGTAAAACGCTTCTTCAGTTGGTCTTTGCCAATTCTTTAAAGAATGCTATCTGAGCTACATACCTTTATCAGGGAGAGACATTCTCACTGACCATCAGTGAGTTAGATGATCACTAATGTTCTGTTAGTGAGTGTCTGGGCTATTTTATGTTTAAATCTTTGTCAGGGACGTTTGGGTCAATTGTTAACCCAACAATCTCCCCCTATTTGAATATAAAGATGGCCCGGGTTTTATCATAGATGAGTGAGCATAACGGCTTCTTCTTATACTCTGACTTACAACAAAGGTATAATGTACGACAATTGTTTTAGGTTCAGTGTGATACTACTTGTTGGATATTATCAGTAATAAGTGAGCATAACGGCTTCTTCTTATCCACTTATTTACAAGTATGATCTAAAGTAAACAATGTCGCTATATGCTCTTGTCTTTGATACCTTTTGTTGAAGATGAAGTATCAGGCTATTTTCTCCATCTTTAGTCACCATCTTTGTTCTTGGTTCGATCTTCACTTAGTTTGATAATGACCCCCTGAACATTTATGTTCAGGGTCTCCTGAGCTTTATTGCCCAGGGTCTCCTGTCTTTAGGGTCCTGCTTAGGAGTTTCTTCGTTTCAGTTCTTAGAAAAAAAAAAAAAAAAAAAAAAAAAAAAAAAAAAAAAACTTGCTAATCATAGATATCCTAAGCTATTATCAGTTTGTAAGTGAGCAAAAGAAGGCTTCTTCTTACAAACTGATTTACAACAAAGAAGCTTATATATATTATTCAGTAAAAACAAATTCTTTGTTGTCTTTGAACCATTTTTCCTTTTGTGTGCTCAGGGTCATGTTCCCTAATTCTTGTTCTGCTCGAGCTTTTATAACAATTATTTCGTGTGAACTCAGTTCCTGATGATCTGTGCATCAGGTACACACATCTTCAATTACGGCTATCATAGATTCTCATAAATGCTTTCTCCTCCTCAACAGTTGCAACTTCAGTGAAAGATTTAGGAGTTCATTCATTTATCACTGGTACCAATATGGTATTTTATCACACCAAAAATGTGTGACGATATGCATATAGTCACACAGGTTTTTTTTTGGTGTGTGTTACCAAAGGTCGCGCCACCGTAGGTGGCATATGGTGATGTTGTTTAGTTTGTGGCCATTTTCATTGAAAAAGAGTGACAAAAACCCGAATATGTGTGACAAATTAGGCACAAGTTTTGTTGGATTAATCAATATCAGTGACCGTAAACACTTTATGGTCACACAAATATTTTTTGAGAGTAACTATTGTTCATCCTTTGGCCACATAAATATATAATATATGTGACATTTGAGATGATTTATTCATGTAAATGTGTATTTTGCGTGACTATTTCCCGTCCTGTGGCCACATGAATATATAATAAATGTGACGTTTGTGATGATTTAGTCACACAACGTGTGTTGTTTTTTTGGAGTTAGTCACATACAATTTAAAAAATAGTGGCCAAAAGTGTTAATAAGTGTGACCATATGCTGTTTAAAGTGAAGAAATGTGTATTTTGTGTGACTATTGTTCATCGAATGGCCACTTGAATTTTATGTTTGTGTGGCCTTTTGTAATATTTAGTCACACAAAGCATGTTTGTTTTGGGTATTTAGTCACATACAATTAAGCAAAAAGTGCCCAAAAGTGTTAATAAGTGTGATCATATGCTGTTTAAAGTGAAGAAATGTGTATTTTTTGTGACTATTGATCATCCAATGGCCACATGAATGTTATGTTTGTGTGGCCTTTTGTAATATTTAGTCACACAAAACATGTTTGTTTTGGGTATTTAGTCACATACAAAAAAGCAGAAAGTGGCCAAAAGTGTTAATAAGTGTGACCATATGCTGTTTAAAGTGAAGAAATGTGTATTTTGTGTGACTATTGTTCATCCAATGGCCACTTGAATTTTATGTTTGTGTGGCCTTTTGTAATATTTAGTCACACAAAGCATTTTTTTTGGGTATTTAGTCACATACAAAAAAGCAGAAAGTGGCCAAAAGTGTTAATAAGTGTGACTATATGTTGTTTAAAGTGAAGAAATGTGTATTTTGTATGACTATTGTTCATCCAATGGCCACTTGAATTTTATGTTTGTGTGGCATTTTGTAATATTTAGTCACACAAAGCATGTTTGTTTTGGGTATTTAGTCACAAATAATTAAGCAAAAAGTGGCCAAAAGTGTTAATAAGTGTGACCATATGCTGTTTAAAGTGAAGAAATGTTTATTTCGTGTGACTATTGATCATCCAATGGTCACATGATTTTTATGTTTGTGTGGACTTTTGTAATATTTAGTCACACAAAGCATATTTTTTTTTTAGTATTTAGTCACATACAATTAAGCAAAAAGTGGCCAAATGTGTTAATATGTATGACCATATGCTGTTTAAAGTGAAGAAATGTGTATTTTGTGTAACTATTGTTCATCCAATGGTGACATAAATTTTTAGTTTCTGTAGCATTTTGTAATATTTAGTCACACAGCGAATTAAACAAAGAGTGACCAATAATGTTGATAAGCGTGACCATATTATGTGAGTGCATCTTTTAGTCACAGGGTTACTACTGCTAGTACTTATTTAGTACTGTTGGAGCAGAGTTGCTATTGCTAGTACTAAGTTGGTCCTGCTGAAGCAGAGTTACTACTGCTAGTACTATGCTAGTGCTGCTGGAATGAGTATATATATATAACAGAATTAAAAACAAAAAGAAATTTCAAATTGAATAAAACTCGAATGTATATAACTGAACCAAATATACAATTGTACTGTCGTACATAATCAAATTCTCAAGTACCATAATTTAAAGACTTTTGACTCTTCGCCGTCCTAACTTGCAATTGCTTTATGGCTTCAATAGAGACATATTTTTTGCACTTCGATGGTACTTTTGGTCCACAATTGTTGTCACTAATCTTTTGCATCGTATTTGTTGGTGTAACCTGTAGTAAACAAAAGACGCTTCTATCAAACATTGAATTAAACATGAAGAATTATATATATGTAGGTTGAAAAAACACATGTATGTACCTCCTCTTCAAGAATAACTTGATCCTTTGGCCATGCAAAGAAACCACCTACGCCCTCCTTAACTGTTTTTAACCCATTATTTCCTACGTCCGGTATGCATGTTGCATCCACTAACTTGATCCTTTGGTTATGCAGCATTTTTTTTTCATGAGACTTGTATACGGTACCCAAAACAACAATATTTGATTTCTTTAAGTGCCACAATTTGCACTTAAATGGCCAAAAAAAAGAATTTTTGCATGTATATATTAGAAATTATTTAAACAATAGAATAACAAGAAACATGTTGAAATACATACTGTTGGCAGTGCTTGTGTTGGAGACACAGTTTGTTGCGATTGGTAATGTGGAGACCCGTTTTGTCGTGACTTAGGCGTTTTCTTAGGTCCGACAGTTTTAACAGTGTCCTATATGTACATATAAAACACGTTACATTATTTAATCAAAAGAATAAAAAGAAACATGTTGAAATACATAATGTTGGTAGTCCTTGTCTTGGAGACACATTTCCTTGCAATTGGGAATCTGTAGACCCGTTTCGTCGTGACTTAGACATTTTCTTAGGTCTGACAGTTTTAACAGGTTCCTATACGTATATATAAAACATGGTACATTAGTCATGTATGTAAAATTCAAAAATCAAAGGGGAATGTTTTATTTCTTACCATTGTTTACATTACCTTTTCCGAAGTTACAAGCCCTTTAGACTTCTCCTGAATTCTCGCATCTTTAGCACGTACAACATCACTTGAGTGAGTTTCGTCCACCTCATAAGCGCTGCTATCTATATTATCAATAGCCATTGGAGTCACCTGCAATATAAATTAAGAAATACATTGACTTTTCAGTTTATGTTCAATGCATGCTATCATTAGCATCAGTGGTGTTAGCATTATAAAATAAAATTGTTAACAACATAAAAAATGGCTTACATCTGAGGCTACTGGCAATTGATATGACAAATTTAACTGCACCCCTTGTTGACTCAGCTGTGCCATCTGTTGAGTAGGTATTCCCTTTGTTTCTGCCATCTCATTGGACAATTTCTTGACCAATACATCTTTTTTGGTCATCTCGGCGGACAATTTCTTGACCAGTAAATCTTTTTGTTGACGCTCGCGTCTCTCATTATCAAGTTGAGTTTGAAGTAACTCAATTCTTTCATCAGTTTCTTGTATGCTTCAAGGAAGACTAAAATACCTCTTGTATGTAACTCCACTTCCCACTCCTCTTGCATAACCTCTCTTTTCCTTACCAAACACAACTATCATGGCATCAGTGCCATTATCAAGATTCAAGGTTCCTTCCTTGATCTGGTCATCAGCTTCTTTCTGCACAAAAAATATGGGAAATGTTGGGATTAAAAGTCTTCTTGATGCTGTTAGAGTAACTGCTGCTCATATTTGTGTTAATGCTGCTCAGCTGGAGTTAGTGCTGCTCATGAACTTCAATGAAAAATATGCTAAGTGTTTACTACTGCTACTACACAGTTACTGCTGTTAGTACGCAGTTAATACTACTGGTATACAATTTACTACTGCTAGTACACAGTTAATGTTGCTGGTATATAAGCATAATAATAGAATTTGCAGTCAAACTTACAAGTTTATCTCCCACTAATCTAATCTCATCATCTGGATATTCTCCGTCTTTGTTTACCATTCCTTTCAACCACATTATACCATGCGGGGGTTCTTCATCTGCTTTAATTTCTTTATTTTCGATCTAATAAACATTAAATGCCTACACATGTAATGTTAAACAAAGATAAACGAAATGATGAGGATGCATACACATGTACAGTTAAACCAAGATAATCGAAAATATGAGGGTATTAAATGCAAATTTGCAAATTATGCAATGTAAACAGATTCATTTATCAAACTGATCGTCTCTCAATTTGTAAAACAAATATTATGTAATCTTACCATTTTTTCTTTCACATAAACATATCCACCTCGTCCCATGTTATGCTGATAAATATTTTTGGAACGCGCCATTTTAGCTTTATCTGATTTCTCCTAAAAACACAAAATCATAAGGCGTTTAGATGCGGTAATGCTGCAAACTGAAAATTATGAAATGACATATAGACTTAAATAAAGATGACTAATTAAAACCTTGTATGCCTTGGTGGTCGTGTAGTTTACAAACTCGACCCAGTCTTCTGATTTCACAATTGCACTATACTTGGCCGGGACTTCATTCAGTTTCGAAGGTGTATTTAGGTTGGGCAATATGTATTTATCTCTGAGCTTCATTCTCAAATTCCTTAGCAGTTGACCAAGACGAGTCATTACCAATTTTCTGAATGTCAAGTCAACATCAAAATATCGCTGCAAAGATTAACACAATGTTGTTAATTAGTTGAACATAATGTAACTGCATAGATAAACTTATGTAGTACTGGGTTAAAAAATAGTATATATGTACCGTGATTTCATCGCATAGTTTATCTCTTGATTCTTTATTCACCTTCTTCCAGGAAAGAATCTTCAAATCTATGTGCTCACGAACCAGATCTCCTAAAAACTCGAAAACATTGCTCTGTGTAACCCTGATACCCTATTCAACGCATCGAAGGTTACCTTGAGCTTTATTCCACCAGGTTTGCCATATTGCATGTGAAACTTATATAGCCTGGTTATGCCCCTCTTAGCTAGTATCCGATCTGATTGGTTAGTTCTAGGCGCATCTAGATCTTCATCATCAGAATACTTCTCGGATTCATATTCTAAGTTGTTATCATCATGTTCATTATCAGTAGGAAGTAAAAGATGATGATCAACAATGGGTTGAATTTCCATGACTCTTGAGCAACAATGGGTAAAAGAAAATGATTCTGGCTTGGAGAGTAATGGTGATAGAAGATTTGATTTTTGTGTTTTCTTTGCAGTCTTTTTTTTAGGAGATAAAAGAGGGTTTATTAAGAATATGAATCGTTATTCTTGGTAACTGCTTTTAATTAGGCGATTTAAAAATTTTGGATCAAAATTTTGGCTCCAAGTTTTTTAATTTAAATTAACAATTTAATTATTTAAAATTTTTGCCTTAGAACAAGTTTACACAGATCATGGACACAAATGCAGCCCATTTCAAAATGTTATATATCATTATCTTAATCGCAAATCTTGAACCAAGATCATGAACACAAACTGCATATCAAATCAAGAACTCAAATTTACACAATTACACCAAGATCATGAACACAAACTGATACCATTTAACACAAACTGCTACCATTAAATCATAAACCAACATGAAATCAAGAACACAAACTGCTACCATTAAATAAATATGTGCAATCATCAAATCAACAACAGAAACTGCTACCATTAAATCTAACTGTGCAATCATCACATCAAGAACACAAATTGCTACCATTTAACAAACCAAAATACTATCATTAAAGTTATAAAATAGATACAGTTAAACTACTAATTACCAGTTATTGTACCATTAATAATTACATTCATCCTAATGTCAAAACTACTACTACCATATTAAAGTACCAAATACCATTTACAAAACACAAAAGCTGTTAATGAAGATCCTAAACTCATAAACCATCTTCCTCTTGCCTTTCCCATGGTTGCTGGAAGGTGCTCCAAAACCTACAGGATTCTTCTTACACGGCAGTCCCAAGACAATATCCTGACTAAATTTCTTTTTGTGAGCCTTTTCAACTGGTCTTTGTACTTACACAGGGAGAGGCAGGATAGGAGCTCGAGATGGGAGTTCCTCTGGAGTTTCAATGGCTTGGATAGGTTCCGCTTCCCAAGTATCAGTACTTGCATCAGAATGTTGTTCTAGATAATACCAAGCAAGGAGGCCAGGAAGGATGTTGAGAGCAACTTCATTTGATTTTGAACTACTTGAATCAGAAGAAATTGGTATGACATCTACAAATAACAACTGTTAGATCAGTTTTATTGATTCAAATGTTAAACTATATCACAATCAAAGAAAAACCTTTTGATGGTTTACTATTGCAGAAGAATCTATTGTGTTCACATATTTGGTTCTCTTTTGTGGTATCCCAAACAATGAAGCAATGTTGCACAGACTAAGCTGTATTTCAAGTCTCATTGGTGGCCAACTAGGCTACAACTGAAGTCTCAATTGGACCTCTCAGTATACTCACAAACATTGGACCTCTCAGGGTACTCACAAACAGTTCAAAATCCTGTATTTGTAATCTCAATGGACATCTCAATGTACTATAATAGGTTGCATTTGGACCTCTCATTAGTGGCCAAGCACAAACAAGTCTGCTAGATACTCTCATTACTGGCCAATCACAAACTAGGCACATTCCAATGCTCGCATTGATTTAGTCCTCTCAGTGTACTCACAAACAGGCAACAAAAAATACTCAAATACAAAACACTTAATTAGGCATGAAACAATGGTTCTAGGCACATTACTTGCAACACAAATAAGGTTCTAGGCACATTACTAGGCACATTGCAACTACTTTATAAACATTTGGGTTAAAGACACAAGAATCATTATGTATACGAAAATCAGAGTATGGAAAACAAAAAAACATTGCATACATTAGACATAGCAAAACAACCATTATAAAACACAAAACAACCCCATTTTACATTAGAATCGGTAACAACCCCAAAACATCACCATTTATAGATCAAACGCCTGTTACTAATTATTGTACAATGAATCATCAACTGATATGTGAAAACATTAAAAAACATACCTTTGTTGTCATTTGGATTCATTGTTTGCGTGTTTGTGTTTGCCAGACGAATGTGTGTTTTGATTAGGGTTTATTGATTATTGTGTGTGTTTACAAATGATCGGGTAAAGGGATTAAATTTGGGATTTATTTCCGGGTGACTATTGAAGTTGTGGTTTGGTTTGACTATAACTGACGTGGCAATAGTTGTAAAAGAAAAAAAAATAAACAAAAAATGGCTAATGGTGCTGACGTGGCGGTGAAAACTGGCTATAGCCGGTAATTAGGGATGGCAACGGTTCGGGTTCAGGGCGGGTTTTAGTGTACTCGTACCCGAACCCATTTATAATATACCCGTACCCACCTCGTATCCCACTGGATACCCGATTAATATTATCCATCGGTTTTTCGGGTTTCCTCGCGGGTATTGATTATCCGTAATTGAATATTATATGGACAAAATTGGCGGTATTAAGATTAAGTCACACTAAAATCCACCGACAAAACAAACGAAAATACTCTAATATATTCAAATTTTTTAAAAGTTAAAGAAAATGAATATCGTATCAAACGATTTAATGCAACGTATCGCAACGCAACGTACTCGGCACGATATTCACCTAAAAAATCAAATGCGCAAGAGTTTTCAAAAGTTAAGCTTTCTCATTTCCAAAAATAATCTCGTTTTAGCCTTTTAAAAGGGTTTAGTATCATCATTCGTGTAACGGTAGAGAACACGAACTCACGAGCACTCACTCCAAAAAAAGAATAACCGAATAGTCGAGAAGAGTATTGGCGATAACTTGAGTCGAGACGAGATGACGAAAAGAAGCCAAAGAGATAACTAACAACAAACATATCAAATAAGATGAGTCGATTGGTAATCGTCGGTATTTTCCCATTATCCCATTTATTAGTACAAGGTATACTTGTTTTATGATTTAAAACAAGTTTGGACTTACGACAAAATTAATCTTTGGAAATAACAAAATTTCGCCATGACTCTTTCATTTATCGAACGTTTTCAAGTCAAAAGACTTTATTGAAAATCAATTTCTCGAGTAATTTATAAAATAACGAGTATTTATATAAACCCTAAACCCTAAACCCAAAATTAAACCCTAAACCCTGCACGCTAAACCAATCCGTAACTCAAACAATAACCAAACGAATAGTCCAATAAATCCAAATATGTTAGTCTACGCGTAGCATGTCTCGAATAGTCCAATAGCCCTCGTGTGTTCCCTTTTTATCCCAAATGTCTCACGTAAGGTTTTCAAAATCGGGATCCTACTTAGGATCGATTTCGTCTTTGCAAGATCGAGATCGTAAGATCAGATCGGGATCTTAAGATCCTACTATAATGTCATTTTATTAATAGTTTTTGTAATATTATACAAATCTATAAATTAATATATATCATAAACACAAATTATGTAAATATTTCATAGAAATGTTGTCTTCAATTATGATTATGAAAATTTTAAGAATATTAACATTTTTTTTTTAATTCTACAAAATACATTCCATAAATTTTTAGTTTTTTTAGTTTATGGTTCGACAAAAGTAAAATCGGATCGTATTAGGTATTAAGATCCTATGTTAAAGATCGGGATCCTATAAGATCTTAAGCTTTTAAAGATCCTTTGTAAGATCTGGATCGGTTTTGCTTTGCAGTATCGTAAAATCTTAAGATCCTAATATCAGGATCGGGATCCTGACAACCATGGTCTCACGTACACTTCTAATTTCCTTACTTCGTTATTAACCAAATTTAAAGACAAATATCTTTACAACTTTTAATTTAACAATTGTTTTTATTTATTTCTTTTATTTTGTCCAAGTCGAGTCAATATCAAGTCGCAACTGTGAAAAACTAGAAGGGGGGTTGAATAGTTTTCCCGGTTTTTAAATCTTCTTAAAAACTTTACTATGAAAAACTTTGATTCGAATCTTATGTGTAATCAATCAACACCAATATGAACAATTAAACTAAACTATCTAATGTAACTAAATAAAAGTAAAGGAAAGAGATGGAAAGATCAAACCGGGACAAGGAGATTTATAGTGGTTCGGTCACGAAGCTCTTATTCGCCCTACTCCACTCCTCGAGTACCACACTCGAGAGTTTCAAGCACTATGTCAACAAGACCTTCCTTCAGCCGGAGAAAAATCGTACATGTCGCTTATCCTATTTTCAGACACTAAGCTAAATGTCGAGTGCTAATCTTAGCTAGCACCAACCTACCACGATCTACTTGATCCTTTCTACTTCACCCAATCACAAGACTCGATCTACCCGATCTACCTATGATCCACTTAATCAACACACTAGCCCGCAAGCTTCATGAGATCTCCAAGATCTTGACACGATCACAATGATCAGCTCTCACTTGACTCAATCTATCCTATCTACCTTTGATCAACTTGATCAACACGCAAGCCCAATGGCTACAAGAGATATTCAATATCTCTATAAGATTACAATGATCTTCTCTCACAAACTCTCAAAAGAAAAATGACCTTGATGTATACAAAGATACAATCAAGTGTGTAACAAGTGCTCTAACTATACCTACAACACTTTGTATCTTCTTGGATACCTTGTGTTCTTCTCTTGCACTTGAAGAGGAATAAAGAGGATCACTTGGATGGATGATTGGATCACTCTTAAAGCAAAATAATACTAAACTAAATGATCAAGAAGAGAAAGTGTGATGAGAGTATTGAACTCAGAAAATTCTGTGTGAAAAAGGATGCCCAAAAACTGTGAAGTGGGCTGGTAATTATAGGCAGAAAAATTCTAGCCGTTACAGGTACACGGTACCACTAAATCACACACGGTACCACTAAATTTAGTGGTACCGTGCCAGACAAAAACGCTCCTCTTTTTGTCTTTTCTGGTGAAAACTTATTTGGGGAAGTTTGTAGCTGATTTTGGGGGGAAAATAGCTGTTGTGTTATTCAAACATATTTTTCCAATAAAACATTTCTTAATTATTCAAAAATAACTTGTAAGGTATATTTTTGAAAAAATGTTTTATCACATTAAAAATGTGAAGACTTAAACACAAATTCACTTCTTTGATCATTTGTCAAGTTGTAAATTTGTTTGTGCATACCTAGAGTGATTTACGTAGAAATGGGAACTTTCTATTAAAAACTTGTTTACGTTAATTTTAACGTAACGTGATTTCACATTTTGTCATCCTCAAAACGTGAAGTTATCGAAAGATATAAATAACCTTTTTAGAACATTATTTGCATCAACAATCTCCCCCTTTTTGATGATGACAAAACCTAAACTCATTTTAAGTTAAAATTAATTTTAACAAATTTTTAATGAGTTTATATCCCATTTCTCTCCCTTTTTGTCGAATAAAAAAGGTTGCTAAGGCTCACCCTTGGTGTGCACTCCCCCTCGTTTGGAGGACACCAAGGAATCAAGTAATGATTCTTGCTACAAAACAAAGTTAGATGACAAGTATACAATATCTAACGTGTAGCAATAACGACAAATATCAAAAAAAAAAAAAAAAAAAAAAAAAAAAAAGGCTAAGAAGCCAAGAATAAACAACCACATAACAAGCCCATTCATTCATAAAATTAAATGTCATACATAGGTATGACTACATAACAAACAACAAGGATAAACAGCAAGAAGCATAAATCCTTAATAACTAGAGGCAAGCTTCATTTCCAATAGGGTCCTAAAGGTTTATTGTTGAAAACTAAACATGACCATGGTTAGTTTTGTGGGCTAGGAGGTGGTGGAGATGGTGACATGATTGGGGTGGTGGTGGTGTCAAGAGATGCTCCACATAGGAGACATGAAATGAATCTCATCTCTCAAAGAGAAGATGAGGTTACGGTTGTTGAGGAAACATAGGCAATTAGCACTATGTAGATCAAAGGGATGAAGTTGGATTGGCTTTCCCATGATTAGGGAAGGAGGTGGTGGTGAGTTAGTTGATGATGGGGTTGGCATGGCATAATCCAATGGAGTGATGGGTGAGAGAGTGTAGTCCATGGATGATGGCATGGTGTTGAGAGAGGGTGATGATGAAGATGTGTAAGTAGAGGATGTTTTGGAAGGTGCATTAGGTGGAGATGGTGAGTTGGGAGTGGCTTGGGAAGGAGGTGTTGTGAATTCATCATCTTTTGTAAGATCAACAAAGAGAAGTTTGGATGGTAGTCTTACGGTTATTCTAGGTTTCTTGGAAATGTGGTTTGATGATCCTTGTATAGAAAATATGGTGATTGAGTTGTGTGAGGTTGAAGATGAAGTGCAAGATAAGCTTGCAAGGGTGAAGCCTTATATAGGCAAGAGTTGGTGAATTTGAATTAAAGGTGATGGGAGTGTCCTATGGTGTAGGAAGGGAATCTTGGGGTGTATGTGAGTTTGCAAAATTTGCAGGTTTGAGGTTCAGGGATCTAGAGGAAACAGTGAAAATTCATCAAACAAGGGCACGGTACCACTAAATACCACATGGTACCCGTAGCCTATTTAACGGTACCGTGACATTGGAGTCACGAATTTTCCTGTGCAGGCTAGTTCTGGGCAGCTAAAGTGAGTTTTCTAGGGGACTATTTGCAGGAAATGTTGTTGCCTCAAATCACTAAAGATTTATTTTCCTAATGTGTCCCATATTAAGCTACTCCTAGCACATAAAGATTATCATGCAATTTGCTAAGATAATCCACAAGCATGCAAACATAAAGGATAAAATAAACTATCATCAAAATATCACATAAAATAATTTATGCAAGGTGATAGGATAAGTGTCAAGCATGCAAGAGTATTAATCTATAATTTATCATAGATAAACCCTAATAGTAATACTAATCCCTTCCTAACTACTTATGACTTGAGCTTGCTCCCGTTTTTATCACACTCGCATCCTGAGCATGCATTACTTCCTCATGATTTTGATCATCAAAGGGCGCATAATTGGTGGAGGATTCAGAAATCAGGATGGATGAAATATATGACTCATTTAGGGGTTTCATGACGGGATCGAAAAGTGAGTATTGAGGACCACTAAGGTATGGGTGATAGTTTATGAGGTATTGATAAAGATGAGTTAGGAACATCCCATAGGGTATTAATTTATTTTTAGAGTTAATTACATTTTTGGCCCTTGTGGTTTACAGAGTATTTCATTTTCAGTCCAGTTTTTTGAAAAATCTCAGATCCACTACAAAACCCAGCGACCCGTAACATGTTTAGTCCAAATTTATTAACACCGTTAAGTTGACTGATATTAACCGTTAAATAAAGGGGTGCATTCGTCATTTCACATACATATAACATAAAACACAGTTACATATACTCTCTCCTTCAATACAAACATTAAAAAAACAAACACACTTTTAAATTCTCTCTATAAACCCTAAACCTAACACCCTCTCTTTCCCTCTTGTTAGCCGCCGCACCACCACACCTCAGCCACCACCTCCACCCGTTCACCGCCGCGATTCACCACAACCACCTTTATTTCTCCATTGAGAAATGGTATAGGAGGTGCACGCGCCCTCGTTACCACCTCTCACGTGCCACCGCCCCTTACCAACACTCCTTTTTGTTTCATTCGAACGGTAAACTATAGATCCGAGATAAAAACAGTGGTAACACCACCGGTTCACGACCTACGTGAACCGGTGATGACTAGATCTAAGATTTGGGTTTGGGTTTTCTTCGAATCTTGTGAGTAACGACTTGAAAACATAAAAAAATGGCTAATAATAACTCTCGGTATCATCTTAGTGTGTCACGGTTCTTGTTTTAGTTTCTTTTTGTTTCACGTACGAGAGGATAAGCTCGAATACGGGCTTATTCGTAGCTTATCTTGGGGATACTAGCTTATTCATAAGCTAACTTTGCTTGTTGTCTTGTTTGGTTAGCTTAGGAAACCATCTTGGTCCGTTTGGTTTGTTTTTGGTTTCTGTGTGAGTGTGACTCGAACTGAGACCATGAGGTCTCGGCGTTAGCTTGTTGTCTTCCATTTTGGTCCGTTTGGTTATCTCTTGTGGCGTACAATTGAGCCGAGACCTTAGTGTCTCGGCAATGATTTAGACTTGAGTTTGATTTGTGTGATGTTTCGGCCGTAACGGGGCTTCTCATCACTAACGAGTACCATCTTCAGATCTATGATTTAGACTTGAGTTTGATTTGTGTGATAATTTGACTCGAAATGGATAATAATAATAATAATAATAAGGTGTACTATTTGGTATAATAATAATAATAATAATAATAATAATAATAATAATAATAATAATAATAATAATAATAATAATAATAATAAAAGAAAGAATGAAAGGAGGTTAGTTTAGTCATTTATAGTATTAAGATGAGGGTATCTTAGTCATTTCACATGGTTTAACTGGTCAAACTAACAGTCAACAAAAGATTGGACTGGACTTGTTACGGGTCGCCGGGTTTTGTAGTGGATCCGAGATTTTTCAAAAAATTGGGCTGAAAATGAAATACCCGATAAACCACAAGGACCAAAAATGTAATTTACTCTTATTTTTATTACCCTTGAGATGTACGATTCGCTTAGCGAAGAAGTAGGCAAGATTGTACGGTTGTTGAGTTAAAAGACAATAAATCATATGAGCACAACACGCCGAAAGTTGCTCACGATTTCCTGTTAGACTTAGAACATTTTCTCGCAGGATGACTGCCCAAGAAAGTAGTTCATGACGAACCTCATCCAAACGAATTTTCGTTGGATTTGGGTAAGAGGAGTACTTGTGAGGACGAATGAGTTGGGTGAGTTCGGTTGGAGAGGGTATGTAGGAGCAATACGGACTATCCTCTTCTCGATAGTTGAAGAGGGACTCAAGACACCAATCTTCAGTATAGGAACATTTCCCATGATTGGGGATTTGAAGAATTTGAGCAAATTGCTCAAGAGTTAAGACGAATTTGTAGTTTCGGATCCAAAACCAAAGTGACAAAGATTGATCCTCGTTACGTACGAGTTCAACTTGTCGAAAGAATTCCAACACAAAATGAGGTCAAATGTGTTCGTTAATGTGAAGCAAGCAATCGAATCTTATAGCTCTAAATGAGGTGTTGATATCCCAATGATAAACTAAGGATGGATCAACGACTCGACCTTCATGAAACCGACGGGTTTCAGGATTAACATAGGCACGAATGTGAGTACCGGGTGTGGTAGGATCACGAGAGATATCGGGAGTATAGGTGTCGGTTAGAAGATGATCAAAATCATACTCATGAGACATTTTTATCACCTATAAGAGAATATAAGGAAAAATCAATATTGAGAATAGTTGATTTGAAAACACGTGCCTAGTGTGTGCCTATATGCAAACTATATGGAGGTGCGGTAATCTTGACTCTAGAAAATAATCAGATTACCCAAACACTCCTAAATTCACTTTTTCTCAAACGAATATATCGATAAATAAATATTAGTTATGTAATTCGATTAATATTCGTGAGATTATGTATGTATGGGAAAAACGTTGTTAGTTTGTATCAACAATGCACGAAAGATGTTTCATGATCCTAATTTCGTGAAATTTTTCAAAAGCAATGGAATTGGGGTGTTTGGCGACTTTAAAATGTTGATGTCAAACTACAATGATTCCTCTCAAAACTAATTGCTCAAATGCAAAAATTTGGACTAAAATGTATGGGTTTATGCAAATCCTAAGTTGAGGGAATCATGAAGATTATGCATTGACTAATCCTAGTCCTAATTTTATAGAGACTCAATTAAAATTGAAAAACCCCAATTCAATTTTTATGCATGAACAAACCCTAGACTCAAAATTAAAGAGAAGTGGAGTCAAAATGACTTACAATTTAGGTTGAAAAAGTGAAAGTAGTTGATAATCTTGAAAATCAATCCCTTGAGTATGATCTTGGAAGGGTGTAATTGAGTTTTGGGTTGTGAGGTTTGGTTTTGACAGCAATTGCAGAAGTTGGGAAGGTTTAAAATGAATAATGTGGGAAAAGAGGACTGAAATACGGGATGTATCAGATACACGATACCACGGTACCATTAAATTTAATGGTTCCGTGCCACTTTAGTGGAGCCGTGATCTACTGGAATGAAATTTAATCCCATTTTGATTTTTGACGAATAAGTCTCGCTATTTTAGTGAGACTTTTTGATACGAGGAAATAATTTATACCTAATAAATTCTTTTGACGAGGAGAACCTAGACTAGACGAACGGAGATGACTTCAAAGAGTCATGAGATGAGACACACGAGATGATTTCAATATTTCCAGTGAAATATTTAAATAGTCATGAGATTTATGGAATATGTTCCATCATTCCTAGACATAGACGAAGATAGTTGAAGGACTCTCGTTTGAGAGGTTTGGTTAGGATGTCGACGATATTTTCTTGAGAGGGAACTTTCTCAATAGAAATGTTTCCTTTCTGAACATTATCCCGAAGGAAGTAGTGACGAATTTCGATGTGTTTGGTACGAGAGTGTTGAACGGGGTTTTTGCTCAAGCCAATAGCACCTTTATTATCACACATAATGAGAACGTTGTCTAAATGGATGTCATAGTCACTAAGAGCTTGTTTCATCCATAGTGCTTGTTGACATGACTTTCCGGCGCTTACGTATTCGACTTCGGTCGTGGAGATAGCAAGAGTGATTTGTTTCTTGGAGAACCAAGAAGTTAGACAACAACCCATGAAGGTACAAATGCCACTCATACTTTTTTGATCCACATAATCTTCTGCATGACCAGAATCGGCATAGACAACATTTTCTACACTGGTCCCCTTGGGATAGAATAATCCCAAGTGCATAGTACCTTTAATGTATCGGAAGATACGCTTAACCGATTCAAGGTGAGAGGTTTTGGGATCCTCTTAGAAGCGAGCACAAAGGCAGATACTAAACATGATGTCGGGCCTACTTGCCGTGAGGTATAATAAACTTCCTATCATACCTCTATACTTAGTCCTATCCATGGACTCACCTTCTTCATCTTTCGTGAGTTTAATTTCTGTGGACATGGGAGTTTTCGTAGGCGTAGACTCTTCTAAACTAAATTTCTTAAGTATCTCATTACTATATTTAGATTGATTGAAGAAGATACCATCGTCCATTTGTTTTATTTGTAAACCAAGGAAGAAATTTAATTCGCCCATCATGCTCATCTCAAACTTGTCACGCATGATCTCAGAGAAATCATCGCACAGTTCTGGACAAATTGAGCCAAATATGATGTCATCGACATATAATTTAACAATGATGAGATGTGAATTACGTTTCTTTGTAAAAATTGTGTTGTCAACCACTCCCATGGTATATTCATGTTCAATCAAGAATGCCTTTAGTCTATCGTACCAAGCTTTAGGAGCTTGTTTGAGACCATATAGTGCTTTCTTGAGTTTATAAACATGATTCGGTTTCTCGAAATCAACGAATCCCGGAGGTTGTGCAACGTATACCTCCTCGTTGATATAACCATTTAGGAATGCACTTTTCACATCCATTTGGTTTAATTTAAAGTCTAAGGCGCAAGCATAGGCAAGGAGTATTCTAATAGACTCTAATCTAGCTACGGGTGCATAAGTTTCATCGTAGTCTATTCCTTCCTGTTGGTTATAGCCTTGTGCTACCAACCTTGCCTTATTTCTAGTTACGACGCCATTTTCGTCAAGTTTATTCCTAAACACCCACTAAGTTCCTATGATGGTTTGATTATTAGGTGAAGGTACTAAATCCCAAACTTGGTTTGCGGTGAATTGATTAAGTTCTTCTTGCATGACAACTACCCAGCTTTCATCCTTAATCGCTTCACCGACATTCTTAGGTTCTACGGTTGATATAAAACAAAAGAAATTACTTTTGTTTTGAGCTTGTGACCTAAGGATTCTTTGGTTTAGATTTCCTATGACATTTTCAATAGGATGGTTCTTAGATTGCTTAATGTTGACAACTTCATCAACTTCAACCATCTCATCCTCAATGTCATTTTCTAAGGTTTTCTTGCCATTAACCTTAATGGCTTCTTCCTCATCCAAGTCATCATCCACCAAGGGTGATGTCTTAGTTGGTGGAGGACTTTCATCGAATGTCACGTTGAGTGATTCTTCGACTTTCATTGTTTCCTTGTTAAGGATAACATAGGCTTTGCTATTTTGGGAGTAACCTAGGAAAACACCTTCGTAAGACTTTGGGTCGAACTTGGTGAGGTAGTCTTTAGAGTTTAGTATGAAGCCCTTGCTTCCAAACACTCTAAAGTAATCAAGTGTAGGTTTTCTACCTTTCAAGATTTCGTATGGGGTTTTTCCTAAGATAGGTCTAATTAGAATCCTATTTAGTATGTAAGTTGAGGTGTCCACCACATTACACCAAAACTTTTGCGGAATTGATTGTTCATTCAACATCGTTCTACTTATCTCTTGTAGAGTACGATTTTTCCGGTCAACTACCCCATTTGATTGTGGAGTGCCTGGAGCCGAGAAATTGTATGTAATACCATTAGCATCATAATATAATCCAAATTGCACTTCATTATCAAATTCCTGACCAAGATCCGTCCTAATCGAAATTATTGTACACCCTATTTGATTTTGGACTTTCTTACTAAAGATTTTGAATTCCTCGAAAGCTTGTGTCTTATTCTTAAGAAATCTAGTCCAAGTATACCTAGAGTAGTCATCAACTATTACTAAGGTGTAGTAATTTCCTCCGTAGCTCCGTACGGCGGATGGACCGAATAGGTCCATATGAAGGAGTTCTAGGCATCTAGAGGTCGAGACCATATTCTTAGCTTTGTGACTAGAATGAGCTTGTTTTCCAACTTTACAAGCGTCACAGAAGTGCTTATCAAACTTAATCTTAGGTAGATTTCTAACTAGTTCCTTAGACTCCAATGATTGTGTCAATCGCATATTGGCGTGACCTAATCTCCTATGCCATAGAGTGGAATTTTCATCTATGGTTGCTAAGCAAATTTTATCTTGAGGCTTATTTCCTATTTTCATAACAAATAAGCCATTCCTCCTAACTCCTTTGCCGGTGGTTTTACCATTCTTAATGATCTCACTACACTCTTCGGAGAATATAACTCTACACTTATTATCTACCATTTGACTAATGCTAAGCAAGTTAAATCCTAAGTTATCTACATGCTCAACATCTCTAATAGTGAGGGAGTTTTGAGTACTCATACCTTTGCCTATTATGTTGCCCTTAAGTTTGCTACCGAAAGTGACATTACCTTCGTTGTATGCCTTGTATGATGAGAATAGACTTCGATTACCCGTCATATGATTAGTGCATCCACTATCCTTGACCCATTCGTCAGGCTCCAAGTCGATTCCCAATCATATCTCATTCGAAGCCTGAGCCATTAAGCATGTTTCATCATTGGGCTTCTTCACTTCTTCTTCACCGCTATCACTCCAAGTGCCTCCTATGAAAGCTCTTTGGTTGTTGGTTTTCGGTGGTTTGAGACATTCTCCTATGAGGTGATTAGGATCTCCGCATCTAAAGCGTTTCCTATCACTCATTCCTTTCTTCTCAACCCGGTTCTTGTGTGACGGCTTCTTGTCATCACGAGGTTGCCTAACAAACCTACATCTTCTCCTAAAGAACTTTTTAAAGTCTCTAACGGCTAACGCATACTCTTCATCTTCACTGTCAGAATCCGAACATTCCTCATCACTAGACTCCTTTTTTGCTTTCAAAGCTAGAGATCTAACTCTCTCACTTTTGCCTTTAACTATATCGGAGTCTTTCTTGATTATCATCTCATGAACCTTCAAGTTTCCTATTAGTTCATCGAAAGATAATGTTTCCAAGTTCTTTGACTCTACAATGGCGGTGACCTTTGCACTCCATTTAGGATGTAAAGCCCTAAGAAACTTCCCAACATAATTCTTGCTAGAGTAGCCTTCATCAAGAGCTTTAAGACTAGTGATAATAGTATTAAATCTAGCAAAAGCATTATCAATAGATTCATCTTTCGAAATGGAAAATTGTTCATATTGTTGCACAAGAAGATCTATCTTGTTTTCTTTGACTTGATTATTACCTTGGTGAGTGACTAACAAAGTTTTCCAAATATCTTTTGCCGTATTACACATGAAAATTCTTTCAAATTCCTTTTTAGGCAAAGCATTATAAATCATCATTTTAGCCTCATCGTTTTTGGCTAGTTTTCTTTTAAGTTCATCACTTTGTTTACTATAAGGAACTATTTCATCCCTTTTAGTTTCCGGATTCTTTTGAATCGGTTGAAAGTCAACCTCGGTAATAATATGCCAAAGATCAATGTCTTTTGATTTCACATACGTCTCGAATCTTGTTTTCCAATAAATAAAACAATCGGTTTCGAAAAGTGGTGGCCTTTGCATAGATTGCCCTTCTAGATATTTGTCGGAATCCATTGATCGATTCAAGTTTTAAAATACAATTTACTTTAAAATCTTGACTGACCTGGCTCTGATACCAATTGTGAAAAACTAGAAGGGGGTTGAATGTTTTTCCCGGTTTTTAAATCTTCTTAAAAACTTTACTATGAAAAACTTTGATTCGAATCTTATGTGTAATCAATCAACACCAATATGAACAATTAAACTAAACTATCTAATGTAACTATATAAAATTAAATGAAAGAGATGGAAAGATCAAACCGGGACAAGGAGATTTGTAGTGGTTCGGTCACGAAGCTCTTCTTCTCCCTACTCCACTCCTCGAGTATCACACTCGAGAGTTTCAAGCACTATGTCAACAAGATCTCCCTTCAGGCGGAGAAAATCGTACACGTCGCTTATCCTATTTTCCGACACTAAGCTAAATGTCGAGTGCTAATCTTAGCTAGCACCAATCTACCACGATCTACTTGATCCTTTCTACTTCACACAATCACAAGACTCGATCTACTCGATCTACCTATGATCTACTTAATCAACACACTAGCCCGCAAGCTTCAAGAGATCTCCAAGATCTTGACACGATCACAATGATCAACTCTCACTTGACTCAATCTATCCTACCTACCTTTGATCAACACGCAAGCCCAATGGCTACAAGAGATATTCAATATCTCTATAAGATCACAATGATCTTCTCTCACAAACTCTCAAAAGAAAAATGACCTTGATGTATACAAAGATACAATCAAGTGTGTAACAAGTGTTACAAGTGCTCTAACTATAACTACAACACTTTGTATCTTTTTAGATACCTTGTGTTCTTCTCTAGCACTTGAAGAGGAATGAAGATGATCTCTTGGATGGATGATTGGATCACTCTTAAAACAAAAGAAAACTAAACTAAATGATCAAGAAGAGAAAGTGTGATGAGAGTATTGAACTCAAAAAATTATGTGTGAAAAAGGATGCCCAAAAACTGTGAAGTGAACTGGTATTTATAGGCAGAAAAATTCTAGCCGTTACAGGTACACGGTACCACTAAATCACACACGGTACCACTAAATTTAGTGGTACCGTGCCAGACAAAAACGCTCCTCTTTTTGTCTTTTCTGGTGAAAACTTATTTGGGAAATTTTGGAGCTGATTTTAGGAGAAAAAATAGTTGTTATGTTATTCAAACATATTTTTCCAATAAAACATTTCTTAATTATTCAAAAATAACTTGTAAGGTATATTTTAAAAAAAATGTTTTGTCACATTAAAAATGTGAAGACTTAAACACAAATTCACTTCTTTGATCATTTTTCAAGTTGTAAAATTGTTTATGCATACCTAGAGCGATTTACGTAGAAATGGGAACTATCGATTAAAAACTTGTTTATGTTAATTTTAACGTAACGTGATTTCACATTTTGTCATCCTCAAAACGTAAAGTTATCGAAAGATATAAATAACGTTTTTAGAACATTATTTGCATCAACAGCAACAAATGAGTTACTATTTTCTTTCGAATCACGGTCAAACATTTATTCCCTCATGTCAATAATAATGAACCCGATCCCAAATCATTTCAAACATTCCCTCAGTTTCATTTTGTCGAGTCAAACCATAATCAACAAGTCAATTCGGCTCACAATTCCAAATCAGCTACGCTAGTAATATCACAATATCGGCAAGCCAAGGTCGCAGCGAGACCATGGGGTCTCGGCTAATGTTTGGCGCGGCCAAACATCACAAACAAAATCCAAACCATACCAAACGAACCAAGGTTTTATACCAAATCCAAGACAATCAAACCGGACCAAAGTCAATCCAACACCAAACACAAACCAAATCGGACCAATATTATTCCGGGATCAAACTATCACCAAATCGGACCAAAACATTGTTGGAAATATTGAGTTTGGAAGTTTATTATTCACAAAGCATGAGATACTACTAGTTGTTGCATCAACTCATTGTACATGGTAAGTCAATACTTGTTAAAAGGAAATTGGAGACTTTTATCGTACAACTGCTTCCACTATTCCTTATCTTTAGGATCAAGTTTAACATCTCTTCAATTCACAGTTTACTTTTGGCGCCTTTGGCCTCCCTTTTCCTGCCTAAAGTATTGGGAACGGTTCATCTACATGTCCAGCCTATTTAAACCTATCGATTGGAAAATGTTTAGATACTTTTGTGCCTATAAATACTTATGAATTATAAACAACTCCTTTGATTTTTTCATTAGATATTATATTTTAGTTTCATATTTCAATGGCTTCATCCTCTTCAACTCCTGTTTCAAAGAAAACCAAACGCCCAAGGGATGCTTCTCCTCCTCCAATCCATGAAAAATATAAAATTTTTGACATATCCCATGATATTTGGGACAAATATCATTCTGGCAAGGATGGAACTCAAAAAACATTGGTAGATATTTACAACAAGCGTATAAAGAGGCTGGAAGAACAGAACAAGGAAGATTTAAAGATCATATTGGATCATCAGAAGAAAGTCGATGATCGGAACAAAGAAATAGAAGATACAAGAGAGAAAATAGTTTGTGTTTACAAAACTATTCAAGATTGTTTATATATTTTTTAATGTATCTTTTGTATCATTATCTTATTTTGATGTTTTAGTCATTCAGTGTATTATTTAAATGCTTCATTATGGACCTGAAGGATTCGGAATGATCGTTATTTGTATTGATGATTGACTATGTTAATGTATATTCATACAAGTTTATGATATTTGAATGCAGTTATTATTTTAGATTGGGGATAACTTCCAAATATTAACCATTATAATTATACGAACATATTATGAAAAAGAATGCTGAGGGTTTATGGGCAAAAGAGGAATCATTATCTGTGTTTCCCCTGATGTTAAAGGGGTGTTTGGTTTCTTGGATAATAGCAGTCTTTTTTAAAAATCTACTCTTTAATACTTAGAAGACTATTAACACTGAAACAGTAAACGGTGTTGTAATGCAAGAACAACAATATCACCAAAACTGATTAAGTATCTTCCTTTACACTTAATCCCTTCCAAATGTATGAGTGCAGTATGGTTTTAAAAGAAAATTGAGTTCATACTGTTGAGAAAAAGTTTTTGCACAAAGTTTGTACTGCTAGGCAAAAGTTTGTACTACTAGTGTAAAACTTTGCACTGTTGGGTAGCCGTTAGTACTGTTTGGGTAATATCCGTGTTTTATTAATAGCCGTTGGAAGTGCAGAGTATGTTTATGTAATTTTTACTTAAAGGGTATAAATCCCTAATTGTGTCACACAATTTGTTTTACGCACACATAACTCTCTCTTCTTCAAGCCCTAATCGAATTTTAATCGTCATATTGAAAAATTCCCAAATCAACTCATAATGTCAAATCTAACTTTTACCGAACCTCATAATAATGTTGCCTTTTTAGAAAAATCCAATGAGTATGTAGATTTTACTGAGATCATTGATTTTCTTAATGCAATCTATATTAAGTTTACATTAACAGTAAAACCTACTATATATACTTCCAACATTATTCAGTTTTGGTCGTTTTCTAAGGTCAAAACTATTAATGGAGAAGTACAAATCCATGCCCTTGTAGATGGGCAGAGGATTCTCATTACAGAGGCGTCTATTCGAAGAGATCTTCTCCTAGATGATGCTGACGGAGTTGAGAATCTTCCAAATACTACAATCTTTGAAAAACTTTCACTGATGGGCTATGAGAGAAAATCAAATGCTTTAAGGTTTTATAATGGTAATTTTTCTCATCAGTGAAAATTCTTAATCCATATTATCTTAGTGTGTCTAAGTCCAAAGACCACTGCGTGGAATGAATTTAGCAGTAATTTTGCTTCTGCTATAATTTGTTTGGCTGAAAATACTCAAAGATTTAATTTTTCAAAATTAATTTTTGATAATATGGTTAAGAACTTGGATAGTTCTTCGGGTAAATATTTTCTATATCCAAGGTTTTTGCAACTCTTTTTGGACAACCAATTTGAAAATAAGAAAAGTCAAAAAAGAGTTTATTCCACTCCCTGCCTTACCAAAAGGGTGTTTTCTAACAGAGAGGTGTCTTTCGGTTGATCGTGACTGATAACGGGAGTATAGGTATACAAAAAAAACTATATCTGGTCTGCTGGAGGTTAGATACATGAGGGACCCAATCATACTACGAAATTTTGTAGGGTCAACAGGTATACCATGTAAATCAGAATCCAGCTTTGGGGATGATGCAGACATAGGTGTGTTATAAGTATCACAACTTGTCATGCCATGTTTCTCCAAAATTTCAAGAGCATACTTGGAATGGTTTAGAAAACTACCACGGGGGGATTGATGAACTTGAAGTCCTAAGAAGAACGTAAGTTTACCCATCATGGACATTTCAAAATTTTGTTTCATTAATTTTGCAAAAGTATTTGAGTACTTTTTATGTGTTGAACCAAAAATGATGTCATCATCATAAATTTGAACAATTAAGATGTCCTCCTCGTGACTTTGAATAAACAGTGTTGGATCAACGGATCCTTTGGTAAAGTGATTAGTAAGTAAGAATGCGGGCAGTTTGTCGTACCATGCCCTCGGGGCTTGTTTAAGGCCGTAAAGGGCTTTCTTGAGTCTGTACACATGATTAGGATGATCTGGATTGATGAAGCCCTCTGGTTGTGTGACATACACTTCTTCATGGAGTTGCCCATTCAGAAATGCAGTTTTCACATCCATTTGATAAACGGTGATGTTCTTGTGAGCAGCATACGCCAGAAACATTCGGATAGCTTCAAGTCTAGCCACTGGTGCAAAGGATTCTTCAAAATCAATGCCTTCTTCTTGGCTGAAGCCTTCGGCAACCAGACGCGATTTGTTACGAATTACTGTTCCATCAGCATCAAGTTTGTTTTTCTAAATCCATTTAAGTCCGACAACATAGACTCCATCGGGTCTTTCTACCAATTCCCAGACTTCAAGACGTTTGAATTGATTGAGTTCTTCTTCAAATTGATTCAATCTAATTGTCATACGTCATTGCTTCTTTAATGTTCTTTGGTTCAGCTTGACTGACGGTGAGAGCATAGATGTATGTTTCACCATCTGTGTGAAGTCTTTGTCGTGTCTTGACTGGATTACCAATCACATTTACTAAGGGATGATATCTTGTCCATTTGTGTGTTGAAGGGTAATGTTTAAAAAGAGTGTGCATATTAGACGGATCCAAGTTGCGTGTAGACGACTCTGCAAAATCAGGAATGGTTGGAGCCGGAGCAAATGGATTAAAGAAGGCATTTCCGTCATAATTTGCAGGTGCGGGTACTTCTTGTTGTTGTAGATCTTCAGCTGCATTATCAGTATTGGAAGCAGTTTGTTCTGTTGTTGATGGAGATTCAATTGGAGGTGCATCTCTAGCAACATTTGTTGTTGTAGTAGCAGGTGTATCAGGTATTAGATTATGATCAGGTTGTGCAGCGGAAATTTGTGATACATCTGGTGCACGACATTCAAATGAATCATCAAACAATGGAGCAAACAAGGTTTCCAATTCTTTACGGTTAAGTGAAAGAGGTGCAGCTGATTGATCTAGAAAATTTAGACGGTTGGTTGCGGGTCCTAAGCTGTTTTGCTCAGTAGCCATTTCTGTAAGCTCATCGAAATTAGCATGATAATCTCCTGATTTCTCTAGTATGACGATTCCAGATTCGAAAACTTTGGAGTTCTCACAATATCAATGAAGATACCATGTCAGCTTTGGCTTTTAGTTTTCAAAATCATCACAATCATTATTTGGTAACAAAGGGCACAAATACAGAAAGTAATTTATATTCGGTTTCGTTGTGAACAATCTCATAATGAGTTTGTGATGCGTTTGGTGATCATGCAACGGTTTTGGGTATAACATGCAGTTGTACAGCTTCCCCATAAGTAATCTGGTAATTGAACATTGATTAGCACGTTCTTGCAGCTTCACTAACGTCCTGTTGCATCTTTCGACAACCCCATTCTGTTCTGGACTTCTTGCAATGGATGTTTGATGTTCAATTCCCACTTTCTCAAAATAAGATCGAAGAGTTTGATTTTTGAATTCAGTTCCATTGTCTATTCTAACTTTTTTGACCGTATTACGAAGCTGAACTTGAATTTTTGTGAGAACGGTGATGATCATTGAAGGAGCTTGATCTTTGCTTAGAGAAAGTAGACCAAGTCCATCTGGAGTAATCATCGACAATTACCAAAATGTAGCATTTACCGTTTATTGTTTGAACACGCATAGGGCACAAAATCCATATTAAGTAGTTGAAGAACGTGATCTGTATGTGTTCTGTTTTTGAAGGGAAATATGCACGAGCAATTTTTCCTTGTTCACAAGCTGGACCTATGTGATCTTTTGCATATCGAAACCGTGGAAGACCATCGACTAGTTTGTGACGTGCAAGTTCAGTCATGGTTTTGAAATTCATATGAGACAGTCTTTTGTGCCAAAACCATGATTTTGTCGAATGTGCTTTGGAGAGCAGACATATAGGAAAAGAAGCAATCATGTCAGACATTGAGATAGTGTAAAGACTAGTTCAATGTTTGCCCGACATTAGATCATTTCCTTATAAGTCACAACGAAACAAGTTTTTTCCGAAATGCTACTTCCAAATCCATCACAAAATTGACCGATGGAGAAAAGGTTTGTGACCAAGGCCTTCGACATAATAGACACGATAATTTCGATTTGCCATTGACATAATCTCCATAGCGCATGATAGCAGCGAAATGATTATTCCCGATCTGACAGTGCCGTCAACTCTGCAACAAGTTTACTAACAGTTTGAGATTGCCTTCATATGATCGGGTACAACAGCTATCAACAATCCATAGAATAATTTGAACCACATGCATCACACGAAGACGGCCGAAGAAGAGTGATGTAAAGGTAGAACCCGTTGGGTTAGTAAACAGTTATTAATAACTTTAGGTAGCCATATAAAACTAGGTTTCCTTTGTAACCAACGTTGCCATGTCCAACTATTTTTAGCTTTCTTCTTTGTAAATTCGCTAGGTGATGGGATTGTCTTAGCACAGACTTAGAAGTAATAGTGGGCCTAGAGGGAATGCCAGATGTACGTTTCTTGTTACGAGATAAAAGATTTTGCAACACTTTCTTATGATCACCAGATAACATGATTTTACGACATAACACACAAGATGCATCAACATTCAAAACATTCAAAGTCTTAGCATTCGTTACATCGATATTAGAATTACAAGTTTTTAAGTTCGAATCTAAATCAGACGCAACATGCGTTTTATTCAAATTCCTAAGTTGATCTTCTACTTCTTGGGCTTCTAGTTTCCTGCTTCTACGTTGCCAGATCCTATTCTTCTGTTTGTTGCTCTTACGCTTTGATCTGCTAACGCTAGAGTGGGACTATTCCTATAGAAGTGGAAGGATTCAAATTAGTAGTCTAGGGATGTTTGCCTAGGTGTTGTGTCCATTTTGTACATTCTGTGCAATCACATTGTGTTAACAAACTTTCCTTTTTCTAGTAACTGAATTTTCTCTTTGAGTTCAATGATGATGTGATTCTTTGTTGAATTTTTGAATCGAGTTCTCTATTAAGCGAACGGTGTCATTACGATTTTGACAAACTTTATCAATTTCCTTTCATATTGAAATTTTGACTTTTTAAAACACATTTTCATTCTCAAGAATCTCAACTTTGGACGTGTGACTGCTATGAAAGAACATTGGTTCATTTTGAATTTGCAATTTTAAACTCAAAATCAAGACTCTGAGTTTGACAACATTGTAGTTTCTGATTGAGTTGAAAAATTTCTGTTGAAAGTTTACTTTGCACATCATCATTGCGTTTAATGATTCTCTCATTTTTTTCTTTTTAAAGTTCAATTTTGTGTTTCAACTTTTCAGTGTCAGCAGTGTGATCATCAACAAGCATAGCATTGCAAGACTCATAAATCGAATTCATAGCCATAGAGATAATATCATAACTTAGAACATCTTCCGAGAGTCGATCAACTTTACTTAAGTAAAACTTTGTTTCGACATTTTTGTTTTGAGATCAAATTTTCAGTTGCATTGAAAGTGTTCATCATGGATGTTACTTCTGTTCGGAGTTCCTGTTTCTAGTGTGTTGCACAAAGACGCAAATGTCGAACATATGGTAAAAAAAAATTTGAAAAATTTCTCTCTTTTCTTTTTCGTAAGGAGATAGAAAAGTGGAAACTGTTATCTCAGAGTTACGTTCAATTGCTTGTTCTAAAAAATTGATGTCTTCCATAAACGTATCAAATTATCTAAGTACAAGACATCGTTTAGGTAATGGTGCAATTACTCCAGAAGTTGGTAAAGTACCATTTATTTGTGCCACTGGTTTAACAGGACCAACCTCAGAAGAAGATTCAGGAATTCGCATTACAAACCATGTTTGTTCTATTTTATCTTTTTGAGGAACGAAGGTGTTAGAAATATGAGGCACTTTGGAATAATCAAATGGTTTATTTAACTTAACATTGCTCATTTTTTATCGACTCTCTTCTTCCTGTTCTTGTTCTTCCTCACAGTTATGTACAACAACACGCATAATTGAATCATCAAAGAGATGGTCTGCACTATACAACTTTGGATTTTCCTTGAGTGCTTTGTGTAGAAAACGTGGTTTATCATCACCAATAGCAAAACCATAACCTTGGGGATTTTGCTTTAGAGTAAACTTTTGAATTGTTGTTACTGACTCACCAGTTATATAAACAACTTTTTAAAACACTTTTAATGTACATTCCAAATCTACGATTTCATCAAGATAAGAATCAATTCGTTTCCTAGACACTTGTTTATGTTCAGAAAAACTAGCTTGACAAGTTGACAACTCTGTTTTTGTTTTTGAAAGTTCAGAATTGAGATGTTCAACTTGTTGTTTGAATTCTAATTTTTCTTGTTCCATTTGAGAAGCCAAGTTATTTTTGGAAGCAACTAATTCTCGTATTTGATGTTGTAAATCTTGTTATTTGACATAAGTTTTTGAAATGCAACTTCAAAACTTTGTTCTCGTTTTTCTTTTGTTTCAAAATTTGTGAGTTGTATTTTATAGCACTCAAGGTCCTTAGTTAAGAATGCAACTTTTGCTTTTAATGTTCTGTTGATTTCATTGCATTTTTCTATCTGAGATTTTTATGAGTCCAATTGGGATTGGGTGGTCAATAGTAAGGTCATGAGTTCTGGATCTGGACCGAGCGAAGGTTTATTTTGTTCAATTTGATCATTATTATCGTCATCAATTGGATCCTAAAATGTAACAACTGGGTTAATTTGATCTTCATCAAATGTAACAACTGTGTTCATTTTTTCATCTTCTTGAGGAGATAATAATGAATCATTTTGAACAACTTGGTCCTCGTCTGATGCAGATGCAGATGGTGATACAATTTCATGTATTAGACATGTTGTTGGATCAGGTACCTGAGACAGACCATTAGTATCATATACTGGGCCTGTATCACTCATGTGAAGTTCTTGCATGTTTTCCATTAGCATCACAGCTGCATTTGCTTCCAAATACTCCATGTCATCATCTGAATATGCATTTGCCATGAAGCTGATTCATCCTTTAGAGCTAGAAGTAGTGCCTGCTTATTAAACTCACTGCCTTTGACTCTAGGTTTGGGACATGCATTAGCCAGATGACCTTTCCCATTGAAGTTGTAGCTCTTAACCATTGTATTTCCAGTCCCTGTATTCCTAGTCTCAACAATTTCAACCATTTTCTGAGGAGCACCTTCATTGTACCTACTTCCACTAGCTGCATTAAACCGTTGTCCATTTCCTGAATTTCCCATATAACCTCCTAATCCAGTTCTTCCATAAGCACGATTATGTATTTCAACCCGTCCATCTTGTACAACAGCTTGATTCCTCGTGTTAGATGAAGTGCGGAGACAATTGTTGGATTTGTTAGAGAATTTGCTAAAACCTCGAGCAATGAGTGCAAATCCTTCATTCAAAGAGTTGAATGCATCGTCTTCGTCATTGTTTGCATTTGTGTAGAACATGGTGTCAGTGTTGTCGTAGAGGACTAGTTGATTTTCAGTTGATTGCTGTGTTGAATCATATGGAATGAGTTGGGTGGAAGAGGTTTGTTGAGGATAGTTAAAGTGATGTTGCTGTTGGATATAAGCATGGTTTGACTGTAGAGGTGGAGCAAAGTGAGATTGAGCTAGCAGTGCCAATGAATTTGGAGTTGTAGAAGGTGAGTAATTACCACGAAGAGCTCGATCTTTGTCAACTTCAGATTGATGGTGCTTCAGATAATCATACAACAACCCATAAAATGCATTGTGTAGATTTTTGGCTTGACGAACAAACGTGACATATTTTTGCCAATCTGGACCAAGACAGCTGAGAAACTTAGTGTTGATTGCAATCCTTGGTAAAATAATGTTATGTCTGTCCAAGTCATTGATGATGTTTGTGAACCGATGGTAATAAGACTCTAGTGACTCCCCTGATTCAATCATGAACATTGTATATTCGAGGTAGAGTTTGAATTCCATGTCTTCTTGGTTCAGTTCAGTGCCTTCCATTAAGAGATGAATGTGTTCCCACATATCCTTAGCTGTTTTCTGAGCATCAATGCTTCGAAAAATCGGATTAGGTATTCCCTGAAGAATGTATGACATTGCAAGTTCATTTGCTTCGCAATGAAGTATTTGCTCTGCAGTAAGTTGAGCTTCAGGAACAGGGAGCACGGTGTCAGGTCTTGGAGGAGTAGCAGTTGGATCTCCAAGAACCGTTGTAGTTGGCATTTGGAATGGACCTTCAATTATAGCTTTTTTCATATATTTGCCATGTGGTTTCTTGAGTTCTATGAACCCTAAGAATCGACTTGCCCATTGAACATAATTACCAGGAGTGAGAATAGGAGGTGTGTCAAGTGATCCAGCTTCATGTCTTGATTGTTGACTGATGATGGCCTCACACATTTGATCAAACCAGATTCTTGGTCATTGAGTTTGTCTTATTTAATCAGTTCATCCTAGATTCTTGGTGTCTCTGAATCTTGAGCCTTGTTCAGGGAGTCATGTTGATCAGTCATAACTTCTTGATCAGTTAGGTTAAAGGTTGGTGAGGTGGTCATTGTCAATGAGAGAAAGGCCATCAGGGATATTGATACATTTGTCATATCTCAGTGTCCCTGATGTTTGCTCAAGTACCTTTCCCATTGAGACTGCATCAGTTGAGTAAAGCGCTTCTTCAGTTAGTCTTTGCCAATTCTTTGAAGAATGTTGTTTGAGCTACATCCCTTTATCAGGGAGAGACATTCTCACTGACCATCAGTGAGTTAGATGATCACTGATGTTCTGTCAGTGAGTATCTGGGCTATTTTATGTTCAAATCTTTGTCAGGGACGTTTGGGTCAATTGTTGACCCAACACAGTGGAACACTTATGGACACTCACAGACTCACTCAATTGCAAGCTTATTAGTGCAAAAGACTACTCCACAAAGACTCATTTACTATTGCACAATAGCTTAACTAATTGTAATAGAATGTAACATGTAGTGTATAGTAGCAGTTAGTTAGCCAATGTACTTTACTCTTGTATAAATACCCATGAATGTGTACATTTACCTCGTTTAGTGTTGAGGGACATTTTTTGCAACAACATTTTACTTCTTTCATTCTTATATAACACGATTTGCATACCATAAATTGCACACCCACTACAATCTACTCACTCACTCACACACTTAAGAACATTATAATGGTGCTATGCGGTTGCGGTAACGTTGCGATCATCAAAACTTCCTAGACGGACAGAAATCCAGGAAGAAGATTCTTAGTGTGAGTTATTTACATTAAATGTGACTTAGTGTGTTGTTGTCTGGATGATTTAAGGTTCTGACTTTGGGACATTCGGGTGGATAGATCCCCCGATGTGCCAACGAGCTATTGAGATCATTCTTGGCCTTCTTAGGGCTAGGAATGCGCTGGAAGAAGACATCGAGGAGTATGCTCAGATGTACAGGGAGCAACAGGAACTGGTGGTGCAGCTGAGGATTTACCTCCTATTTGCTTTTTTTATGATCTATGTAGTTTATAAGTGGTTCTAGGATGTTTGCTAACGGTACTTTAGGTTTTTATGTATTTTGGTTTGTTTATGTAGGATGTGTAGTTAATCCCTTTTTTGTGAATGGTCTTGGTGGGATGAATGTGAAAATGTTATTATTAATGATTTACGTTATTTGTTTATTAAATAGGATTATGATTTTTTGTTAAGTAGGATTATGTATTATGATCCAAATTTTAGTGGATTTCTTGATGTTTAACCACATCACAAATATATTCATGACATTCTGCAAGTCCATAAATGTGGTTTAAAAGTCAAACATAAAGCTTAGGTTGGTCTCGGGTTGGATGGCCTGTTTGTTGTAATATTGATGTTATCAACCAGTTTACCAAATAAAGGATTGATGGAGTAAGAGTGTATCGGTTATGTGTTGATAATGAACCAAATGCTTATGCAGGTTCATATAGTTGCAATGAAGCAGTGGAACACTTATGGACACTCACAGACTCACTCAGCTGCATGTGTACATTTCTCATTTTGTTGAATACAATCATATTTATGCAGGTTCATTTATGTCTCAACTCACAATATTCATTTAACTCAAGTTGAAGATGAAGAATTGTTAGTGTTAGGAGTGATTTAGATTGTCTGATATGACATTGTTGAGCTGCTACATGATCGCTGTTGACTAAAAAGGTCAAATCCGACCTACATCAATTTTGACTTATGTCACTCAACACAAGTCAGTTGTTATTTAACTCGACCCATATTAATGTTTAGGGACATTTTTTGCAAAAAAATCCCTATACAATAAATAGAGAAACTAGACCTCCAAATCCACTCACCTAACTTATTTACTCAATTGGACTTTGAAAACCATGGTGAAAAAAGGTTACTTTATTTAATTGTCGTTGACAATCTTAATATATTGTTTACTACCTTTGTTATTTAACCCGACCCATATTAATGTTTAGGGACATTTTTTGAAAAAAAATCCCTATACAATAAATAGAGAAACCAGACCTCTAAATCCACTCACCTAACTTATTTACTCAATTGGACTTTGAAAACCATGGTGAAAAAATGTTACTCTATTTAATTTTCGTTGACAATCTTAATATATTGTTTACTACCTTTGTTACTCTACTTTCGTATTTGTTAGTTCATGCATATCATTTTTTTTATGTTTGCAGAATGGATTTTCATTGATTCTTCTTATATAAGCAGTAACATTGTATCATAAAGCAATGATGAAGTCAATGTTCAAGCTGCCAATTGTTCAAGCCCAATCTGTGAATGGGTATACTCAAGCAGCCATGATTATGATACAAGAAGTGACATTGTATCATCAAGCAGTGATGAAATTAGCAGTGATGAACTCGATGTTGAGACTATTAAATGGATTGAAAGATGCACCTTTATGTGGCCATAAAAAATGTTCTTGTTGAAAAGGTTCCAGCTCAAAAAATGTTCCACATCAAAAAGTGTCTGCTAAATGCATACTAGCCCTGCCAGCACAACATACTTGGGATTGTACATGTAATAAGACATTTGGAATTAAAAGATCCACATATGGTTTAGGAGCAATTCCAGATAATGACAGTAAATGAAAAGGGAAGGTTGAAGTTTCAGGTGGAAAAAGGAAGCTTGCCAGTAAGAAAAAACGAAGAAATGACATCTTTGTTAAGTGTTTTGTGTTGCTCCAGTTAAGGATGAAACAGTTGATGTAATAACTTTGTGGTAGGTGAAAAAACTTTGGTTGTATGTTGGTTGTATTATGTAATGTATTTGTTTAATGGATTTGGATGTTAGTTAATGGTCATATGGTCTTAATCACCATTGTTTAACAAACATAACAGAACTACAGAAATAGCAATTGTCTTATTCTAAAGACATACTAATTGTCTTCATCACCATTGTTTAACAAACATAACAGAACTACAGAAATAACAATTGTCTTATTCTAAAACTCACAAGCAAGAATAAAACTTAAATAAATTGTTTATCTCACTCATACATAAAGCCATTCAAATTGCGGCTTGTTTGGAAGCCTTTCTGGTACTCTTTCTCCTCTTACTACCAACCTCTTGGGTTGATTGTGAATCCATTGGTTGACTTGCTCCTATATCAGTTTCAGTTGCTTCAGTGTCTGCAACACCCTCAGATCTTGCCTTCTTCTTGCCTTTCCCCTTTGCATTCTTCTTTATTGGACCTGTACATGCTCTTTTGTTGTGACATGTTGTACCACATTGGCTACAAGTGACAGTCTTTCCATTTTTTGAAAGCTTCCCACCCTTGACCATTTCCTTGAACGCATTCTCAGTTGTCTCATATTTGGTCACTCTCCTCTTCTTCCTTGGTCTGCCAACTGGAACATGATGGTGTGGGGGCAATAAGATACTAGGGATGCAGTACTTTATCTTTGGATGCGGCGCATTGTATCTTGGATCGTATCTGGTGAAATATTGATAGTGATGCGGCGTATGTGATAAGCAAGATGCGGCGCATCTGGAGCAGATTAGTCTTGATCTTGTACATTTCAGTAGACTCTTAACTTCTTGCATGTTTTGCTCCATAATTAGTCCAAAATCGCCAAGTTTCACCAAATGCTTGTTTTTACCTGAGAATTACAAAAGTAAACGATTAAGTATCAATCCTCATACATAATATAATAAAACAAGTCAAATAATTAGGATAAATGATAGTAATAATATGTACTTATTTGAGTTCATCAAATATCCCCCCACTTGAACTTTACTTGTCCCCAAGTAAACCTTAGAATTAATCTTATGAAAATGTATCCTAAAAGATATTAGGATTTATTTTTATATTTAAGCATGTATTCGTTTTTGCCATAATCACACAACTAAACACTTAACGAATTAGAAGTAGAATAAAATATTTCGATAAAAGCAAATCTAATCGTTTAACTGTCCAGTCGCGACGAATATTCTATCAAAAGCTTGGCAAGTATACACATCTCTCCCACTAAAGCAAAGGAATAACAAGTCTAAAGCGGTAAAAAAGGGTTTTTTAGGCTTAAGGGTTAATTATTCTTAATTACTATCGATCTCAGATTCCAGAAAAGGCGACAAAATCACAAATACATGATCGAATCCACGAACACGATACTTGCAATTGCTGAAATCCTTAACTCGAATAGGCTAAAGATAGGTCCAAACTTCACCAATAATAATATATCAAAAAGGGCGACAAAATCATAAATACATAGCCGAATCCACGACTACGATACTTAAGATTGCTCAAATCCCTAATCTCAATAAATCAAAGGTTTGGTTGGATAAAGAATAATAAAGGGTATGGATAATTTTTTGGATATAAATTGTGTGTAAAATAAAAAATAAACAAAACAAATAAATTAAAATCCTAAGTGTGGTTAATCACTATCCCAACCATCCCATGAATAAGACTCATATCATTGAATAACTCACGCTTTAACACTTGAAACACACGCTTTAGGTAGACACGAATTATACTCAACAAGATCTTAATCAAAGAATAAACCTTAGTTGACATTCCCATAACTGCCAACTCCCATTCAATATATAGATATAATATACAACAATTAGTGGTGATATCGACCACTTTACATAACTTTACATCGTTGGTTTATCAATCTTCCAACTTTCTTCTTTTTCTTTTCTCATTTTTTCGATTTTTTTTTTTTTTTTTTTTTTTTTTTTTTTTTTTTTTTTTTTTAACATCAACATAGATGTGTAAAATTTCACCACATCACTATAATGATAATTCTGGATAATTATTCCATACTTTTCATGACTTCAGAAATAACGGTAATAGTGAAAGTAGTAAACACACGAAAAATAAACTCAAAGATATACAATATTTACTTTCACTCCAATCGCATTGTGCAATTTCCCGACCTAACCATAGATAATGAATTACGCACGCGAACACAGGTAATGTAAGGAAACACACTTTGCCTATAGCAATTAACCAACCACGGATTTTAATCTACAGGGTAGGCTAAGGTTTAAGGTGTAACGAAACATTTTAAACAAAGGTGTAAGAAACGAAAGGAATGGCTCTGAGTGTTTTTCTAGGGGTATCTTACTCTAAAAATGAGAGTAACAAAAAGGGTTTATACGGGGGTTAACTAACCAGTGTAGTTAGTTAATATCACATAACATATAAAGGCTATTTGGGTGTAATCCTAGAAATTTACCAATTTAGACAAGTCATTCCAATTATATAAATAATACTTATTATGGTGGTCTCGAATAGTATACAAGCCAAGTTCTAAAGTTTACAAGTCACCGGCACACTCATAGATTTGTGAATTTTGAAAAATCACAATTTTTGAAAATAACGTCATGTGTGCAGCTATGCAACTTAGACTTTAAACAAAAACATGCTAAATTTTTTTTTTTAAAGTTTTGATATATTAAGCACATTTTAAGCATATTTTGAAAAGTTTAGGACAAGTAAGTGTTAAGTGTTCTAATTCTCCAATCCCCCCACTTAAGTTAAACAACGTCCCCGTTGTTTGTATAAAAGGTTAAAAACTGGAAAATAAAAGAATTAGAATAGAAAAACTCCCCTGAGATTTGCTCGGTATGATCCTCCATTTGTATAAGAGCAAAAATCATCTTTCTTGTGGATTAGAACGTTTAAGCTTCATATTCGATGTATCCACAGGAAATGCAGGAATCTATAATACCACCAAGGCTTTAAAACACACCTAAGGTAAGAAAGGTTCAAACTTGCATAACACATTAGTAGTTAGGTAAAAATAAAACATAAAAAAATAAAAATGAAAATCATCAGGTCAGTCGATGCGCCGTATCTTATTGAAGAAGATGCGCCGTATCGAGCCTGGAATAAATACGGATCAGAATAAAAGATGCGCCGCATCCTTAACCAGGGATGCGCCGCATTAAAATAAACTGATAAAAAGTTTTAAATTCGAAAATTAAAAAATGCAGAAAAATAAAATAAAATAAGATATGACCATTGCAGGAGATGCGTCGCATCTCAGGATTGAGATGCGCCGTATCCTCTGCGGCCTGACTGACTCGACATAAACAGAAAATTAAAAGATAAATCCGGGTTGTCTCCCGGTAAGCACTTGTCTTTATTCCAGAGTCTTCAAGTTAGACTCACGTTCAGCTCATTAATATCGATCATTTATTCCTACATTGCCACGTAGGATCCATTTAGCAACTAATTCGTCACGTATATATTCAGGTCCCAAATTCAAAACTCCTTTATAGAATCCTTCCATCATTTGATATGGGTACTCAATCCCTCTCTTCATGTCATCATTACTAATAAAAAGGAATGGAGAGAATTTGTAGCAGACCCTATTAGTAGCATGTTTAAACCCAGGGTGAGTTCGGGGCATCATATAAGTGATAATGTCGCTTCCACATTGAAAGGTGATCTTTCCTTCAAATCGTTTTGCATTAATAGTGATCTCCCTACAAAATGGTTTTCCAACAATCACGTCACCCATATTGCTGTCACGATAGGCATTCATGTCTTCAACAACGGCGAACTCAGTTACAATAGTAAAGCGTCCAACGAAGATCGGGACATTAATGAAGGCTCCAACTACATTTTTTCCTTATGCTCCACTTTATTTCTCATAATAGAATTGTAAAAGCTCATTGACATGACATTGATTGGTAAAATAGGAAAGAAATTGGCGTCAATACACTTGTATCCAATCATGCATGGGAATTGCAAATTGTAAGCACAATCGGCGTGGATCCTTCTACCGTAATCCCAAGAACCATCATATCCCTCAAATTCATCGTAATTCCTAGTAATAATAACGTTGACTTTTGGACTATCCAGAATTTCTCCTTCTTCTAACTCAGATTCCGCATCACCCATGAACAGGTCATTGGATGCTAATGGTCCATTAAGGTCATTAAGTTCAATGTAGTCCCCATCGTAGCGTTCGGGTGATTTATCATGCACTAATATATCATTCATAAAGTTGGCTTCGAAGTCGAAGTCAATCAGTTCTCCGAATCCTTCCATTTTCCTTCTAAAATAATCACAAAAGCATCAGTAGGATCTGTTCGCTAGAAGAAAAATTAATAAATATAGAAACGGATATAAGAATACAAATAGCTGATATCTGCAGACGATGCGCCGTATCCAAAAAGATGGATACGCCGTATCTTATAATCGTTAAAATTAAATCAGACTTTATTCAGAAAATAGATACGCCGCTTAGGAATTAGAATGCGCCGTATCAATTTTAATAATCAAAAATCGATATTTATTTAAAAATTAAATGCGCCGTATTAACAAAAGTTAATGCGCCGTATTTTCGTTACGTTTCAAAATATAAGATTTTTTATTCAGAAGATACGCCGTATCGACAGAGATCGATGCGCCGTATCTATTTAATTAATCGAAAACTGTTTTTAATTAAAATAATAGATACGCCGTATCTGCTAAAGCAGATGCGTCGTATGGCGTTAACGTTTAGAAATTTTTTTTTATTAAAAATAGATACGCCGTATCTTGGGGAAAAGATGCGTCGTATCGAATTAATTAAACGCGTTGTATTTTATAAAAAATTGAACGCAATACGCCGTATCTGATAAATCAGATGCGCCGTATCGTTCGATTTAGCTCAGTACAACGATAGCAGAAAACAAAAAATACGAAAAATTAAAACAAAAATAAAAAAACACGAAAATAAACACAAAATAAAAGCAAACAAATAACACACAAAAACAGAAAATATGCAAAATAGTACAATGAATGCAAATTAATCTAATACACAACAAAATTAGCGGTTAGATTAAAAAAAAATTAAAAACCTAATTAAAATACTAACAAATTAACAGATAATAACAATTCACTCCCCGGCAGCGGCGCCAAAAAATTGATGCGTAGCGTGTGTCGTTGCGGTTTAGCAGTATTAATGCCTACTCAAGTTTTAAATTTATATTTAGCCGACTTATCAATAACACACACACTTAACGAGCAGTGTACCCGGTCAGTATGAATATAATGGTAAGTAGAGTGTCGATCACTAAGAGTGGAACGTATTATCTAGTTATTCTAATCAGTATTTTAATATATTAAGTTAGCTATACAACCTATTCTAACGCAAGGGGGGTTCAGCCTGAGAGACTGGCACGATTTGGTTGCAATTAAATAATAAACTAAACCAATAGGCACGAATCAGCAAGTAGCACACACGTACACAGATAAATACTCGAGACAATAAGAGGGCTGTCCTTATGATAAGTAGTTTGTCACTTGTTTTATTGCTAGTGTTATATGAAGTGTATAGTTCGATGCAACGAACCGAGATTAAGTCCTTTCTCGTTGGTTCTAATCTTATCGGCGAGTAAACCCTTAATGATTACTTATGACTATCCTATTTATCTTTCTCCTACTTTTCTACAGACCATAGAATGCATAGGCGATCTAATAAATAGGCGAGGGCAGAGGCATGGCGACCCGATCAACGCTCAGCTAGACACAGAGGTTATCAATGCACTAATAAAAGTCACCAATGACATCAACATATAAACTTTAATTAATGAGAAAGCAGTTTTAAGGGAGTGCAATCTTTCCGTTGTCACATTACACAAGCCACCAATCTTGATGAATTAAAGTTTACTAACACAATAAAACAAAACTACTTAATGAATTAAACACATGCAGCACCTTCTTACAGCTCTTGTATCTTTGATTTGGGTGTGTCTTGTGCTGCTGCCTTGACTGAATTCGTCCTAGGTTTCTGGTCTTCGGTCTTTGTATATAATATGTGTCACCCGAAATTCGTCTGGTCTTGGGGTATTTATAGTTTCTGTCTGAGGGTAAGATGCGGCGCATCTAGTAAGTAGATGCGGCGCATTTACTTAACTTCGCGTGGGGTCCAAGATTATAATATTCAGGAATATTCGTACACCGCCAGAAGATGCGGCGTATCTTTATCTTTGGATGCGGCGCATGTCCTCTTGTATCTTGGATCGTATCTGGTGAAATATTGATAGTGATGCGGCGTATGTGATAAGCAAGATGCGGCGCATCTGGAGCAGATTAGTCTTGATCTTGTACATTTCAGTAGACTCTTAACTTCTTGCATGTTTTGCTCCATAATTAGTCCAAAATCGCCAAGTTTCACCAAATACTTGTTTTTACCTGAGAATTACAAAAGTAAACGATTAAGTATCAATCCTCATACATAATATAATAAAACAAGTCAAATAATTAGGATAAATGATAGTAATAATATGTACTTATTTGAGTTCATCAATACCAACAGCCGTCAAAATTTGCCCTGTATATGGTCCTTTTGTGAAAGCACCATCCAATCCCAATATCTCTCTTCTTGTAGCTCTGTACTCGGATTTAAGTTCACAAATACACACATAAATTATTTTGAATACCCTTGAATTAAGAGTCAGATCTGTGTTGGTTTCCACTTGGTTCTTGACTGTTGTGCCTGGGTTTTTTGCTTTGAGCTCCATAGCATAATCTCTAAGTTGGGCATACTGTTGTTTGTGATCACCTGTCATCTTCTCCTCAGCAATTTCCTTTGCCATGTAAGCTTCATCGAATGTTACGTTTATTTGTAACCTCTGTAATAATTCAAGCTATAATGATTTGACTGAGATTTTGGAATTTCTATTAAGAATCTGGATGACATAAGTTGACAGAAACCTAGCTGTAACACCAGTAAGATCTCTTGTTTGGATACATTTATGAGTATCAGTGTTTTAACCGACCAACATTTCTCATCGTCCCACTTTGAGACGAGTAGGTCCCATGGGCAAGGGGGTGTATGATTCTTGATTATATATCCTTTAGGACTAACACCCTTGCATTTCATGTCCTTATGCTTTTTGGTTTTCTCAAATTGGCCCCGTGTCTTTTAGGTGGATGGCATATACCCTTCTCTGCCACATGTTGGATTGAAAGAAGTTGCACCAACCACAGTGCCGTAGCACTTAGCTCTGACCCTATTGTTATCACATTTTAGAACCGAAATAGCTCTCCTTGACTGCAATGCATGCATCTTCACCTTTTCAGTCGCTTCTTTTCTAGTAACAAACTCCTCTCCCACCCTAAATGCACGTTCTTTGATTTTAGACTTACCCTTATAAAACTTTCTCAATAGCTTCAACCTTCTCCTTCTTAGACCTGCACCCTTTTCAGTATCTGCTTCATCAGCACTATTAAGGTCATCTATTTCAACGGCAGGTGCAAGTACCCCTTCAGCAGACTCTTTCGGAGGAAGTTTGGCAGCAGCTTCTCTCTTACTATCTTGAAAGTTTGAATCCAGCTGAAATGAAAAACCACGCATGTCAACATCAGTTTCAAGTGTTGGCATGTCACTGGCAGCATGTTCAAAATCACTACCACCTCCTTCTGTTTCTGCTTCTTTACTCTGGGCAAGGGCGTCTTCAATATCAAGTTCTTCCCTTTGTACTACTTCCTCATCAACCTCTTGGACAGTATTTCGAAAAATCACACCCCCATTTCTTGGATATAAGTACTCATCAATCATTTCTGCAATATCTTCTGGCCTATCATCAAAGCATGTTTCCTGATCCAAATTTACTACACTATCTTGCTGGAACAAGTCATCCTCAAAATATGTCTCAGCTTGTTTACGCTTCGAATGCATAAAACTACCCATAGGGTCACAATCACTGTCTTCCATCAAATTTAAGTAACTGAATCCATGGGTTGAGGATTGTGGCTCATTTTCACAATGTAGGAATCCTACAATATCAACATTAACAGTTCTTTCAACCAATGGACAAACATTACTGGTTGAAGCTTGCGTTGGTGCCATTTCATGATGCGTTGGTGCCATTTTATCATTATACCACTCTAACAGCAACAACTTTCATTTATTCTTCTTAACAGTTGCACTGACCACATCATCCTCAACAATCTCTTCTATCACTAGACCCTTTGAGGCCTGACAACCCATATGCAACAACATATGTTTTTCTACCAACGATACATCAGTCTCTATAAAAATATCTATTTCCTTATACCTAGGGATAAATTTTAATAATATCTTGACGTCCTGATCTGACATCAATGAAACTAATCCATCATCTAAAGTCAAGCCTAGGACCTTAAAATGGGTAAACAACAACTGTTTATTATTACCCAAACCCAGCTCAGCTAAGATTTTGACCATCTCGCGCATGGAGAACTTATCACAATTAATTAGGTCTACATGATCAACCATAGCAAACTTGTACACTCTACGAGGTGGATCAGAAAACTCACCAGTGTGGTGGATTTTAATACTGAAGAGCTTTGGGTACGATTTTGGGAACATAAATCAACGAAACAAAAAACCCAAAATCAAAAAACATCCACAACATTATCATTAATAAAGGTAACATGCTTTACTTTCCAGATATACATTGCATGGTCATTCGAAACAAAAGTACAAAAAAAAAAAAAAAAAAAAAAATAAAAAATAATAAAAAAAAAATCGTACCGTATAGTGTAGCAAGATGGGAAATCGGTGAACTCCTAGCTCTAATTTGCCAGCCGCCCATGTTGGATCTACTGTTAATTGAGGTGATTTAGACAATATAGAAGTTGGAAGCAAGGGTTCGATGTTATAGGTGTGTAGGTGTGTTAAGTGGTAAGAATGAAAGAAGTAAAACCTTGTTGCAAAAAATGTCCCTCAACACAAAGGTAGGTGTGCTAGTGGGGCCGTCAGGTGGATTTAATGGCGGGAAAAGTGAAATGACGAAAATACCCTCACGTGCTACGCACCTGAGGACTAACTAACGAGATTTCCTAACGAGTGTTAGCCAAAAAACTGAATTTGCAGCTACAGTAACGCTTTAAGGACATAACTTGCAAAAAATTGAAACATTAGGGACAATATTTGCATTTTTTTTTTCGAGAACATTTTTTGCATTTTTCAAAAAATTTAAGGACATTTTTTGCAGTTTACCCTAAACAATAATATTGACACCAAAAGAGTGTATCCATTTAACCAATAATTGATAAAAAGAAAATTATGTTATCACGTAAAGGTTAAAACCTTTTACTCCCTTCGTCTCAAAATTATAGTCACCGTTTGATTTTTTCGGTATTTCTTTCTCAACTTTGACTATAAATATTTTTGTTTGTGTTATACAATACTTGATAAAAATTATTCCAATGAAAATACATTTAAAACTCAATCCGTTCATATATTTTGCATCAAGTATTATATAATATAAACAAAAATACTTATGGTCAAAGTTGAAAAATAAATACCGAAAAAGTCAAAATGGGACAATAATTTTGGTATGGAGGGAGTACTATATCTTCGGTAACTACATGAAACCGGTTAACCAGCGCCCCGTTAACCAGACTATAACTAACATGAAGCCATACATCACGTATCATCGTAATTGCAAAACACTATGACAAGATTGTTTGTGACCTTCACTTGATGTAATATGTAATCTTACTGTATTATTTAGCTACTATACATGGATAATTTGAGTAACTAAATCAAGAACGCTTTTGGACATCGCCAGTGTGCTCTAGAGCAGCTGGTCACAAGGTCTCAATTTGAGTCTTGTGTTGGGTTTTCCCCAGGTTCGAACCTGGGCATAGGATTTGTAAATGGGATTCTCTACCGCTGAAGCAAACCTTTCAAAAAAAAAACTAAATCAAGAACGCTTTTGGACATAATCAATAGAGTTTATCAATGATATATGACCGTTGTTAGTGCAACAATAAAAGTGAAAACTAAAGAGGCAAAGACCATGTTAAATTATACTCATGTATTGACTAACACATTAAACATTCACCTTAATGTCACATATGTAACATAAAAAATAATCCACGACCTAATTAACACATCATTGACCGTAACTCTCAATCTTTGTTATCTGTTGAAGCAATTTCTTGCAATCACTTCAGACAAATAAAGAAGGCCTGCCGGTTGAACTCAGCTAGGGTTCTTCCGGTAGGCTTGGGTGCTGATCACCTCGGATGTCTAGGGTCTTCCGGGTATCTGCACACAACAGCACACGTTAGGCTCGCCCCGGGTGTTATCCCAGGACCCACCTCCGGTGTGAGAGTAAGTATCTGATATTCCGAAAGGGCTATCAAATGTAGTGAGGAATTAAATGCAGGTAAAGTGTTGGTCGAGAGCAGTAAATGAGTCGAGTATTTATAGTACTCGACCTCGATACCTGGAATGGCGGCGCCGGATTTTCAGGAGACATGTCCCCGACATAATCCCGTAAATCCTGGGGCGGCGGCGGCGGTGTCTGCAGATGCCATCTGTCAAAAGGTAAACGCCACCTGTCCTATTACTCGCAGTGATATTGGCCGGATGAGTCGTGTGCCTTCCGGTATGTCCGGACGGCTCGATGTCGTCCGGACGGCCGGTCGAGACAGGCCGTTCGGACACATACGTCAACATGTCCCCCCCAGTATTGCATTATCGGTTGAAGGCCGATGATGTAATACTTATATAATATCTGTGCGCCTTTCGGTACCTGCAATATTTAGGTAATACCCTTGGTGCCTTTCGGCACATTTCGTTCGAACATATACACCCATAAGACTAGATAATGCCTTACGGCTGCTTCATATTTTAGCCTGCGCTTTCCGATACATACATGTAATATCGGTATTGCATTGTTAGTAAAGTACTGACGTAACACTTCAAAGATTACCTTATGGCCTTTCGGCCTAAGTCTTTAGGATCACTGTTGCATTTGCTTTTTAGTTCGGCCTTGCCCTTCTATGCGTAGGCGCTGTGATTGTGCCGATGGTATGACATTGCTGACAAACTATGGGTTCACGTTTGACCCTTTCCGAAGGATATGCCGTTAGATTCTAGCATGTCTTACGTCACACTGATTCTACCAAGTGTTGCCCTGGTGCTCCTATGAGTGCACCTCTCTTTTTTTTTATTATTATTTATAATTCTGTTACTTTATGGTTGTTCCATGTAGGTCATCATTAATGAACTGACACGCATGCGCGTGCTTAGCACGCGTGCTGAGGTGCAGCCACGTCAGCGTCTCGCTAAATGTGACATTCCACATCCTGAGTTCTTCTTATAAATAGCGACACTGGTGTGTGTTTTTTACTACCGTAATTCCATATTCTTAGCTGAGACGCCTTCCGGTATTATTTTCCGAACGATTCTTGCAAATCTGTCCGTGATTTTCATACTAGTCTTTCGTCTTTCAAAGGTACGTTCCGAGCCATCCCTGCCTTAATTTTACTTTGTTGTTTGGCTGTATCCCTCTTTCCCCCGGCAAAACCACGTCGGTTTTGCCCACTTCTACTTGTGAGAACTTCCCAGGGGTCCAATGATTCCTCCCAAAGTTTGTCGTAGAGAAGCGTGCCTTTCGATGGGGCGAAAGGGCTGTGCGTGGGATTATCATGGATTACGAAATGTCGTAGAGAAGCATAACTAGTACCGTTAGGTAGACACCATGTAACCTTTTTCGAGGTTTATCATCGTAGCTTGCATATAAACCCTGCGGTTCTTTTACTCCGGACGCCGATAGGACGGCCTAGGATGCGATAGACCTCGCGTCGCTTGAGTTTCCCATATGTCATAGTACTCTCGTCCGATTGGGGGTATCCCAACTAGCGGGCGGCTTTTAGGGGGATCGAGGGAAGGGTTACGCCCCTACAGCCTTTGTCTGTCTCCTTTTATTACTTTAGTTATTTTTCGGCCGTCGTGCCTGTGCAACGTTTTGACCATTATATGCACTCGTTTTTTGCAGTTATCATAATGTCTCAATACTTGAAGAAGCCCAAAGTTAGAAAGGATGTGCCGGTGGCCCAGGGGGATAAGCATCAAGAGAGTCAACCCCATGGAACGCATGTTGCCGCTGCTCCTCAAGTCGTTATCCCTGAGCAGACGGTCGAAATGACTAGAGTTGAAAAGTCTGACCCAAAGGTTTCGGGCTCCAGAAAGAGGAAACCGGACCAGGATGTTGTCCGGCCCATATCTCAGTCCCAAACACAGGGGACCAGAATCCGCCTTCATCATGATGCGTCCGGCGGGGGTATTTTCCGATGGCCAAATGAAAGCGAGAGTGCTTCGGCCGCAAGAAAACAGCCGGAGGGGCCCGATGCTTCGGCCGGAAGAAAACAGCCGGATACCCAAGGAGGTATCGGCGGGGGCTTTACGTCGGAGGCCACTGGTGCTGGCAAGTCTTTTCTTTCTTTTACTTTATGAAACGTTGACCCCCGAACCTTGCATTTGTTCCGAAATTGTTACTTGACTTATTGATTTATTTTTCTTCTTTTTCCGAAAATGTAGGGGGTTCTTCCGCTGCTGCTCCTAACCGCGGAAAGGATAAAGTAGCCGGTGAAAGTGAGTCGGCCTCTTTGCATGTGCCGACGTGGAAGGTGAGCAAGGATGACCGTTTGGATAACTGGAAGGTCTGCCGGGAACTGTTGTTGCACCTACCGACTCCGAAAGAAGAGTCATTTTTGGAAAGTTTGGGGGATGCCGAGGCTGTTCAGAGAGCCTGGAAATTTTTGGGTATGGGGTCCGTTGCTCAGTCGGACTTGCTGCTTCGGTTCGAGAAACTTCTTCAAGATCACAGCGAGCTTTACCAAATCCACCAGCATTGCGGAAACCCCGGAAAGAACGGGGGAGAGCTCAAACAACTGAAGATTGAGCATTCCACTTGCCTGGTGAGAGAGTCGGAGTTGATGGGGCAAGTGAAAGAGTTGGAGAAGCTGGTGGAGGATGAGAGGTTGGCCGCAGCGGAACGAATCAGCGCCTTGGAAGTTGATTTGGAAAAAGCTAAGGTTAACCTGAGTGAGGAGGTGAAGGACAACTTGGGCCTTCGGGAAGAAAAGAAAGATCTAATTGCCCGGGTGGGCCGCACTGAAGGGGAAAGGTTCAGGGTTGTTAAAGAGGTCCTCCCGGAGGTTGTTCGTCGTCTGTTGGGCAGTTATGAGTACAAGAACCATTTAGCAGGGCCCTTCAGCTTGTCCTCGCAGTCCGGGTTTATGGAGGGCGTGGTTCAGGGCCGCGAGCCGAAAGAAGTGGCCGCCATTTTGGCCAAGACGGAAGACCTGGATGTGGATGCTGCGAAGAAACTCGACCCGGCGTTTGATGGGTTGTTTACCGCAGAGTATCCTTATATCAAGAAGATCATCGGCTCCTATCTCAAGTCTCTTGATGAAATCCTGAAAATCTTCCCTGATCCCGATCCGGCTTCTTCTCCCCGGACCCAGACTGCCAATGCCGCCGAGGGATCAACTTCCGGGGTTACTAATGTCGAGAGTTCAAATGCTGGAAGGGACGAGTCGGCTCCCTAAGTCTTCGAATGATTTGGTTTACCTTGGTGTTGTAAGGCCTTCGAGCCAAGAACAATTTCTTTTTTCTTTTTTTATACCCGGATGACTGTAATAATTTTATGACAAATAATTCGTGTGATTTATTCATTTGTATATATTTATGACTGTTCTGTATTCCGCATGCTCCATGTTTCATGTTTCGCGCTATTGTTTTTGCTTGTTTTCGGAGTGATTTTCTCATTTAGGTTTATCGGAATTGGCCTTTCGGTTGATATGATGGGATGTTCTGTTGGACCCTTGAAAAATCCTGCCGGATTCTATTAACTTGTGATTTATTAATGCTTGCCTTATCTTTCTTCCCCCTTTTTCCCTTCCTCATTCAATTTTTTTTTTTTTTTTTTAACTTATGCGTGGAACTGCATGTGTGGAGTGGAGTGGGACAATTTGGGTCTTCGAACGGGATGCTGCCGCACAGTTGTTGTTCTTCGGTATTCATCGGTGTTATGAATTGTATCGCTTGTTCGTTATTATCTCTGCCACTCGTATGGCACCGAAAGTACATTTGTATCAGCGCCACATTCTTTTGATTACGAACGTGTGATATTCCCTTGTTATTATTTTTACTGTTTGTATAGCTCCGGTAGGTGCAAGTTTATACATTTTGTGTGGTTGTATGGTACCCTTATGAATATTGACCACAAAAGTCTCCGGAGGGGGCCAGCCTCCCGGAGGGATCGTTTTTCACTTATGTTCAAAATGTGACAAGTGACTCAGCCTTTCCGCCAGAATTATGGCAACCCCTTCCTTTTTTGGGTATCAACCATCTTTGGACATTGACCACAAACTCCCCAGAGGGCGCGAACCTCGGGGGGGGGGGGGGCACTTTCTAATTATGTCCAGAAAACAATGAACATTGATCACTAATCTCCGGAGGGCACGAACCTCTCGGAGGGATCACTTTCTACTTATGTTCGAGATTTTACAGGTGGTTCAGCCTTTCCGCCAGGATTATGGCAACCCCTTTCTGGGTATCAACCATCTTTGGACATTGACCACACACTCCCCGGAGGGCGTGAACCTCTCGGGGGGGGGCATTTTCTAATTATGTCTAGAAAACAATGAACATTGATCACTAATCTCCGGAGGGCACGAACCTCTCGGGGGGATCACTTTCTACTTATGTTCGAGATTTTACAGGTGGTTCAGCCTTTCCGCCAGGATTATGGCAACCCCTTTCTGGGTATCAACCATCTTTGGACATTGACCACACACTCCCCGGAGGGCGTGAACCTCTCGGGGGGGCCATTTTCTAATTATGTCCAGAAAATCAACCTTGAACACTGACTACGCCCGGATGTCGCGAGTCACCCGAACGAGTCACTTTAAACTTGTGTTCCAAACACCAAACTCGAACACTGACTACGCCCGGATGTCGCGAGTCATCCGGACGAGTCACCTTAAACTTATGTTCGGGCTATTTTGTAATCGCTACACATGTGGGACCTCACATAAATATTCAGGTGATGTTCCGCAGGGACATTGCCTCCCTCCAATGGTGGGGTAACTGCATTTGTCATTAAAAATAGTCAATATCGAGCCTTTTTGGGATATCACAAACATTTCAGAGGTATATTGTGAGAAAATTGCCCCCTTCAACGGTAGGGTAGCTATGTTTCATTAAATCATTAACATCAAACCCTTTCGGGTGTTACATAGGATATGTTAAGCCCCATTTACATGGACGCTTTTTACAATCAATTGCCCGCCATGCTTGTGGCGTCCTCCCGCCTACCCCTTCTCGACCTGTGTTTTCTCATTCGGCAGGCTTCCGATGCTTCTGTCGGACCGCGTTCCCATAGGCCTTGCTTTCCCGACATGTAAAATTACCTGTCTTAAGTTACGAAGGTATTTGCATTCCTTCCGTTAGTTCGCACATTGTTACAGTAATAGAATAAAATAGCAAGACATTCCAGTGGTTATTTCGTATTGACGATTACCTGAGCCATTACTTGTATCTTGGCCGGTATGTTGGGGCTTCCTTGGTCATCATACCGATTCAGCTTTCTCCCATCCTTTTTTCCGATCCTGGGTTCCTTCTCTTGTTCATACGGCTTGTCCCACCTTATTCCTCCCAACGGATGATTTCTTTCCTTGGCTTCTTTTGTTTCTGCGATGGGCTCCTCCCTCGCACCGTGATGCCCTCGTGTCTTTGGCTGAGTGACCAATGTCGCTATGCCGCCCAGTGTTGGAAACTTAACCATCGAATGAATGGTTGAAGGTACGGCCCGCAACTTCCTCAAACCGATGCGTCCCAGTATGGCATTGTAGGGGGAAGGTGAGTCGATCACGGCGAATTCCAAACTGATTTTCCGGGACAGATCCTGACTTCCGAAGCGGATCTCTAAGTCAATCACCCCCTTGGCCTAACGGGTTTTCCAGTGAATCCTGTCAAGGTCGTGTCAACCTTCTTCAACCGTGCTTTAACCGCATGATCCAGGCGCTTAAATTGATGCCCATACATTACTTCCATTGACGCACCAGGGTCAACATAGACCTCGCGGATTTCTCTTCCTTCAGTTTCAACCTTGATTATCAGCGGTTCGTCCGACATCTTCTCCAGAGGAATGGACGGAAAACTTATTGGAGCGTTCATCCACTCTTCCTTTCCCACTTCTTTCGATTTCCGGGAGGTTGTAAGGCTTCGGATCATGTTGATTACTTTCCCTCTACTCCCTTGGTAGTTACCTCCTTGATTAGTTTTCTTTCCTCTCCTGAGGTCTTTTACCAAATGATCCAGCTTCCCTGTACTCAATGCGGTTTTTAACTCCTCCCTGAGTACCCAGCAATCGTCAGTGAAATGTCCTTTCTCCCCATGATAGTCACAGTATCTGTCCTCACAATCCTTCTATGGCTTTCCCTTTGTTGGAGGAGGCTGCGGTAACCTTAGCTGGTGTTCCGTTGCCAATATTTCCTTAGTTGTCTTCGTAAGGATGTCCAAATCTATCGGCCTTGTCTCGTTTCGACGGATGTCATTTCGGCGGGGGTCGGGCCTCCCAGCGTTGCCGTACCTTGGGGCGACATAAGGTGCGTAGTAATCGTTCCTTCGCCCTTTGAACCCGACCCTAGGGTTATTCCGGCGGTAATCTCCAACAGGAGACTTTGGCTGGTAGTCGTTCCTGTTGTGGTATGGGTTAGGCCGAGACTCCGTTCTCTCTCCCTTTGGCAGTTCTGTTGCTCGGAATGCCTCCTCGGAACGAACAAAATCATCGATGCTTTCCAACATCTCGTCAACGGTTTTAGGGATCTTATCCGAGAATTTCTTGGCTAACTCCGGGCAGTGGTGACCATTCAGAAATGATCCGATTTGCATGATTTCCGGGGCGTCCGGGAAGTGGTTGGCCTCGCATATCCATCTTTCCTTAAAATCCGGAAGGCTTTCGTTCGCCTTTCGATGAATCTTGTTGATCTCTGTTAGGTCCTTGGTGCTTATTCTTAACATACTAAACCTGTTCAAAAACCTTTTCTGGAGCTCGTCCCAACTGTCAATGCTTCCTGTAGGGAGCTTATCAAACCATCCTCTGGCTTTCCCGTCCAAGGTTTGTTGGAACATTCGACACCACACGGGCATGGGCCATTCTTCATGGTTTCCTGCTCCGGTGAAACGATTGATGTGGTCATCCGGATCAGTGGTCCCTTGGTATAGTTTCAAGTTCGTTGGGATTTTGTGTTTGGGGGATGAGAACTCTATGATTCTTTTTGTGAACGGGCACTTGATCATTTCCTTGAATGGTTTGCTCAAATCGTCGTCTGCCATTTTCCCCTTTCCGTAGCCGTCAACTGCCTTTTTCCCTTTCCCGTAACCGTCATCTGCCTTTTTCCCCTTTTCGTAGGGCGATGCTTCAACCTCCTCTTCCTCCGAACTTTCATACCCGTCGTTGAGCCTCAGCATTCCGGGGCTTACCAGGTTACGATTTCCCGGTTGTTTGAACAATTCTTTTAAGGCTGAAAGATGACCTTCAATCAGGGCTTGGGCATCCGGAGGATGTTGGTCTCCTCCAGATCCTCCGGGCCCTCTCGCGTTTCGGACAGGGGTGAAGATGGGTGTTGTACCCGTTGTCTCGAACGCTTCGAACGTTGGTGTAGGACCTGTCATTCCGAGCCTCGGGCAGATCGAGCGGAAGGTCCCACGGATGGCGCCAATTTGTTGAAGCAATTTCTTGCAATCACTTCAGACAAATAAAGAGGGCCTGCCGGTTGAACTCAGCTAGGGTTCTTCCGGTAGGCTTGGGTGCTGATCACCTCGGCTGTCTGGGGTCTTCCGGGTATCTGCACACAACAGCACACGTTAGGCTCGCCCCGGGTGTTATCCCAGGACCCACCTCCGGTGTGAGAGTAAGTATCTGATATTCCGAAAGGGCTATCAAATGTAGTGAGGAATTAAATGCAGGTAAAGTGTTGGTTGAGAGCAGTAAATGAGTCGAGTATTTATAGTACTCGACCTCGATACCTGGAATGGCGGCGCCGGATTTTCAGGAGACATGTCCCCGACATAATCCCGTAAATCCTGGGGCGGCGGCGGCGGTGTCTGCAGCTGCCATCTGTCAAAAGGTAAACGCCACCTGTCCTATTACTCGCAGTGATATTGGCCGGATGAGTCGTGTGCCTTCCGGTATGTCCGGACGGCCGGTCGAGACAGGCCGTTCGGACACATACGTCAACAAACACCGTTATCCATAACAATAAAAATATTATCTACCCTAGATTATGGATTCTTAGATTAATCGTTGATGTTTAGTAGGTTAGTAAACTTTTGTCTAGGACATCAAATATGATTAGGTTATATATATATATAAAAAATAAATAAATAAAAAAAAAAAATAATAATTAAAACAATGGGATAGAAATCATAATCTTCTCTGTTTTGTGTTTGCTTTTGTGGGTGCTTGTTTTTGCCTGCTTGTTTGCCTGCTTGTTGACTGCTATGCTTTCTCGGTTGCTCTCCTGCCTGCGCCCTCTCTCTCACACGCACACAGGCACTTGTCGGAGGTCTCTTTGGAAGCAGCCTCTTTACCCCCGGGTTTTCCCGTGGGGTAGGGGTAGGGTCTGTCTACATCCCACCCCCTCCCCATACCTTGCCCCGGCGGGATTGGGTTTGTTGTTGTTGTTGTTGTTGAATAGAAATCATAAATATACGGTTAGTAAATATTGGATAGAGATGCTTTCTTAAACTAGGGTATTGTAGCCACTCCATTGTTGAGGGAAATTTCGATATAAAATTCTTACAAAAGACTGAAAGAGTGAGCATATATTTTGAAATAAGAGTAACCATATAGAGTTTAATGAGTTTAGTAATTATTTCTTCCGTGTCAAAATTTTAATTCATATTTCTTTTTTAGAATGTCTCAAAATAATTGTTCATTTTTAATGTATCCGATAAAAAGAGATTTTAGTTAATGAATATTTTATTTGATTGGTTAAAAAATATAGTTGTGTGACTTTTATTAAATTGTGTGATTTTTTGACTCCTGACAATAATTTTAAAACGAAAAAAATATTTTTGTTATAATATTTAACTTAAAAGGCTTCAAATATAAAATTTAGTAAGCATAAGAGGCTATTTGTAACTTTAGTAAAGCTAAAGATGCAATTTGAGATTTACCAACCAAGAATTACTGTATAGAGACGCTAAATTCGAGGTTGGTAAATGTCATATACTTAATTATATTCCTTGCACTTGACTAGGGATGGAGCTAGCTTATGACTTGGATGGGCCATGGCCAACTCAAGATATAAATTGTCTAGCTGCAAGTAACATGTATACGTTGTAATGTATTTTCAAAACTAAATTGTTTTAGCTAATTCTTAATATTATATTTAACTCACCTAGAGTATAATGACTACCTCATTCAAAAGAATATTACTAGTTTATGCGTCAATTGAAAAATTGAAAAAAATAAAGTTACAAAAATTTGATTGTCCATTGGGTAAACAAATTTATCATACTATTTTTTCCGCAGTTCGTTTTTATATTTGTTTTGGCACACCCAAAAACAAAATCCTAGCTTGACTTAAAATGCATGTCACGCGCCTTTCATTCTATATATTTGCGTGTGGGCTACTACTATATCCTTTTGATGACCTTTTTGAACAAAATAATAAAGTTTGGAAAAATATTGATAAAAGCGTGCACGATTATCATTTAAAACTTCGCATGGAAGTATATATAGTTTTGGTTTTATCAAATATCTTTTAGAAAAATATTGAATAGAGAACATTATATCATTCTTACGTGTAAGTGTTGATAAGTGTTGTAAACAAATAGTATTGTTATTTGTATTTGCATGTGTGTGGTTTCAATATTTGAATATGTTGTTTAAGATATGCTGTACAAATTAGCTATTGTCTTTTTTCTGCTTCACATGTATGAAACTTTGAACAGCTTAAACGTTGACGTGACATCTATGTCGATCATCTCGATCATCTCAAAACTTTACAACTCATCGTGAACTAGTTTACATACTTTTTATTAACCAAATCTGTGTGATATTATCTGTTTAACGTAATCTTGAGTTATTAAGTTATTGGCTATGTTTGGTAAAAGTTGCAGTGAGCAATAACAGTGAGCTGTGAGCAGTAGTCACAGCTCAAAGCTTCTTAAAAAAACATTGGAAAAATAAGTTTTCTTAAAAAATAGCAAAGCTCGCCGCTCCTTTGCCAAACGAACAATAAAAATAAAAAAACTCATTGCCCACCGCTTATCGCCTAAAAAAGCTCAAAAAAGCTCCGCGCCAAACATAGCCATTATATTTATATTAGTTACCAACTTCAAATTATTCTTCATTTAAGTCTTTTTCCTTTTAAACTTATATCGATTTTCATTTTTGGTATATTGTTTTATATAAACAATATATAAATTGCCCGCGCGTTGCAGTGAAATTGTAATTCGTTTTCGCTTAAAAATGTCTCGCATGATTGTATTTTTTACCTATATTGTAGGCGAAGACTTGTGCGTAATTTCAGTCGATTAAAAACTCGAACAGTTCAACTACAAGATGCGGTAAGATAATAATTTGGTTTTATCTAAAAGTATCTCATAGGATTGTACATTGTTTAGTTAGAATTTTGTATGTGACAAGTTGCGCATAATTTGAGGTAACAAAAAACTCGAATGGTCCAATAAATACCAAATTCGTAAATTTAAGAATCAAGCAAAACCGAAACTTTTATTCAGACTAATATTTGATTGTGAGTAAGAGCTTACTTTTCTAATCCCGCATGAAATCCAAATAATAATTAAGATGGTCTAAAGAGTTGAATCGTAAGCTAAAATTGTATCTCGATAATTTAAAGAAATTAAACGAATAACATACAACGTAAATTTGTTTCAAAAGTAGTTATCTAAACATATGAAATATTAGAAAATGTTATTGATAACATACATGACATATAAACAAAAACAATGAGAAAACATAAATAAAAAACAACTCATTTTGCAAAACCACACCGGTAGCATGCGGTATTATTATTTATCAATTTAGGTCGCTCCCTCCGTTTCAATTTATTTGTCAGGAGAGAGAAAACACAAAGTTTAATAAAAGTGGGGCCACTTTAATTTTCAACCACTAAAATAGAATATTCCTCCTTTAAATTCTCTAGTTTTTACTAAATAAGGAAAGTGGACAATTAATTTGAGACATCCATAAAAGGAAATATGGACAATTAAATTGAGACGGAGGGATTATTATTTATCAATTTAGGTCGCTCACAATGGTGGGTCGACCATGTGGGTCGCTGTGGGTTTTCGAATGTCGTCACCATTGCAGGGGTTCGGTCGGCTCCAAAACTCACAAAGGGTTCGTGGTCTCGACAAATTATTTGTGTTGTGTTATGTGTGTGTTTTATTAATTAAAATATATTTTTGTGGGGTATGCTTTTTGTAGTGTAGGTTGTTTTATTGTGTTTAAAAAGGCGCATGTAGGTCGTCGGAGAGAGAAAGCTGAGGTTGCAAGAAGAAAATTGTGGGTCGCTGCATGTCGCCCAGCCTAAGTGTGAAGCAATTAATGGAAAGTAGATTGTTGCGTTAATTAGAATCATGAAAAGACAATTTAACCCGTAAGTTACTAGTCATTTGAAAAAAATTTTGCCAATTCATAATAAAGGAAGATTACTAGTACAATTTTGCTAATTACACTATAAGAAATTGGGCCGATGCCCACAAATATTTCTCAGGGAAATGTTCCGTAGGAAATTACCTATAGAATTTTGACAATTTTCCTACGGATTATGAGCACAACTATTATTGATTGTTTTCCTCAGTGTTGCAAAAAAAAGTTTACAAGACCGATTAATCGCCGATTAGGTGCTACAAGGCCACCGACCTTGCCGGTTTATGTAACTGGGTCAAACAAATAGGTCAACCGTTGTCAACGACGGTTAATGGTGCTTAAACTTGCCGGAAACCTATAAATCTTGCCGGAAGCACCCAAAACTCACTGTAAACTTATTTTTATCACTTATAGTAACTGTTTAAGTCTATTACAAGTTTTTTTTAGAAAACACCTTGCCGAAAATACCTAAAACTCACCGAAAATACACAAAACTTGCCGGAAATAACTAAAATTTGTCAGTAATGCCAATCCGATTAATCACCGATTAATCCCGCCTAGACCGATTACAAGCTACAAGGTGGTCGACCGCCCGACTTCCGATTCACGATTTTTGCTACCTTGGTTTTCCTAGTGATTTCCTAGCCATTAGTGACATAAATAAACTGTCACAAATCCATCAAAAATTAGTGATGGTTTTCCTAAGGATTTCCTAGGTATACAATGATGTTAGAAATCTCTAAGAAATGTGTTTAATTTCCTAGGGATTTCCTTCAAATTTCCTATGCATAAATGACATCGAATTTCCTATGCATAAATGACATCGAAAATCTTTAAGAATTATTCAACTATTTCTTAAAGATCATCTAGTGATTGACTGAAAATTGTATAGAATAGTAATAACATACGTCACAATTATTATACATGTGTAAGAAAAAAAAGTATATATGTGCATGTGTTTAAATGCATGGGTCTATATAAGTATCGTAATGTATGATTGTCTGTTTTTAGGTAATTTGTATGTATGTATGCGGGTGACATGATGTAAGTGTCTATTTATATGTGTCGTATGTTATAGTGTATGAATATACACGTGACTACGTGAGAACGTAATATGAGCCCGTCGCCAAACATATACAAATAGAAACTTAGATGTATATTTGTTGAAAGTGTAGCAATCTTTAGAGAAACTACAATATGATTATGATATATCATTTAATAAATTGTTTGAAAAAGACTAATATTTCGAAAATATATCATGCAATGATGCAAATAAGGTCAACTTGTTATAAGTCAAGCATTAAGTACTAGTATTAATTATATAAGAGAGCTAGGTAATAGAGTAACAAATAACAAGTTATTTGTCTGTTATCTTAGTGTTACCTCATCACTCTCTCAATAACACACTAATAACTAAAATATCATTCCCAGCAAAAAACCCAATAACATTTTGTAGGTCACATTAAATACCCCACTAGAAAAACCCACCCACTCACAAAAAAAAAATAAAATAAAAAATGGCATGTCTTGATTCCACCGGCTAAATGCCAGATGGCGAACGGACGGCGGGATTCATGGTACAGGTTTAACGCGCAATTGGTCAGTTTTTGGTGCGTTTGACAGGCAAATCACCTCCTATATCGAGCATTCTAAGACGACGAACACATGTATATCAAAAGCAGTCAAAATTACGTATGAAATGAATATTACTGTAATTTATAGTTGATGTTAACTCTTTAGTAACTTTGTATGATTCTCCATATTTTTTATAACAAAGATTCGCGAAAATTGAGTGATTACTAATTATCATAGATGATGTTGATTTGCCATAATCAGATTAAATCATGTACACACATTTCGTATGTTTGAACCAAACTATGCAATGATAGTTAATGAATAAACTAAAGAGTAAACTTCGACGTGGTTTGGAAATAGCCCTTTATTTAAGGCCGATGCCACAAAGTCTTCGTAAAAGACTAGAAAAGAAATCCAACCTTTCTTTTGGTCTTAACTTTTGGTCAAAATGTTGGCAGATTTAATAATAGAAGCTTTCTTAATTAATGTTGCGAGAAATTTCGTAGTAGTGACCACTAACCATAAATTTGAAACAACTTGCAAATATAAGTAATGCATATCCTAACTAGTTAACTTTGTAACTGTAGCGGCGGTAATTTATATTGTGTGCGAATGCTCACCAATTAAATAATTCTAGGTTTGGGTTATGTTTAGTATTATATAAAATAAACTTGTGATCTTTTATATAATAAAACAAAATCCCTAGTGGGGACTTTTACATTTCAAAAAAATCAAATCATACCTTATTAAGTAATAATCAAATTATTATTATTATTATTTTCTTAAATATTAAATAAGAAAAGCCTAAATACTTCTAAATTTATCTATATTCTACAAAAAAAAAAAAAAAAAATGTGATTTGTAATCATTCAATAAAAACTTACAAAAATATATGTGTCAAAATATAAAAAATTAAAACTTGAAAACGGTAGAGCAAGTTTTTCAAAGATTTGGGCTGAAACTTAAAATTCAGTATCATTCCCACTAAATATTTGAAGTCCCAACATTCCCAAATTCCTCATCCATCAATCAAACTCGATCTCTTATCATTCATTCACGCACAATCATTGACGCAAGAACATCTCCGCCAAATCTAATTAATATTAAAATCCACTACATTCGTAAATAACCCTAATTCAATACCTCAATCAAAGTACAATGGTTTTGAAGGTCCTGTTATAATAATTAAAACCAGAAATTAAAAATAATAATTTATTTAAATGATTATAAAAAACCCCGCGCGTGCGCGGGCATTATATCTAGTGTATATATGAGGTGAGATCGATGCAAAACAAGTATCACTTAAAAAAACAAATAAATCAATCTCAACCATCCATCCATCTTTCATCTAATGGCTAAGATCAAATCAAAAAATAAAAAAGGGAGGGCAAAATTGACATTTTAGCTCATTTAATATAAAAACCCACTTTCCACCTTTTTTTAAAAACAACATATCTTGCAAACGGTAAATCTTTAAGCTACGAAAAATACACCATCGCGACGAGAAAAAAATTATCTTTCTATAGATATGCATTGTTATATACTTTCGACATTTTTTTTTTCAAAATTCCGTCCAGAAAAATCCCACAGGATTCGTAAAAAGACGATTTTTTTTCAAAATTTCCGTCCAAAAAAATCCTACGGGATTCGTAAAAAGACGATTTTTTTTTTCAAAATTTCCGTCCAGAAAAATCCCACGGGATTCGTAAAGAAATCCCACAGGATTCGTAAAAAGATTATTTTTTTTTTCAAAATTTTCGTCCAGAAATATCCCATGGGATTCGTAAAAGTCCCATGGGATTCGTAAAAATACGAATTTTTTTTCTTCAAAATTTCCGTTCAGAAAAATCCCACTGGATTCGTAAAAAGATGATAAATCACAAAGGATTCAGTATGAATCCCATGGGATTCTTTGGTGAATCACATGGGATTCATTGTGAATCCCATGAGATTCAGTATGAATCTCAATGGATTCATTGTGAATCCCATGGGATTCTTGGTGAATCCCATGGGATTCTTTGGTGAATCCCACAGGAATCGTATAAAATCCCACGGGATTCGTAAAAAATCATTTATGATTTGTTTTAAAAAAAATCACAGGTGATTTTAAAAAAAAAAGTAAATCACTGTTTTTGAGTTTGATACTTGTATGAAAACAAATGGGATTCAGTATGAATCTCAAAGGGTTTTATTGTGAATCCCATGGGATTCTTTGGTGAATCCGACAGGAATCGTATAAAATCCCATGGGATTCGTAAAAAAATCATTTGTGATTTGTTATTTTAAAAAAATCACAGGTGATTTAAAAAATAAAAAAAAAACACTGTTTTTGAGTTTGATACTTGTATGAAAACACATGGGATTCAGTATGAATCTCAAAGGGTTTCATTGTGAATCCCATGGGATTCAGTATGAATCTCAATGGATTCATTGTGAATCCCATGGGATTCTTGGTGAATCCCACGAGATTCTTTGGTGAATCCCACGGGATTCGTAAAAAAATCACTTATGACAAAAGTAAGCCACTAATTATTTGACAAAAGTAAGCCACTAATTATTTGATTTAGGAGCATGAACTTTCCTCATTCATGACCAAAAAAAAACGAATAGCAAGAAAAATAGCTCATATCCTAAATGACAAAAGTAAGCCATTGTTTAGATAATAAACTATATCCACGGCTCCTATTAGCTGATGACTCATCGTGAATACAATATTACTTGATTTCAAGTTGCAGTCAAAGGACAAACATCAGCTAAACATGTAAAAACGAACTTCAACACAGTTTGAAGGACACCAAGCACAATCCCATGCGTTGAACACAAGTAAGCTATTGTTTCCTAGCAAAGTTTGACCACCTAAATGGCTTGAAACTTTTACTACTGCATCACGTACTACCTGACAGCTATTTTTGTCACAGATCCGGCCACCACGATCCGGCGACAATCCTCTCACCTTCAGAACCACCTCCACCACGCCACGCGCCACCTCCATCCCACGCGCCACAACCCCACACGCCACCTACACCATCGGACGAGAGCTAGGCCGAGGTCAATTCGGAGTCACGCATTTTCTTGTGACCCTCGTCTTAAAGATCTTGAGTGTAGTATCGGGTAAGGTTTGTTTGCTTCAGATCTTGAGTGAAATTTAACTGATCGAATGAAGGTGATTGAAGGTGATGACGTCAGTCGCCGGAACAATTGCATCAGTCACCAGAAACTTTATTTGGTGAGAGTGAATGAGAGTCTCTGTGAAATGAATAATTGAAATGAAGTGAGGAGGGTGTAAGATACGTGTTTAGATTTGAGTGATATTACAAGAGTGCCCTTCAATAATTAGTTATGTTAAAATAAAGATTAATCTAGACCTTTAGATTTAAAATAGATGGATGGTTGAGATGGAGCTATTTGTTCTTAGGTTATTTTTTGTTTCGTATTGAACTTTCCTCATGTATATATATGTTATAGTTGTCTATCAAATAACTTTAAAAACTAATTAATAAGTTATATTATAATGTTAAGCATAGTGTAACAAACAAAAAAAAGAAAAAACTAAAATTGTCAATTAATTATAATATAGAGATGCATAAGGCCTTTGGGAGTGGTGGGCGGTTTGGCAATCGGGTTCCTCAACCCGCCGGTATTCTTACTCCTTTGGCCATCGGGATCCTATAGCGGGTTGCTCACCGGGTTTTTAACCCGTGTATGAAGCCGTTGTGGAGGGGAAAAGTTGCAAAAATAATTTGACCGTTGGAGGGTTGAATTTGCAAAAGAAATAAATGTTCCTTCTTGTATAAATGGTAGCAAACAAAAAAACACACAAAACACACACACACACACACATCTCTTTCAAACAAAACCAACCAAACCGAATCATCCAACAAAAAAAAATAAAAAATCATCTTCTACATTCACACAATGTCTTCATCTTCATCTTCTTCTTCCAGTTTTAAATTCGAACCAATTTTGATTGCGGATATTTCGACGGGTAGTTCTTTTGCATTTTTTGAAAGAGCGTTGGAGGATCTTGAAGACTCGGCAAACTCTGTCGATACCCGGACGTATATTGAACGAAACCGGATAGACGCGCTCGAAAGACTTATGCAAGACTATTTCGTCGAAGAACCAAGGTGGGACGAGAATATTTTTCGTCATCGCTTTCGCATGAGTCGCCGTTTGTTTCTAAAAATTGTTGGTGACGAAAACATCCATCATCGTCTCCGGTTTGATCTTACTGAGCACGTATCGAGGCTAGACTTGGCTTTCCTGGATGACTCAGCAAACCAACCACCACCGATTGAAGAATTACTTTAGTATGTTTTTATTTTTTTAAAAATGTTGCATTGTTCCTTTTAGACATTTATGTACTTTTCTTTCTTAATAAAATGTTGTGTGTTTTAGTTATAAATTATGTAGTTTAATTGTTTAGGGGGAAAAAATGAAAAATTTGGGAGGGCTAAAAAATCATGGGCGCCAGTGAAATTGGTTGGGAGGGTTAGTTGGGAGGGCTGGAGGGTTGAGCTGAGTTGGCAGAATTTGATTGGTCAAATTTGGGAGGGTTGGATTTTATTTTTTTACCACTCCCTATCTATAATATAGAGATGCCCTAAGAGATCAAAACTAATAAATTATATAGATAACAAAATGAGGCTAATGAAACTCATGCTTAAATGATGACAGCCATGTGCAGCTTGACACAAGCTGTCCTAATAGATGATAGTAAATATATACTCGTAAAATATGAACAAGTTGTATAAAGATTATAACAAAAATATGAACATCTAATTTAATGATTTTGTTCAAGACTACACCGCGATTGGTGTCTTGATGTTAACAAGAAAGAGATTGGTGTGGAAGAGATTGGTGTGGAATAGACCAATGTGAAAACGACCAAAAGCATGTTCACCATTAAAAGAGGATTGTTAATATTAATTAGTCACAATCGTAAGTTTTTGAAATTTCAAAACATATAATATCAACAGCTTTTATATAAGCTCAACAAAGTAGTATATGAAGTAATAGCACTATTGACTATTTAGATCACTAGTTTATTCATATGTAACAAATGTACGACGAGGAGTCGATGAGACTTAAATGGATCCAACTAAACGCAACCTTGGTATAGACTAAGTTGTTCACCAATGGTAAGGCAAAGCTCGGTTCAAGTCAACAATTCAATAATGTAATTGATGGTCCTAGAAATGTTCACCAAATGGTGCATGTATCATATGAACATCCTCAAAATGATATCCAAGTGAGGGTTAATACACAAAAAAGTCACTAAACTTTACAAGAAAGTTCGCCTAAGTCACCCAACTTTCATTTTGTTCACTTAGGTTACTGAACTTTGAAACTTTATTCGACTTGGTTACTGATCTTTGAAACTTTGTTCGATTTGGTTACTGAACTTTCATTTTGTTCACTTAGGTTACTGAACTTTGAAACTTTGTTCGACTAGGTTACTGAACTTTGAAATTTTGTTCGACTTCGTTACTGAACTTTGAAACTTTTTATACGTTTTCGTCTGTTTTTATACGTTTTCGCCAGTTTTTATTTCGTTTTTGCCCGTTTTTATACGTTTTCGTCTGTTTTTATACTTTATCGCCATTTTTCTTCTGTTTTCGCCCGTTTTCTTCCGTTTTCGTCCGATTTTATACATTTTAGTCCGTTTTTATACGTTTTCGCGAGTTTTTCTTCCGTTTTTGCCCATTTTTATACGTTTTCACAATTCTTTTCTGTTTTCGTCAGTTTTATCTGTTTTAGTCTGTTTCTATAAAAACATATAAAAACGGAAGAAAACTGTCGAAAATGTATAAAATTGGACGAAAATGAAAGAAAATGGGCGAAAACAGAAGAAAAATGACGAAAACGTATAAAAAGGGGCAAAAAATGGAAGAAAAACTGGCGAAAACGTATAAAAACAGACGAAAACGTATAAAAACGTACAAAAACGTATAAAAACGGACGAAAACGAATAAAAATGGGCGAAAACGGAAGAAAAATGTATGAAAGCGGGCGGAAAACGTCAGAAAAACTGGCGAAAGCATATAGAAATGGTCAAACTAACAGAAATAGTGGTTTATGGACTAAATCCGTGATACCAGACTAACCACAAGGACCGTTTTGAACTATAAAATATGCAATGTCATCATTTTAAAGGTTCAGTAACCAGATCGAACAAAGTTTTAAAGTTCAGTAACCTAAGTGAACAAAATGAAAGTTGGGTGACTTAGGCGAATAAAGTTTCAAAGTTCAGTAACCTAAGTGAACAAAATGAAAGTTGGGTGACTTAGGCGAACTTTCTTGTAAAGTTTAGTGACCATTTTGTGTATTAACCCTATGAACATCCTCAAAATGATATCCAAGTGAGGCTTCTGGTAGCAGTAGTGTAGCTATTTTGTTTTATTAAAGTGTTTGGTAAGGCAGCTCTATTAAATTTTAAAGTGTAAAATGAAGCGGAAGTAGCGTAGAATTTTAAAGGTTGTTTTAGTAACGGTAGAATAATTAGTGTTATAATTTTAAAGCTGGTTTTTAACCGCGTGTTGCCAAACTGGTTTTTAACAAAAAAAAAAAAAAAAAAAAAAAAAAGGCTAAATACTAAACACTCATCATGGTTTTATGACCGAACCAGTTTTTCAAACGGTTCCAGATTTTTCCTGGTTCAACCGGCCGATTCCGACCAACCGGTTCCCGGTTCAATCGGTCAACTATATTTTTAAATTATGTGTTTCTTGTTTAACGTAGGACTATTTTAGGATGGAGTATGAAATATCAGACTTAGAATGGCATAAATGAGATTTTCACAAGATATGATTAGAAGGTCATATACTCATATTGTTCTGTCTGATCATCCCTTGACAACATAGATATAAATTAAACATCTATTCATATTGTTATGTTCTGATCATACCATTGTTATGATTATTATGTGAATTTGATACTGTATATTCGGGTTTGTCTTGGGGTTTTAAGATGGTTTTGCAAAAATTAGTAGTTGAATTATGTAAATCTTTAAATCTATATAATGGCATATTGTCTTTCGTATTGATCTAACTGTTTCACATTCGATCATTGTAAACAACAAAAAAAAACTGAACAGGCACATATCATTATATACAGACCACTGTGGAACTTAGACAAGTACTCAAGTAGGTTGCATTTTCTTTTACCGATTCACTTTGTTTCTTAGATTTTGGGTCTGATATCTCAATTCGTGTTCACCGACACTTTCTAGTGAAATCCTAATGTTCTATGCGGTTGCTACGGTAGTGAAGATGCGCTTTTGATCATAATGAGTTTAAATGGATGCAACTTGGTCTATCAGGGTTGCGCATATGAGCATTTCTGTGTTTAAGGGTACCTACTGAAGTGCAGCAGTATGTTCATATGACATATATATTAAAACATTGAAATTTGTTGGTAAATGTAATAATGCTATCGCCTATCGAGTTATTTGGATGTCCTGATAAATACGAAATCTGTTTATAAGTTTATTAAGCAACAAGCAAATTAGCTTATTTTGTTGGTAAAATACACAAGCCAATAGTTATTTCACATTGTGTAAATCTATAAAAACTATCGTAAGTATGAAATAAACTCCTATGTTCAGAGTTAATCATCTGAATCAAATGATTCTGCATCACTTGATTCTCCATTGTTTGATTCTGCATCACTTGATTCGTCACTGTCTTGTATCGTTTCACTAGTACGTTCACTCTTTTTATATGCTTCCCCCGCAGCTTTGAGTGTTGCTTCTTGTTTTGCATTCTCCAGAGATTTGATGAGGGTGTTTAAGCAATTCTCGGCATTTTCTTGAGCTGATTTTGGCATCAAATTCTCAGCAACATCGGCGGGAGACATGTTGGTCTCCTCTAACAGCTGACTGATGGTTGCAAACAACTCATGTGATTCAAGATCCAAATAGTTCTTTGCGAGCACCTTAAACGTTTCATAACAACAATATGACATCTCAATATGCTTGTCCATCCTTCCTCTCCTAATGAAAGCAGGGTCAAGCTTTTCAATATGGTTCGTTGTGAAAACGATTAGTCTTTCGCTGCCACAAGCTGACCATAGTCTTTCTTGACCTTTTCTTTTTTTCGAATTAGATCCTGATCTTTGCTGTCTTCCTTTTTCTCCTTTCTTTGACCCGTGAGATCAATCGAACAGTCGATATCCTCAATCACAATTATGGACTTACTTGATGTATGGATGAGTAGCTTCCTCAAATCCGTGTTATCTTGCAAAGAAGTTAATTCTAGATCATATATCATACTCGAGAAAGTTAGCCATGGCAGCAATCATACTAGACTTTCCGGTTCCTGGAGGGCCATAAAAAAGATATCCACGTTTCCATTACTTGCCAACCTTCTTGTAGTAGTCTTTCGACTTGCTAAACGTCATAAGATCATTTAAAATTTCATTATTCATTTTTGGATCCATTGCAAGAGTATCAAAGGTAGAAGGGTGTTCAAATATAATATGGCTCCAGTGGTTTCTCTTGTTATTAGTACAAAGCTTGCGTTGCCTGGTTTTGGCGGCAATGGCCTTGCCTTCATCAATCACATGGTGCAAGTAACGTTTGGTGATTACATCACGATGTTTACGGTGGCAAGTGAGCCTGAAGTATCGTTTCTCGTCATCCTGACTAGTATAAAGAACCTTTTGTTGGGGGATGATTTTGCTTGAACTCCACCTTATATTGATGCCTTTGAACTCATCAATGACCTCTGCGTCGTCGTCCATGGTCAAGAAAACAGATTTGCTGTTGTTTATGTGTGTATACTATTGTGATATAAAGAAACTTATTGTAACCCGATAGCAATCCGAAGTCGTGAGAGTTCACTTTCAGATCAATAAAATGGGGTAGATACCAAGTTATGATCGGATAAAATCGAATTGATTCAAGATTAAGTAAGTATATGTGTTTGCAGAAAATTACGAGATAAAGAGAAGTTGTTTTTCTCTCTTATTTCGTCTATATTCCTTATTGAGAATACATGAGTATATGTGTCCCAAAACGGTTATAAACGGTTTAATAGCAGTTAACAGCAGTTAACAAGAAACATAATAACTGTGGAACAGTTATTCAACCGTACCATAACTAGCAGCAGAGTCTATATATTAGCAGCAGACTAATAACCTTAGCAGCAGGCTAATATTATAAACGAGCAGCAGTACCTTAACAAGCTAGCAATACCTTGTACCACAACTAGCAGTACCTTATGGAACAAAGCTAGCAGTACCTTCTTATATACCCATAACCAACAGTACCTTAGTACTTAAGCAGTATTTTAGCACCCAGTTAGACTTTTTAATATACAACTAAGTGTCGACCCTTATTTGTATATTAAACACAACTTATAATACACTAAAATACCAACAAACCTCCCCCATTTTAGTGTAATCATAAATTAACTAACTATACACAGCAAACAATCAAACTAATGCCTAAATGAAATGTCGAGACGATTGAATTTCATTTTAGTATATTACACATTCCAAATATTCGAATATCAAGGTTTCTCGAAAGATTGAACCTTGTAATATCACTATTGAATACATGAAGATAATATACACATTAGTTTTACAAACTTAAGTCTTACACGACATATTCTTTTACTAGCCTATGTCCCTATCCTTCATAAGTATATCAAAGCCAAGTCCCAGCTTCTTGAAGTAGCTAAACTTCATACTCATATAGGTAGTTCTTTTATGAATGATAAATCTTGCACCTGCAAATGCAATTTTTCAAAAGAACTATTAAGAAGAACACTTCAACCTTCATTAACTTGCAGAACCGAACACATACCTTGGGATAATTAAATTGTGCTCCAAACTCTAGATGTTAAGCTTTCCACATTCAAAATTCAGCACCTAACGTCATATTAGATGGGAATTGGGTATCTTAACATGAGAGTTTTCATATGGACTTTAAACCTAATCCCACTGCTGATCCTTTCACGAGATCTCTACATAACCCTTTGGTTAAATGATCAGCTAAATTCCGATGAGTTGCAATCCACTCAACGGATATGACACCATGCATTATGAGCTCACGAACCATGCTGTGTCTCACACCTAAGTGTCTTGACTTGCCATTATACACTTGACTATAAGCCTTAGCCAACGTAGCCTGACTATCACACCTGATAGAAATAGAAGAAATCGGCTTTGGCCACAATGGAATTTCATAAAGCAAATTCCTTAACCATTCAGCCTCATTACCAGCTGCTGCCAAAGCAACAAACTCAGACTCCATAGTTGAGTTTGTTATGCAAGTCTGTTTCTTTGATGCCCAACTTATGGCACCTCCCCCAAGAAGGAACACCCATCCTGATGTAGAAGAATGATCTTCTTTATTGGATATCCAACTTGCATCACAATAACCTTCAATTACTGAAGGAAATCCAATGTAAGTTAACTTATAATCAATTGTTCCTTTCAAGTACTGAAATACTCTACTCAAAGCTCGCCAATGATATATACTAGGATTGCTAGTAAACCTACTAAGCTTTCCAACTGCATATGCTATATCCGGCCTAGTACTTATCATTGCATACATCAATGATCCAATCCTTTTTGAGTATTCAAGTTGAGACACCGCTTTACCTTTATTAGGTAATAGCTTAATATTAGGATCCATTGGAGTACCTATAGGAGAACAATCCTTGAAATTGAATTTATCCAAGATCTTCTCAATAAAATGAGATTGAGAAATAGAGATACCCTTGTTCTCACGTATGATCTTAATTCCTAAGATCACCTCCGCCTCCCCCATGTCTTTCATAGCAAATTTGGATGACAAGAATTCCTTTGTCTCGTCAACTTGATCTTGGTTGGTACCAAAGATCAACATGTCATCCACATACAAGCATATCATAACTCCATTTCCAGAATCATCAAATTTACTATAAACACACTTGTCTGCTTGATTTAAAACAAAACCACTCGACAATACAACCTCATCAAATTTTTGATGCCATTGTTTTGGAGCTTGTTTTAATCCATAAAGAGATTTAACTAGTTTACATACCTTGTTTTCATGTCCAGGCATAACAAACCCTTCAGGTTGTTTCATGTAAATCTCTTCATCTAATTCACCATTCAAGAAAGCAGTTTTCACATCCATTTGGTGAATTACCAGATTGTGTATAGCAGATAATGCTAATAACAATCTAATAGTAGATATCCTAGCAACTGGAGCATAAGTATCGAAATAATCGATTCCCTCCTTTTGCCTAAAGCCCTGGATAACCAACCTTGCCTTGTATTTATCAATAGTACCATCCACTTTCATCTTCCTTTTGAAGATCCATTTACATCCTAATGGTTTACACCCAGGAGGTAAATCAGCCAATTTCCAAACTTTATTTTGCAAGATAGAATCCATCTCATCTTGGACTGCTTCTTTCCAAAAAGCAACATCCCTTGAAGCCATTGCTTCACAATATGTCACTGGATCCTTATCGATAATGAAACAATATTGATATTGAGAATGAATTTCATTCCTAGATCCTTCAACTAAATATAGTTGAAAATCATCACCAAAAGTTTTGGCATTTCTAACCCTTGTACTCTTTCTTGGTTCAGTGCTTGTCGATAGAACATCCTCGGTATTAACCGGTGCCTTCAAACTAGGGTTCATGTCCCTTGGCCTTGGTATAGATGTGAATCTTTCTTCATCAAAGATTGCATCTCGTGACTCTATCACCGAGTTCATCGAAACATACTCATTTGATTCTAATACATAGAATCTATAAGCATAAGAATTTTCAGCATACCCAATAAATATGCAATCTATACCTCTTTCACCTAAAGTTTTCCTTTTAGGTTCCGTGAGCCTAACCACAGCCCTACATCCCCAAACCTTGAGAAAGTTCAAGTTTGGAGCTCTCTTGTGCCAAAGTTCATATGGGGTTTTCTTATTGCTTTTACCGGGAATACGGTTTAGCAAGTAACAAGCCGTTAACATGGCTTCACCCCAAAATCCTTCACTTAACCCAGAATAAGACAACATTGAGTTTACCATTTCCTTCAATGTCCCATTCTTTCTTTCAGCCACACCGTTTTGTTGTGGTGTATATGGAGCCGTTGTTTGATGTATTATTCCAGTAGATTGAAAATATACCGGATCATAATACTCCCCTCCACGATCAGTACGTAAGATTTTAACCAAATCTTTTTGATGAAGTTCTACCTCTTGCTTATAAATTCGAAATTTATCAAGAGCTTCATCTTTTGTATGTAATAAATAGACATAGCAATAACGTGATGCATCATCTATAAAAGTTATGACATATTTCTTATTACCTAGAGATGGAGTAGCATGCAAATCACATAAATCACTATGAATAAGATCTAAAAGTTTGGATTCACGACTTGCCCTATTGAATGGTTTTCTAGTAATCTTAGTTAACATGCAAGTTTTGCATTTATTATGGTCCAATTCAATCCATGGAATCATGCTCATTTTAGACATTTCTTTCATCCTTTTATGGTGAACATGTCATAATCTAGCATGCTATAATTCTAAGTTACTCAATTTAACATTTGATGTTGAATCTACCATACAAATCGAATTGGAACTAAAAGGCACATCTAAATTCAACATAACCATACCATTACACAAATAACCAAATCCAACAAAAGAACCATGTTTCGACAAGATATACTTATCGGATTCTAACACTTGTTTGTACCCACAATTATTTAGTAATACACCGGACAACAAGTTTTTCCGAATACCGGGCACATACAATACATTAAATAACGAAATAGTTTTTCCAGAAGTAAAAGTTAATTCTACTAGTCCAATTCCAAGGATAGGTTCTGTTGCGACATTCCCCATTTTTAAAACACGTCCGTCATCTATTGTTGCAAATTCTTTGAACCATCTTCGGTCCTTGCACACATGACATGTCGCTCCAGAATCATACCACCAAGCAATATCATCATCCTGTACATAGAACGATTCACCAATTAATGACACATAATTCAAAACCGAATTAGTATTAATCGTTAAGTGCATACCTGCTTGCTTTGGATCACCTTTGGATCCACCACTAGTACCAGCATTTATTTTGCCTTTACCAACACGGCAATCTTTCTTGAAATGCCCTGGTTTTCCGCATTTCCAACAGTCTCCATAACCGGACTGTTTTGCCTTCTTTCCAGAACCCTTTTTGTTATCATTCCCTTGAAACTTTCGTTTCTTGTTCTTTGCATTCGAAACCTTTTTGAAACTAGTATTAGTTTCTTCAACCATATTAACGAATGACCCGCCAATATCCTTGTCTTTTCCCTTTTCCTAAGCATTTTCCATTCTCCTACAACCCTCCTCAATACTAATTGTACTGCCCAATTCAACCAGGTTGTATTCTTCCTTCTTGTGTTTCAAACTATGTTTGAATTCCTTCCAAGAAGGTGGGAGTTTATCTATGATGGAAGCCGTGGCAATGGATTCATCCATTTTCAGCCCATGTTGTTCAAACCTACCGAGTATTCCCAAACACTCATTGTATTGTTCCATCACAGAACGCCCATCCACCATTTTATAATTCATAAAATCACTAACTAGGAACTTTTTGCTTGAGGAATCTTCAGCCATATATTTGGCTTGGAGCGTATCCCACAATTCTTTTGCAGATTCAATATTTTGATAGATATCGAATAAAGTATCAGACATACCATTTAAGATAGTTCCACGGCAAATGAAGTCATCATTCCAGAACTTGTTGCGTTTCCTGGTCTGTTCAATGGTCTCATCTTCCACTTCTTGTGGAACAGGAGTAGTAAGAACATACACAACCTTCAAGGTTGTCAACACAAACTGCATCTTTTTCTGCCAACGCCTAAAATCTTGTCCTTCGAACTTTGCCAACTTCACGAACTTGGATGTCATATCACGAACCGACTCACCAGCCATCGTCACTTTGATTTTATTGATCTTTGTTGTTTATGTGTGTATACTATTGTGATATAAAGAAACTTATTGTAACCAGCAATCCGAAGTCGTGAGAGTTCACTTTCAGATCAATAAAATGGAGTGGATACCAAGTTATGATCGGATAAAATCGAATTGATTCAAGATTAAGTAAGTATATGTGTTTGCAGAAAATTACGAGATAAAGAGAAGTTGTTTTTCTCTCTTATTTCGTCTATATTCCTTATTGAGAATACATGAGTATATGTGTCCCAAAACGGTTATAAACAGTTTAATAGCAGTTAACAGCAGTTAACAAGAAACATAATAACTGTGGAACAGTTATTCAACCGTACCATAACTAGCAGCAGAGTCTATATATTAGCAGCAGACTAATAACCTTAGCAGCAGGCTAATATTATAAACGAGCAGCAGTACCTTAACAAGCTAGCAGTACCTTGTACCACAACTAGCAGTACCTTATGGAACAAAGCTAGCAGTACCTTCTTATATACCCATAACCAACAGTACCTTAGTACTTAAGCAGTACTTTAGCACCCAGTTAGACCTTTTAATATACAACTAAGTGCCGACCCTTATTTGTATATTAAACACAACTTATAATACACTAAAATACCAACATTTGCCACCCTCAAAAACATTTGCTTTGAGCCGTTTAGCTCCATTGGAGGAGTGGGCGCTTAGGTACCTTTCAATGGCCATATAAGCCACACTCCTTTCATACTCATCTACTTGGTATTCAGGGAAAATGATGGTGATATAAGGGTACACAAAACCTACTAGTCTTTGAAAGTAACTTTCAATGTGATTGCCAAGCTCTTCAGGAAACCATTGTTGGAATATTGCAAATACGAACATAACACCAGCCATCATCGACCCTAATTGAGTCATATCCCCCATTATCATCTTCTTCTAGATCACTACTATCACTATTTCAGAGACTTCTTTTGTAGAAGAGCAAATGCTAAAAAAATGCATCTACACTTTTTGCCATTGTATGGTGCCAACTATTTTTTGTCTCATTGTATGACTAAAGTATTGATTTCGGGTCATTGTGGGTACCATGTCCACCTTGGCCTATGCCAGCGTGTCATATTTGACACCTCATCTGCCAGCGTGTCAAGTCCAACTATTTTTTTTTTCATTGTATGCATCGAACTTGACACTTTTTGTTATTGTATGTATCCACGTCAGCTAAACCTCGCATCATTAGTCTTTTATACTAACGGCCGTTAGTAAATAACTTACAATTCCGTTTTCTTACGTTTTTATACATTTTCATACGTTTTCGTTCGTTTTTTTACATTTTCGTCTGTTTTTACACGTTTTCGTCCGTTTTCTTGCGTTTTCATATGTTTTAACACGTTTTCGTTCGTTTTCTTCCATTTTTTTGCGTTTTCATATGTTTTTACACGTTTTCGTCCGCTTTTACACGTTTTCGTCCGTTTTCATCAATTTTTTTGCGTTTTCATACGTTTTCGTCCGTTTTCATCTATTTTTTTGCGTTTTCATACGTTTTTACACATTTTCGTCCGTTTTCATATGTTTTATACGTTTTCGTCCGTTTTTACACGTTTTCGTCCGTTTTTATATGTTTTCGTCTGTTCTTACACGTTTTCGTTTACTTTTACACGTTTTCGTCCGTTTTTAGACGTTTTCATTCGTTTTTGTATGTTTTTTACGTTTTCATACGTTTTTTTGCGTTTTTATCTGTTCTTATACGTTTTCGTCCATTTTACACGTTTTCGTTCGCTTTTACACGTTTTCATCCATTTTTACACGTTTTCGTTCATTTTTGTATGTTTTTTACTTTTTCATCCATTTTTTTGTGTTTTCATCCGTTTTCATCCGATTTATGCAATTAACTATACGTTTTTGTATGTTTTTTACTTTTTTCATACGTTTTCATCCATTTTTTTGCGTTTTCATCCGTTTTCGTCCGATTTATGCAATTAACTATACGTTTTTGTATGTTTTTTAGTTTTTCATACGTTTTCATCCATTTTTTTGTGTTTTCATCCGCTTTCGTCTGATTTATGCAATTAACTATACGATTTACACATATGAAAATGGACAAAAATGTGTAAAAACGGACGAAAACATAAAAAAACGTATAAAGATGGACGAAAATGGGTGAAAACGTATAAAAACGATCGAAAATGTGTAAAAAAGGGCGAAAACATACAAAAACGGAGGAAAATGTGTAAAACCGGACGAAAATGTATAAAAACGGACAAAAACGTGTAAAAATGGACGAAAACGTGTAAAACGGACGAAAATGTGTAAAAACGGACGAAAAACGCAAAATAAAATGGATGAAAACGTAAAAAACATACAAAAGCGGACGAAAACGTGTAAAAATAGACGAAAAAGTGTAAAAGCGGACGAAAACGTGTAAAAATGGACGGAAATGGGCGAAAACGTATAAAAACGATCGAAAACGTGTAAAAATGGACGAAAATGGGCGAAAACGTATAAAAACAATCGAAAACGTGTAAAAACGGGCGAAAATTTGTAAAAACGGACGAAAACGTGCAAAATCATATGAAAACGCAAAAAAAATGGATGAAAACAGACGAAAACGAGTAAAAACGTATGAAAACGCAAAAAAATTGATTAAAACGGACGAAAACGTGTAAAAACGGACGAAAACGTGTAAAGACATATGAAAACGCAAGAAAACGGACGAAAACGTGTAAAAACAGACGAAAACGTAGAAAAACGGACGAAAACATATGAAAATGTATAAAAACATAAGAAAACGGAATTGTAAGTTATTTACTAACGGCCGTTAGTATAAAGGACTAATGATGCAACGTTTAGTTGACGTGGATACATACAATAACAAAAACTGTCAAGTTCGATGCATACAATGAAAAAAAAATAGTTGGACTTGACACGCTGACAGATGAGGTGTCAAATATGACACGTTGGCATAGGTCAAGGTGGACATGGTACCCACAATGACCCGAAATCAATACTTTAGTCATATAATGAGACGAAAAATAGTCGACACCATACAATCGTAAAAAGTGTCAACTTCTATGCATTTTTTTAGCATTTGCCCTTTGTAGAATATATGGTTTTCGTAAACTTTACTTGGTTGTTGACTACATCTCTAAGTCCTTTATATAGAAGTGAGAAAAGTACACGGGTCGACTTTATGTCTTCGTTATATACTGTGAAAGTTCCTCCACGACTATCGCAAAAAGAACCCAAGATTCTCGTCATCAGTTCCAGAAGAAAGCTTCCTACTTTCCTAGCATCTTACACAAGCACCTCACACACAAGCACCTCACTATACTTTTCGATATAAATATTATGCTGTTTGTAAACGTGCAGCATGTGTGAACAGTAAGAAACTAAGAAGAAAAAATAATAAATTAGTATTCCTTGGGCCTTAAGGTGCATATGTCTCTTTTGATAAAGAATATCATTAGAAAGTTTAATACTTTTTTTTACACACATTGAAATGCTTTCTTTTACTTTTCTATGTGAAACGAATAATAGAATGTTTCTTTTTTCCAGAATAGCTTTCAAGTTAACTTGGTATCTAAAATGTTCGATAATTTGATGTGGAACAAGTCCAAACGATAGACCAAAGTTACAGAAGCGAAACGAGCAAACGCATATAACACAACCATTTTTTGCTTTAAAAAAAAGGTACAGAAACGAGCAAGACTTTTGTTTACGTTGGTCTACTTAATCAAGTGACCATAAAATCATGTTCATGTCGGTTTTGTAGGTAAATAAACGAAATTCTCAGTCGCTGAACGTTTGGCTAAGTCTAAAACATATTCCAAGTTCCAGCTAACACATCCGCATAATGTCATGTACGTCGACTCACATGCATGATGCATGTAGCCAAATTAGATAAAAAAAGGTTATGACAAACTCTGACACAATGAATATTTGGACCGCAATTATCGGATAAGGCTATCACTAAAATTCAATATCACTATGATTCTTTAGCAGGTCATGTCGTGTAGAAGATATAAGACCTGTATAAAGGGAGGGCATCTTCATCATTAAGATAACATGGTTTTGCTTTCTTAAACAGCCAGAGGAGGATGATTTTGATCAGTTTGAATCCATTCAGTCATATACTTTGCAACCACTTCAGAGGTTTATACTCGATTTAACAACATCATACCGTGCTGGAGCACAAAACATGTGAATCTCCTAGCTAGACTGGTTCATATTTACATAATAATATGACACTATTAAATTTGGGCAGCCACAGCTTGCAAGTTTCAAATTTGTTGTCACAATAACAATCTGATTACATTAAAAATCACAAATATTTTTATATGTGGGAATAGTTTGCACAATTAAAAATCTCGGCCAGTCAGAAGATGTACAAGCCTAGAGTTCAGTTTATATAAGTATGTGGTGATATGAACCTGAGCTTGACAAGTCACATGCAACACGGTACACTTATTGTATTAACCATCCTCATAATGCAATCCAACTGAGGCTTCTTGCAAATATACACATTTAATGGCAAGCCATTTCCACTGATAAGTATCTCTTCTGTATCCGTTAAAATTTATTTGTGCATATATTCGACACTGGGTGGTGATACAATGACCTGAAAATAAATGTTTCAAAAACTAGACATTTGGATAAGGAAAAAAAGAGAGTAACTATTGATTTCTATATGATGTGAAAAACAGAAGTGTAGCTACTCTGCACATACATCCATCTATGTGTGAATAACTTTGACTCATACTACATAATGGGTAAATTAGTAATATTGCTCAGAAAGAACTTAGAGGACTATACACCTGAAGAAGAAAATAAAAAGAGAAACTAGGTTAGATCAGTGGGGGCACTGATAATACATTTTGTGAGTTGTAGAGACTCATAGCCGCCAAGGGCACTCAAGTGCTTTGATGAGGATTCTCTTTGCAGGGTCCCCAAGGGCAGTGACCATCGGAAAAAAATAGAATTCAGGGTCCAGCACATATCGGATAATAACTTGATCTGACCTTTATAAATGTATCTCCTATTAGACCACTCCCAACGGTGGGAGTTAAACGCACGTTAAGGGCACAAAAGGGTGAGTTAAACCCACGTTATGGTGCGTTAATTATTGGACCCTTGCTGCGTTAACGCAGTGTTAAGGTGCCAAGTTATAACCTTAACGCTGCGTTAAGGGTTTAAAAAAAAAAAAAAAAAAAAAAAAAAAAAAAAAAATCACTTTAGCCCCTTTTAAGGGTAGTTTGTGTAAAAAAAATATTTGATATAAAGGTTAGTTAAGGTGTGTTAAAGTTAAGCTATTGTTGGGTGTGTTAAAGCTGAGTTAAAGGTGAGTTTGTTAAAGCTGACGTGGCAGTGTGTTAAAGTTTAAAGCTGAGTTATTGTTGGGAGTGGTCTTAGGGCCGGTGCTCTATTTTTCTAATACCCCTGGTGAGCCGACTGAAAAATGCCCCTTGTAAACAAATAAAACACTATCTTGAAGGGGCTTGGAACCTAGTCAAGTAGGTGGCTCATCCCCACGTCGTTTTTTAATTTAATAAATAAAATGTTACATTATGCATAGATAAACTCTGAACTACAGGTTCAACATAGATCACCTAAAATGATAGTCTTGCATTACTTGAAGTAAAAACATCAATTATCTTGGCATAGGCGAAATTTGCTTAAAAATTACTCACTACTTAAATTGCTAAGCCGTTCAACCTCTCGTGACTCATTGTACTCCATTAATAAGACTTCAATATCATTAACTTTGAAAAACTTCTTTTTGCGGATGCTACCGTGATTGGTATGGTTAACAAGAACTTGTATGCAAAAAAACATATACATCTTCTTCGTAAACTGCATGATTTGAAAAGATGTCCAAGGTCTTTTTCTCTCATATGCTCCATTAGGCAACGTCCTGCAACATTTGTAACTCTAGAAACAAGTCATTTCCATCGATATTAGAATATTTATCATTTGTCAAAGTAGATTCAAGATTCAAACAACATTCTTTCAAGTTGGCATCTAAATAAACTAACTTTGATGTGTCAAACATGAAACCAAAAATAGATTCAAAATATTTCATTTGTTCAAATCTACTATTTAATTGTATAAGAGCCATATCAAGTAAAACAAGAAAGTAATGAGTTCTATATTGTTCTTTTAGCATGTTCTCTTTCAGTATTCCAAATCTCATCAAATTGTTTTTCCGACAAGAAGCACACTTACAAGCAGTTTTAAATAACCAACAAAAACAAAAAACTTTATCGAGCTCTTTCGAGTAAATCAAGCATTTTCTATCAAAAGAATCGTCATTTAGTAACTCACGTACATAATATTCACAAACGAAGTGTCTATCTCATCTATCATTTCGAATTTTTAAATTAGTTTCTTTAAGAGGCTCTTTGCTTACAAGTAAGGCTTTCATGTTTGAACCTAAACCATCCCAAACCCTCACATCATAAATAACGGAAGTAGTCAGAACTGTTATGTTGATGAAGTTAATTACAATATTTTTTATGTGAGAGTTCAAGAGGCTTTAGGTTCAAACATGAAAGAGTTACTTGTAAGCAAAGGGCATGTTAAAGAAACTAATTTAAATTATCCAAAAGATAGATTAGGTAGCCACTTCGCTTGTGAATATTGTGTACGTAAGCTGCGGAATGACGATTCTTTTGATAGAAAATGGTTGATTTACTTGAAAGATCTCGAAAAATATTTTGTTTTATACGTAAGTTATTTTAACTGCTAAATCTAGATGTCAATTAGCAAGTGAAGGAATAAATGACGAAACATCTTAGTGATACTTTAAAACTGCATGGAAATAGTTCTCGGCATATGATTAACTTAAGAACTTGACTTTGATAATGCTACTACTGAAGCTAAAAATCGCAGAAACCACTGAAGTTTAAAATGAATTTCCTACAAAACATGCCTGTTGTAGGAAAAAAACAATTTGATACGATTCTGAATACCGAAAGGGAACAACATACTACTAAAGAACAATTTAGAACTGATTACTTATTTGTTTTAGTTGATATGGCTGTTCTACAGTTAAATAGTAGATTTGAACAAATGAAATATTTTGAATCTATTTATTATTTCATGTGTGACGCATCAAAGTTGGCTTAATTAGATGATGCCGACTTGAAAGAATGTTGCGTGAATACTGAATCTGCTTAAACAAACGATTAAGATTCTGATAACGATGGAAATGACTTGTTTATGGAGTTATAAATTTTGCGGGACGTGTTGCTTAGGAAATCATATAAGAGAGAAAGACGTGGGACATCTATTCAAATCATGGAGTTTACGAAGAAGATGGAGAAGTTTCCAAATGTTTTTGTTAATCATACGCGTCATGGTAGCATCCACAGAAAGAAGTTTTTCAAAATTAAAGTAATTGAAGTCTTATTTACGGAGTACAATGAGTCAAGGGAGGCTGAACAGTTTAGCAATTTTGAGTATTGAAAGTAATTTTTTAGCAAATGTCGACTACGACAAGATAATTGAGGTTTTTACTTCAACAAACGCGAGACAACATAATTTTAGGAAACTATGTTGAACTTGTAATTCGGAGTTTATCGCCTCATATTGTAACATTTTATTTTTTAATTACAAATCAGCGTGGGGATGAGGCAGACTAGGTTTCAAACCCATTACCGGTCGCCTCACCCGGGGCATTTTCCAATATAAGAGGCATTTTAAGCCGGCTCGCCCAGGGCATCGGAAAACTCATTACCGGTCCTAGTTGGGAGAACCCACATAACATTTTCTTGAACCTCAAAAAATACTAAATCTGTGAAGTATAATTATAAAACTATATTGTAACAATATTAATCCTGAACTTATAAATGTTCTAGGAGGTCTTAAGCCATTTTTAATAGATTTTGTGTGACATTTGACCCATTTACATATTCAATGCATTTCTTTAGATAAAAACTACAACAAAAAACGACCAATTTAACCATGAGTAGCACCTCTACGAATCACATATATAGGGACACTTACTTTGAATATTGTCAGTTCCTCAATATAGCCTTTGGAAGATCATTCTGCGCCCTGGGTCAACCAGGTCGACCAATTAGGTTGCTTGGTGTGCAATTAACCGGCCCCTAAAACAAACTAAAAGAATATCAGTAATAAGCAAGAGTGTAGAGAGACCGCTCTATCAACTTCCGTAAGAAACTGAAAACAGTCTAACAAACTTTTTTTTTACAAATTGGAAATGGTCATTGAACTCTAGCCATACTAAAATTCAGACTTGTGCCTATGAACCTAGAGTTTTCTATTGTCGCAGCCAACAATGGCTATGCACCTCGACTACCATCCTAGAGAACCAACTCCCCATGTCAACTACCTTATTTTGTGCACCAGTACACAGACACACATAGCGCTCCCCAGCACCACTTTCTGTCAAGATACTTGACCCTCTTCCATTTCAATATAAACCTTCATCAGTCCAGAAAACACCTGAACAGTGTTAATAAAACAAGGAGATGTTTTCTGCCTTTTTGGTCCATGGCATAGCCAAACATGGGCCATGGCATGCGATGAAAGGATTTCACTTATTCTATCCAAATATAGGATTGTTTGGATTTGCATTCGAGAACTGATTATGAGTAGATCTGCTTCTATTTATGTGATAACTTAAGGTCAAACACCAGTGTCATATTGGTTGCAACAAAACTGATTATAAGAGGTATACTAAAAAGAGCCTATTTAACCCTTCTTGAGTTCTTGTAGCTTAATTTGAGAATTTTACTCACATAGAAGAAAACGTTTCTCCTTTTAGGCAGAATGTGCTTTTATCTATATATGACATGAGTAATCAAAATGTGTCAACCACTCAAACATCGCTACAACCTTAAACAGCAAAAGCACATAGAAACACTATCTTCTACCGGCCATTTCATTATAGCTGATTATCTAGTCCGATAGTTCAACACTAGATAAAAGAATTCTAAACAAAAACACACTATAGTTATGATCTTTAGCTTCACCAAGTTGCACACCTAAACTAAGCTTTGTAAAATGTATTCAAAAGACATAAATGTTATGAAACAAAAGCATAAAATTAGCTGAATGAAAAATAATATAGAAGTAAGAGTTACTGAACTTACCAAGGTCGCAAGCTCAGCCAACTGATATCAACATGAACAACACCATCCGCGAAATTACAAAACTGTCCTGCAAAAGAAACTCACTTCTCAACGAGTAACCTAAACTTCACTCGCTTCTTAACAGTACCCATTCTATCATACCCAATCCCAATTTTACTATGCATCAACTTTATTGCCAATTCGGAATTCCCAGCTTTCCTCAATGCATTTATCAAAATCGTACGAACCCTCCCTGGTATCTCTCGACCCCTATCGACAATCCCATCAGCCAATTTACACGCTTGGTCAATACGACCCGCTTTGACCAAAACATTAATCATATCTTCAGAAGCCGTTTCAATAATTACACCCATCGGTGCTAACTCATCCAAAATTTTACACGCTCGCGAGACTTTACCCGAAAGACAAAGACCGGTTGAAAGAACACGAAACGAAGCCGGGGTAGGAGTTATACCCTTATCGATCATCGAATCCCACACTTTTAACGCTTCTTCATTTCGATGTTTGTTAAATAATCCGTTCATTATGATTGTGTATGTATAGACCGTCTGATCACAACCTTCTTTCTCCATCCTGTTAAATAGCAACAAAGCTTCATCTATCTTTTCGCTTTTCACCAATGCATCAATATACGCATTGTAACAATAAGAATCACGACTACATCCATCTTTAACCATTTCTTCAAAAAGCTTCCCGGCCTCATCTAATCTATCTGCTTTCCCAAATCCATCTATAAGACTCGAATAAAACATAGCATTTACTGCCACTTTATTCTCTTTACACAACTCAAAATAATACATCGCCTCTTCCAACCTCCCTGTTTTGCACAAAATGTTCACAATAACACCATAAGTAACCTCATCCGGTTTGAAACCATCCCTATTCATTCTATCGAAAATCCTAATCACCTCATCTATATGTCCACTTTTAGCATACGCGTCCATTAAAGAAGTATACATAGCAACATTAGCCTTACAACCCTTTTGAACCATATTCTCAAACAACATATAGCCCTCCATCGGCTTCCCATCTTTACACAAACCACCAATCACCAAACTATAACCATGCGGCGGAACTTCCACCCCTTTCTCCTCCATTTCATTATAAAGCTTCAAACACGAATCATAATCACCATCCGCATAACACGCCTGCATCAACGTCAAATAACTAATCTTATCACGCTCCACATTCGCCTCCTCCATCTTTCCAAAAACCTCAACCGCCTTACTCGTCCTCCCACTCTTACAATACCCTTTAATCATAGTATTAAAACTCACAACATCCGGTTTCACCACACCCTTTTCCATAACCTCAAAAACCTGCTCCGCCGACTCCACAAACATCGAATTAACCAAACCATTCAACAAAAAATTAAACGTAAACAAACTCGGCTCGACGCCACTCCTTTTCATCTCCCTCCACACCCATAACAACTCCTCAACCATACCCACATTCCCAAATGACCTAATCAACAAATTAGCACACTTTAAATCCATCACAAACCTTTTATCCTTAACCTCATCAAAAACAACCTTAACCTTTCCAAAATCTTTACACAAACACAAAACCTCAATAACATGCACATAACACTCCAGATCATGAAAATACTTATATTTACAGACACCCTTTTGGCTCCCAGCCCACCTGAAGAATTTATAGACCAATTCGGGCCGGGTCAAAAATCCGACCCGACCCGGACCGGGTCTTAAAACATGGGAAATGAAACTGGGTGTTAATCTAATGAGATGCTTGTTGCAAAAAGAGTTGAGTTTGTGCTCAATATGTGATGGGTCAGTGTTGTTTAGGATGGATATGATGTGGTTAAGGTATGGTGAGGGTTTAGGTGGGTGAGGTGTGATGACGTCACTGGTGTCTGTGATGGGGTGGATCCATTCTGGTGGTGGTAGTGATGACGTGGCGGATATGAAAACCCATCTTGGGTGGAGGGTTTTGATGAGTTGGGTTTTGGTTTTGAGCATGCTTGATTGATGGTGTGGAGATTGTGTTTGTGGGAGATGGGTTTAATGGTTAGGGTTTATGAAGGATAGGATTGACTGTTTGGTTATGTAGTTCGATTTGAAGATGATGACAACAAGTGGTCCTATGGTCTAGTGGTTAGGACATTGGACTCTGAATCCAGTAACCCGAGTTCAAATCTCGGTAGGACCTTCTTTTTCTTTCTTTTTCTTTACCGAAATAGCAGATGGAAATGCTATGTCAACACGACAAATGATATTGTCATCTCATTGTTGGAAAAAAAAAAAAAAAAATTAGACTTTTTATGGACATAACAATCCTCTTGTAGCTTATAGGCTAATTGAGTTATAAAAACACATAAGCTCAAAAAGGTTTGATATTACCAAGTTGCTTAAGCTTATTAGCTTATTTGGGCTCAAATGAGTGCAATTTGATAAGCCTCTTCATATTGGCTTTTTATTGTATTCGTATTATTTACAATTTTACATTTTTGCCACATATTATGTTTTGGTATAACTTTTGTTTGGCAATATTTTTTAAGAGTGTTGTTCTTTTTAGTAGTTGTTTTCATAGTATGTTCAAAACTACATAAGCTAACCCAAACACTACTTGAAGAGATGTTTTTTGATACTGTAATATATAATCTGATAAGCTCCTTTTGTAAAAAAGCCTAACCTTTTTGAATAAGCTAATCCAAAGAGAAGTCAAGATCATGTTACAGGAAATGCATGGGCAATTTATAGAGCTATGGTTCCTTAACACTTGATGCATTTAACATATAAGCTTATCAAGGCCGTCTTTGAATTTTTTAAAATTTTGAAGGCTCTGGACGAAATTACATAATGAGTCATTTCGAAAAGAAATGTTATATATAAAGTATCAACGCTTATAAGATATAATGCAATTAGTTATCTAAACGGTCAATATATTACTTATTTAAAAAAAATGGATTTACTTAGAGGTGGAAGGCAAACGGGCAACAAGCTGCGCCGCTATCCCTTTTTGAATTGCAAAACTAATTCTTTTGAAAACTACATCCGTGGATCTAGGTGTCATAACATTACTATACATAACTCGTTGGACTCTATTGTGGAACTCCACTGCCTCAGGTGCAAGGAAACCAAAAGTATCAAACGCGAAAGGAATAAAAACATGTTGATTTTCAATGTACGCTTTCTCATGCTTTGCCACTTTGTACGAGGCGTCTTTCAGAGCAGCCTGTCCTACTGTAAAACCCCGGATACTTAAACTCACCCAGTTAGATCCACACACGCATGTTTCCCTCCAACCCATCCAAATACCAAAACGTCTACCGGTCTGAGTGTGGATCTTCCATCCAACGGGTTAGTCAAGAAGTTCACAGGTGCTTCTTTCTTGGCGGAGATCCTAGCACGCCTACAAACATCAAAAGGACATCCCTAACCACATCGTGTCTATACTTGAAGCCCGGAAGCTCTTTGCAATGAACCCCATTCAATTCACAGGCAAACCCACTCGCTTGAATCATTATCAAAAACAAACTCAAGGGTTGGTATACTACTGCAATCGATTACTGGGTCAAGAGTGGGGTGTGGATTGCTTGCTTGAATCGGATTTGGGTTCCGATGATTTCTTCTAACCTCCTGTTAAATCTATCTCCTTGTTGTAAGAATTCTAAGTTTCTTTTTGATTCTTTTCATTCGACTATAAGTATGTTCTTGATGTGTTAATTGGACTATCATTGATAAAGCTTGTTAAGATACATGAATCGTTGCCTTTTATTGTTGTTGTTATGTTTCTGTCTCAGAAACTAAGTTTATAGTTCCATTCGATCTTTTGATGATGTTTATGTTATGGTGTGGTAAAACTAAAACCGATAACTAAACACAAAACTATATTGGCTCGAAAACTGGAAGTGTGTTCGATTGTTTATGTGTTCTTGGTCGAATGGTCTAAACAGTTAAAAAGAGTAAGGAAACTTGGTCTAGATACTAAGATACTTGATATGTTCGGATTTTGCTAGTGTTCGACTTTTGCTTACGTTTATGTTGCATTTGAACTCTGATTAAGTGTGGTTGTGTTCGGAATTGGGTTGTGTTCATGCTCGAATGAGTTAGTATTTAGACACAAATTTGGTTGTGTTTGTGCTTGTACTCGAATTCTATTGGTGTTTGTGCCTGTACTCGAATTGATTTGTAGTCATGTATATACTGGTATTCGACTTCTTGTTTGTGTTTGTGTTGATGTGTGTTCGAATCTGATTCGTGTATATGCCTTGTGTTGGAGGAACAGGAGTAGCAGGTATGGGATTGTTAGGAATATAAAAATTCAGTTGAAGACTCGGTCACCCCGAGCACTCTCGTGTATTAAATAGCTCGTAGTAAAACAAGTAATATTAGTAGTAAAGTAGTTAATTAATATTGTGGAGTGAGTCAGGTCTTTACCCTCTGTCAGCTCGCTCCACAGTCCACTAGGGACAAAGTAAATAGGCTATGCATGTAACTATAAATACCCCTATCCTCATGTGGAGAGGGTTGGACCTTTGCAAGCTTTCAATTCATTTTTCTTTTTGGTTTATCTCTCTAAAGGCTCCCTACTTCTTTCTCTCTCTAACATCTTGTTCGATCCATATAACACACCAAATCTTGTGTTTATTAGTTTCTGAATATCCTACAATTGGTATCAAGAGCCATGGTTAGATTCGTGTAGTGCATATTCAGATTTGTGTTTGGTTTTTGGGTGCTTTTTTGGTTCGAACAATAAGTAAGAAAAAATCCTTGTTTGATCTTGTTTTGTGGTTAAAGTAGTGTAAGACTTGTACTTTTATGTTCAAAAAGGTGTCTTAGATCGTTCTTGATAAGTTACAACAGTGTTTGTGACTTGTTTGTATAAGATCAGACGGATTTCTGGGTAGCGGGTTGTACTTCGGACTAAGTTTCATCGCAGCGGTTTACCATTCGGTGAAAGTTTCTTGTTAGCGGTTTACCCTAAGTTGGCTGTTTAGGTTCAGTGGCTTGGTTAATAGCGGTTTGTAATTTATCTGTTTTTGGTAAAGGACAAACTATACTGAAAAGGACAGTTTGTCAACTAGTGGCAGCGGTTTGTCAGAAATTGTCAACTAGCGGTTTGTCGTTTTGTGTTAGAGGTTTACAGTTTGTCGTATTGTGGTAGAGGTTTACGGGTTTCAGCGGGTTAAGCATCAGCGGGTTAAAGTTCAGCGGCTTCAGTCTCAGCGGGTTAATCATTCAGCGGTTTAAGTTTCAGCGGGTTAAAGGTCAGCGGCTTTGTCTCAGCGGGTTAGTCATCCAGCGGCTTAGGTTTCAGCGGGTTAAATATCAGCGGGTTAGATTCTAGCGGGTTAGCGTTCAGCGGTTTAATCCTCAGCGGTTTAATCCTCAGCTGTTTAACTGTTAGCGGTTCTGCCTTCAGCGGCTTAATACTTCTGTATTTCAGCGGTTTAGATTAGCGGTTCAGTTATCTGTTTCAGCGGTTTACTTTAGCGGTTTGACTTGTACTAGAGGTTTGGTACTTAGTTTTAGCGGCTTGTTATTAGCGGTTTGTTATTAGCGGTTTGTCTAAAAGGGTAGCGGTTTGCTTTTGAATTGCACATTAGCGGTTCTGAAGATACTTTCAACTCAATGGCGAACACACCTTCCGATGATATTCAAGCAGCTGGGTCCGATACCCGTCCACCTATGCTTGATAGGACAGACTATGAGTCATGGGCACAAAGAATACGGCTTTATTGCTTGGGAAAAGATAATGGGGCAAACATCCTTAAGTCCATTGATGAAGGACCATTTCAGATGGGTACTACCAGAGATGCCGTGACTACTGGTGAAGATGGCACAGTCACACTTGGTATTGACAGACCTCGCACATACAATGATCTTACTGAGGAGGAAAAGAAGAGGTACGATGCTGACATTAGAGCCTCAAATATCATCATTCAAGGTCTTCCAAAGGATGTCTACAAACTCATCAACTTCAATACAGAAGCCAAGGCAGTATGGGACAATGTGAAGATGCTGTTGGCTGGGTCAGAACTGACAAAGGAAGACAGGGAATCTCAGTTGTATGATGAGTTTGAACATTTCAAAATGAACCCAGGAGAGAATATTACAGACTACTATGTGAGATTCCATAAGTTGGTTAATGACATGAGGATAATTAGAATGACAATGCCCAACATCCAACTTAACTCCAAGTTTGTGAACAATATGACTCCAGAATGGGACAGATTTGTTACTGCTGTCAAACTCAACAAAGGTCTGAGGGATACCAACTATGAATAGTTGTATGCCTATCTTCAACAACATGAGAAGCATGCTGTCTTTGATCGGGTGTTAAGAGAGAAGTTGAATCCATCCACTTCCAATGATCCACTAGCATTCATGGCAACTGTTGTACCAAACTTTCAACCATCATCTGCTATGAGTCCTCAACTTGACTCAGGCTATACTCAGACTGATAAAATGCTTGATAACCTCACCAATCAAGTATCTTTACTTGTGCAACAGTTCAAAGCTTCTCTCCCTCAGACCAACAATCAGTTAAGAAATTCATCCAACCCGCGAAATCTTGCAACGGTGGAGGATGGAAAAATTGTGGTTCAAAATGTGCAAGGGAGAGCTGGCAGAAACATGGGTCGAGGTATTATGCAGAACAGGGCTGGGAATGCCAACCAGGGGCAAGGAAAACAGATCAAGTGCTATAATTGTGGAGGTCTGGGGCATATCGCAAGAAACTGCAATCAACCAAAACGACCTCAGAACTCAGACTACTTCAAGGACAAAATGATGTTGATGCAGGCTCAAGAGAATGGAGCAGTATTGGATGAGGAAGAATTGTTGTTTCTGGCTGGTGATGGGGGTAACACTTTTGATGCTAATGTGGATGAGCAACCAGTCCAAGATATGGCACTCAATGATCCTAATGTCTTTCAAGCTGATGATTGTGATGCATTTGACTCTGATGTGGATGAAGAACCAACTGCTCAAACTATCTTCATGGCCAATTTGTCGTCCTTGGCCTCTCCATCTCAACAAGCTGGTTCTTCAAATGCTTATGTGATATCTGAGGTACTAAGATTATATGACACATATGAAATAGTTGATAAACAAAAGTTTCCCATCGAAGTACAACAGGCAATTGTCTCTGACTCAAATAATGCTGACATGGATAATAGCAATATGATTCCATATGAACAATATATGAGTCAGAAAAATGTGCCTGATGTACAAAATGCTGAATCTTCTGTTGTAAATGATGTTTGTGTTGTTGATGACTTGTGTGCCGTAGATATTACACGTGAAATAGATAATGCATGCACTCGTGAAAGTACAGTTCTTGCAACTGATAATAACTTGATCACTAGACTAAACATTTATAAAGAACAAGTAGCTATGTATGAACAGCGTGCTAAGTTTGAGCTTAATGAACGTGAGCAGAAATTAGAAGGTAAAATGAGTACACTTATTAAAGAGTCTAGAGTAAGAGAAGAAACATTAAAACAAGAGTTGAATTCTTTGAAAAGCCAGCTAGAACAGTCTGTCAAACAGAAACAGGAAGTACAAAAGTGTTTAACTACACTTAAGCTAGAATTCAAAGAAAAAGAAAAGAAACTCTTAAATGATTTCTCTAGGCTCAAAACATTAAAAAATAAGCTTGAGGATAAGTTGTACACACAAGACCAAACCAGACAGACTGCCCAAATGATGTATAAGCATAGAAAGTTAAGTGACAAGCATAGTGAAAGCAATGTAGGTAGATCGAAAGTAGCTATTCATGAGATTGCTAAGATAGCCCAACCTGCATTAAATGATTCTAATGTGATGTTTATGCCTAATCACGACCCGCCTGAGCATATCTACACTAAAGAGGAAGATGAGTTAAGTGAGAGAACAAGGGAAAGAATGAATGAGAAAATGAGGGATCCCGAGTGCGTAGCCAGACGAATAATAATCAAGCCCCATGACTATAGTGAGGAAAATCGTTTGGCTGTGTTTGCTCCTCAAAAGAAGTTAACACCTGAACAGATATTCTGGAAACAGGATAATGAAAAACTTAAAGAAGAAAAACTTAAGGCCAACACCCCTCTCATTAGAAAAGTTGCGTCCATAACGGTGTATCCTCCCAATACACCTAGGAATTTGGTGCCGTTGTCTCTTCCCACTGAAAGCAAAACCTTTATTAGCTTATATGTGCTTTGGCAACTGTTTGCTGATTTTGATAAAACATGTAAGAAGAGAATCACACCAACCGGCATTACTGAGGGGGAAAGGTGTTTTGAACATGCAAAAAGGTGTTACTTAACTGAGGTCATGCCATTCTTTAAACTACTCAAAGAACATTTTGAAGGGCTGCAAACTGCCCTCAACACAGAAATAAAAGAAATGAAAGTAGTGTTTAAAGATATGGAAAATAAGGTGAATGAATATGCAATAGAACTTAAGAGCCGCGAAATTGAAAGGAAAAACATGCTCATCAATTATGATAGTTTGATTGCTAGATGTATTGCACAAGATGTATTTTTTACTGCAACTGATTCTGCATTATCTGCTTGTCAATATCATGAGTATGCTATGGCTTTAAATGTTACCCAGAATCGTGTTGTGGAGCTTGAGGGGGAGAATTTGAAACTGCTTGAAAAAAATTCAAAATGATGATCATGATGACATGGTCAAACGTTTTTCTAAACTAGATGTTGAACATCTTAACTTACAATTAAAATATCAACACTTAGAAGAAAGATGTAAACTATCAAATGCCAAGACATCTTCGGATGCTCCTGAGTTTGATACGTATTTTGAATTAAGCAAACGGGATGAGAAAATTCAAGCTCACACTAACACGATTCGTCTGTTGAGGGCTCAAATTGCCCAATTGAAGTCCAACAAGTGTGATGTTTATGGCACCAATAAACCGTCGTCGTCAGATTCTCAGAATTTTCAATATCAAGACACCATAAACAAATTACATCATGAAAATGAGTGTTTTCGAGAAGAAAATTCTAAGATTAAACAACATTACAGAGAGTTATATGACTCAATTAAAGTTACAAGAAATAGTCATAATGAAAGGATAACTTCTTTGTTAAATGAAATTGAGAATCTGAAGACTCAGGTGAAAGGTAAAATGCCATGTACATCTTGTAATTGTGGTTCATCAAAGGTTTCTGCTGGTAAAATATATGATGTTGATGTGGGGCCTATTCCATTTCCCATAAGAAATAACAGACCTGTCCATCAGATGTATCTAAGTCACCTTAGGGATGGACTTGACACTCTTCGAGAGGTTGTGGAAGAGGACAGAATAGGAAAACCACATGATAAGGCGATAGGTTATGCATGTGTCCTCACAAAAAGAATCCAGGAACAGTTAGAATATGCTGTTAGCTCGGGTCCTAGGTCCAGTTACCAAAAGGATAGCTTAGGTGCCTCATCATCCACTATTAAGAACAAGCATGTGTCCTTTGATTTACCACCAAGAACATCAGAACCTAGCACATCATTATCAGGAAAGCATGTGTTAGTGAAGCAAACTAATGTTCCCATCATTGCTTCTACAGGAGTAAGAAGTGACACCCAAGCTAGCGGGTCAAAGCCTAAAGGCAATGCAAGGAATGATAGGACTGCGCCGGCTAAGAGTGATCACAAGAAAAGAGTAGAAGTCCAACCTAGGAACAATAAGTTTGTAACGATTAGATGGAATCGTGTTGATTCTAGTATCAAAAGTACTGTAATTAATTTGAATTCTAAAATGGTCTGTAAAACATGTGACAAGTGCTTAATTTCTATTAATCATGATGAATGTGTTGTGTCGTCTCTGATATCTCATGTATCACCCCATACTATGCATGTTAGGAAAACTAAAAGTAATGTGAAAAGTTGGAGAGCCACAGGAAAAATCTTCACTAAGGTTGGGTATCAATGGAGACCCACTGGAAGGAAATTCAGTTTAGGAAACAAGAATCCATTGCCTAAGTTGAATAAACATAAAATTGTGAAGATTAAAGAATGGAGACCAACGGGTCGAATCCTTCCATTAGGAACACACAACACTTCTAATAGGTCCCTTGATAACTCTAGAGTAGTTCCCACTGTAGAGGCATCAATATTAGAAAAGACTAATGCTCCAGAACTTGTGTGTGCTAACCAATCGGACCCCAAATTCCAGTGGGGATCCACATATTTCAGTTATCCACTGTTGTCTGATTTCAAATGCAGGTCGTACAAATCGTTCTTTGGTATTTGGACTCAGGCTGCTCAAAACATATGACTGGGGATCGCTCACGGCTCAAGAACTTTGTGAAAAAGTTTATCGGGACAGTTAGATTCGGGAATGACCACTTTGGTGCGATTATGGGTTATGGAGATTATGTGTTTGGTAACAGTATGATCTCACTGGTTTACTATGTGGAAGGATTAGGGCACAATTTGTTTTATGTGGGTCAATTTTGTGACGCTGATCTGGAAGTGGCTTTCAGAAAACACACGTGTTTCGTCAGAGAATTGGATGGTATAGATCTTCTCAAGGGTAGTCGGGGTACGAATCTATACACCATATCAATCGAAGAAATGTTGAAGTCCTCTCCCATATGCTTGCTTTCAAAAGCCTCTAAAACTAAATCATGGCTGTGGCATCGTCGTTTGAACCACCTGAACTTCGGTACCATCAATGATCTTTCCCGCAAAGATCTTGTTAGAGGAATGCCCAGATTAAAATATGAAAAAGTTCATCTCTGCTCTGCATGTCAACTGGGCAAAAGCAAGAAACAAACCCACAAACCCAAAACCATCAACACCAACTTGGAAGTTCTTCATACCCTCCACATGGATCTATGCGGTCCAATGAGAGTACAAAGCATAAATGGAAAGAAATATATTCTGGTGATAGTAGATGATTTCTCTCGGTTCACATGGGTAAAGTTTTTGAGAACCAAGGATGAGACTCCAGAGGTGATCATTAAGTTGATTAAACAGCTGCAAGTAAGGCTTAACAAGACTGTCAGAATCATCCGCACTGATAATGGAACTGAGTTTGTCAATCAACAACTCAGAAACTTTTATGAAAATATTGGCATCACACATCAGAAAAGTATACCTCGCACTCCTCAGCAGAACAGAGTCGTTGAACGGCGAAACCGTACTCTAGTAGAAGCTGCAAGAACCATGCTTATATTTTCAAAGGCACCGATGTTTCTCTGGGCAGAGGCCATTGCAACTGCATGCTACACCCAAAACCGATCTCTGATTCATCCCATTCATGAGAAGACTCCCTATGAGTTAATTCACAACAAGCAGCCAGATTTATCATTTCTTCGTGTGTTTGGTGCTCTTTGCTATCCAACTAATGATAGTCAAGACTTGGGAAAGTTAAAAGCTAAAGCAGATGTAGGTATTTTTGTTGGATACGCACCAGACCGTAGAGGGTACAGAATCTACAACCAGAGAACCCAACAAATCATGGAAACCATCCATGTCACGTTCGACGAGCTAAGTGAGCAAACAGTTTCAGGACAAACCAGTTCTGGACCCGATCTTAAACTTTTGTCACCTGGACCAATTAGTTCAGGGCTAGTACAGAATCATACGCCTGCAGTGTCTTTCGTTCCACCAACGAGTGAGGAGTTGAAGAAGCTATTTGATCCTATGTTTGACGAATACTTTGAGCCAACAAATGAAACAATCACAAATGCAGTAGCTGCACCTGACGCTGCGGATGTTCAAGTTCCACAAGGCTCAGAAAATCATCCAGCTTCAGTCTCAATCAGTTTCAATGCTCCTGCTGCAAGTCAATCACCCACAACATCAAATACTCAATCCTCTCCGGTGCAACAAGAATCTGCAGATAATCATTCTTTGGAAGTTAATCCTTTTGCTCCTATCGATGATGTTCCTTTTGAGAATATATTTGCTCCTGAACCCTCATCAGATATATCTTCTCACGAAGAACACAGCACGGCAACATCAATCCTAAACCCTCAACCTCATGACCATCTCAGAAAATGGACCAACTATCATCCAATTGATAACATCATCGGCAATCCTTTTCGTCCTGTATCCACTCGTAAACAACTGGCAACAGATGCATTGTGGTGTTTCTTCAATTATGTACTGTCTAAAGTCGAACCAAAAGATGTCAAAGATGCAATGACCAAAGACTGTTGGTTCGAGGCCATGCAAGACGAAATCCATGAATTTGATCGACTTGAAGTATGGGAATTAGTGCCTCCTCCAGATTGTGCTATGATTATTGCTCACAAGTGGATCTTCAAGGTAAAACTTGATGAGCATGGTGATGTTTTAAAGAACAAGGCACGTCTAGTTGCTAAAGGATATAGACAAGAAGAGGGCATTGATTTTGAAGAATCATTTGCTCCAGTTGCCAGAATTGAAGCTATTATAATCTTCCTGGCCAACGCTGCAAGTCTAAATATGATAGTCTACCAGATGGATGTCAAAACAGCTTTCCTGAATGGGGACTTAAAGGAAGAAGTCTACGTGAGCCAACCTGAAGGATTTGTGGACGCTGAACATCCTACACATGTTTATCGCTTGAAGAAGGCTCTTTACGGGTTGAAGCAGGCACCTAGAGCATGGTATGATACATTGTCCAAGTTTCTTCTAGATCATGGATTTTCAAAAGGTGTAGTTGATCCAACATTGTTCACCAGGAAGACAAGCAAACATCTACTACTTGTTCAGATCTATGTAGATGACATCATATTTGTTTCCTCTGACCCTAGTGAATGTGATAGATTTTCAAAAGAGATGAGTTCCAAGTTTCAAATGTCGATGATGGGACAAATGTCATTCTTCCTAGGATTACAAGTATCTCAAAGTCCCGGAGGCATTTTCATCAATCAGTCCAAATATGCATATGAGATCTTGAAAAAGTTTGGATTCGATTCAAGTGAGCCAGTTGATACTCCCATGATTGATAGATCTAAGCTAGATGAAGACCCGTCAGGGATTCCGGTCGATCAAACGAAGTACAGAAGCATGATTGGATCCTTAATGTACATTACTGCAAGCAGGCCAGACCTTCTATTTGCTGTATGCATGTGTGCGCGATATCAATCCAAACCCACCAAAAAGCATCTAGAAGCAGTAAAAAGGGTTTTCAGATATCTTCAAGGAACAGTTCATATGGGTCTATGGTACCCTAAGGATACGGCCATGGAGTTGACGGCTTATGCTGATGCAGATCATGCGGGGTGTCAGGACACTCGTCGAAGTACTTCGGGAGGAGCTCAGTTTTTAGGGGAAAAGTTGGTTAGTTGGTCTTCAAAGAAGCAAATGAGCACATCCATATCTTCTACTGAAGCAGAATACATTGCTATGTCGGCTTGTTGTGCACAAATTCTATGGATGCGATCACAACTATCAGACTATGGATTCTCATACAACAAAATTCCTCTATATTGTGACAACAAAAGCGCCATTGCTCTTTGTTGCAACAATGTTCAGCACTCCAGGTCAAAGCACATCGACATCAGGCATCACTTCATCAGGGAACAGGTTGAAAAGGGAATCGTGGAGCTGTATTTTGTGAGGACAGAGTTTCAGCTAGCAGACATCTTTACCAAGGCTCTCCCAAGAGAAAGGTTTCAGTTTATTCTCCCACGCCTTGGTATGAAGAGCATGACACCTGAAACCCTCAAGTGTCTTCAGGAAGAAAAGGAGGAGTAAAGGATTGTCTTCTTGTATCCTTGTACATAGTTATATTAAAAAAAAAAAAAAAAAAAAAAAAAATCGAAAAATCAGAAAATACCAAAAATAGTCCTACTTAGGCATGTCTTCTGTTTATCGATAACATTTACGGATCTAGAAATGTCATTCAACAATGACACGGATCTTTAAATGAAGCTCGAGCAGAAGTTATACTAATCAGTTAAAACATGTCTTAATGGCTTGCAGTTACTTCATACTGCAACCCGCAATACACTCTGGGGAAAGCACGTCGCCAAAAAGACGGCTGTTCCTCCAACTGGGTGATGTTCACCTGGGCATGGATTACTTTATATCCATGTTTCACCGACTTGATGTACGTTTCAGTGTGTCATTTCGTGTATAAGAAGAGAAGTCTTCTTTACATCAGACTCTTTATCTTGTTTGATTCTTCAAGAGAGTCTTGATGTTACACAAGGTGGTAAATTGAATTAAATTTTCATAAATACCCGTCGCTCAATTGAATGACTACAGCTCTTTAAATGGAAAACGGGTCATTAATTGAGGGGGAGCATATTTGTTCAAATTTCTGACACCTTGCCAAATTTGTGCAACATCAGCAGAGACACTCTCTCGTTGTTTCAGGGGGAGCATAGTATGCTCCTAAATCAAAATACATTTAAACCTGACCACATTTTCTCCCAAATTTTCTAAACTTATTTAAATCACTTGGGATCACAAATCTCAAATGGTTTGAAATTTTTGATCGGGGGAGAGAATGTGATTTAAATTTGAAATTCTGATAAAATGTGATGATTTGGAAGTTAATGTAAGCTCTCCCGTATGTGCTAAACTGCTTTGTATATCAATGCACATATTGAGGGGGAGCAAAATGTTTTGGTCATAAAAGCAAGCTCTTTCATATGTGCTAAAATCTTTCGTATATCGATGCACATATTGAGGGGGAGCAAATGGTTTTTAACAAAACATAAAGGATTTGGGCATCTCACGTGAGCAAGGCTCAGACTTCACCAATGAATTGACGAAACATATACTGTCATTGATCGAAAGGACATATCCTGGCCGGGTAATAATTTCAAGCTGGTCCAACCAGTGATGTAAGCATGTCTCGAAAAGGATGTGTCTGAGTAGAGTGTACCGTTTCGAGAAACTTTCTGTGGACTTGACCAGGCCGGGTAATAATTTCAAGCTGGTCTAACCAGTGATGTAAGCGTGTCTCGAATCGGTCATATTCACTGAAAGTTGATCAATTCAAAAAGTGCGAGCTCTACCAAACATGTGCAAATTTATAAAACAATCACTCGAGCACATGTTGAGGGGGAGCATTTGAAAAGTATAAAACTCTCAAGTGTTGGCAAAATGTTTTTCATAATCATGAACACTTTGAGAGATTTTTCAAAGATTTGGTTTGGCAATTGTGGAAGAACACCAAAGACCGACCATTTAATTTAATGCATGGAGTTATAAGGATGGTTAGGTTAGGCTCAAGTTCCCACGATCCCGCCAGAGCCGGAGGGATCTACCCAGGGACAATCCACTAGTTAGTGTAGAAGTCCTTAGGTATGATGAAAAAAGGAGAAAAGTGGATAAGGGAAAAGTGCCGACTGAGATGGAGCTAGTACTGGAACAAACCCAACAAGGTTCTAGTAATGAAGTCTCGGTAAGCACTGAAGGGGTTGAAGAATTAAAAAGAAATGAAGTGAGAAAGGGTGAAAAGAAATAGCCCTCCTTACAACTTAGGCAGAAACCGGGAAAATTCATATGCTGTCAGAATCACTTAGTTGATTGCTGACATTGAAGACAAAGTATCATGGACCCAGTGATACGCTGCACAACCCTCCCTAGCCACTCAAGGTCCCTCAAAGGATTCTTGTTTCAATTGTCACGGAGTTTGATGCGTGGTTTTGCGACCTTACAACAGGTTTTACCTCTCGAGGGATCTCAAGAGGCTTGCAATCCCCACCAGGCAGTGTACCTGACCGATGTAGTATAGTGTAGTGGCAAGTACCGGGGGATTGATCGTTCTCTAGGGGAATAGTGTCGTTAGGATTGAAAAGCTACTCTAATAGGTCTAAGGGTGAGGGAAGATTCTTTTTGTATTTTTATATTTTTTTATGAAAGCAAGTAAAATCTCGGGTTTGAAGGAGTGGGCGGAATTAGTTGCTAGTCAACTAACCCAAATAACTACAATTGCAAATAAAATAAAATAACTAAAAATAAAAAGGTTGTGGAACTTATATGGAGAGAAATGTGTTTACTTAGATTTCCTTACTCCCTAACTATCTTTTACCGGTTGATTAGTGTGTATTAATTGCGTGGATGACGGGTGTATTCCTTAATACCAATCGTGGGGTGGCGTACGTACTTCCCCAACTCTACAAGCTCCTACTTCACTCCTATGTCGAGCCGGCTAAGAAGCTCCTAACATGGGATCACTAGAATTCGCTCATGCATTAAATACAACCATAAAAACCTTAGTACGCATTGGTTCATGTTTCTTAAGACGTTCAAGCAAGTTACCGTATAGGAGGTTAGCCAGTTTTCTTAAGCCTAACATCGATAAACAATCATCCAATACAATTGATAACACACCAACAACTAATAATCAATAGTTAGGTTTCATTAGATCTAAGCAAACACAAGATAAATCTAGCCTAGCATGTTAATTAAAAGACAAGAACAAGATATAATCAAACAACACATAGACATATTGAATGATTAATTGATTACTTATCTTCAATTAAACATGGGAGATCCAAGGGTATAAAACCCTTAAAAATGGCAGAAAATTCGTCTTAGGGTTTCTCCTCACAAAGTTGCACTCTAATGACTAAAAATTGCAAAACTATATATAGAGTTTAGGGTCTGACGGCGTCACGTTGTAGGAGGTGACGCCGTCACCTCGCCGCGGCTAGGGTTCCCGGATGGTCTTCCTGACGCCGTCCCTCTTTAATCCTCCAAAATCCGCTCTGGCGCGTCAAGTGTTGACTCCGTCAAAATTATGCTTGACGCCGTCTCTCTTTAACTCAAACCGTGACGACCTTGATCACCTTAAAGGGTGACGCCGTCAGATTTTCATTGTAAAACTCTCTGGCGCGTCACGTGTATTTTGTCATATCCACCTCTTTTGCCAAGCCGTGACGCCGTCAGGAGCAATCCTTGACGCCGTCACGTGTACTTTTCCAGCAGCTTTGGAGACTTTGTCGTTTTCTTCACTTTTATGCTCCAAAAACGTCTAAAATGCTTCCTTTTCCAGATTTCTTCTCCAAAGTACCTAAAATGACAAAAGGAACGATTTAGGGCAATATTTGATCAAATAAATACGATTTAGGGCTTAAATGACCCCCTAAAAGCGGTACACTTTTCGCTTCATCAAATACCCTTACACTTGAGATTTGCTTGTCCTCAAGCAAATGCGCTTTTATTCTAATCAAAATACAAGTTAGGGGTCATTTAACGCTAATATAAAAGTAATTACAACAAATAGTCGTTCCACTTTAATCATAATAAGCACGGAGATTACAATCTAGCACCTCACAAGTAGTGTTTGGATACTCACATCTCTCAGGTGTCATAAAAGTATATCTCATAAATGAAAATGGATAATATCTCTCACTACCTGTCATAGCAAATAGATTACCATAGGCTTGGGAAAGGATCGAAAACCTCCTCCACTAGGCGTAAGCACCTAAGATAAACTATCAAAGAGGGCTTTTAAACGGGTTATAACGTTAGGTGTAGGGATATGATAAACACGGTTTTGTTGGATAAAGGATATTTTACTGGTGGCGAGTTAAAGATCTTGATTAATTACATGTACAATATGGCGTTGCTAAGCCAAGACTAGACTCGACTTAAGCTAAAAACAAAATAACAAAAACATAAAATAAACATAAAATGAAACGGGATGGTAGTCCGTATGTTTTTTCTACTTTTCTTTTTCTCATTTTTTTTTTTGTATTTTTCTTTATTTTTTCGATATATTTTTTTTTTCATACACTCTTGCCCTACCATCCAAAATAATACATCATAGGGGCGTTGCATTCCCCTTACACTTGAACTTTTACATAACTTCACAAATAACTATTCTAATGACTTGAATTAAGATAATCGAAACACTTGGAGTACTTTTAAAATATTTAGCACATATGGGGGTAATAATGTTGTTCTTCCCCATTACTCCATTACACTAGTACTTTACCCATGAGTCCCAATCGTCCCAAAACAATATGTACAAGGATATGACTCGACTTAGCAACCATGTAATCAACTAGATAATTAACTTGGGGTTTAAACAAATGTTGTCACAATAATGCACTAAAAATGAGTGCATACAAGGTAGGCTAAGGCGATTTGGGTGTACATTTAAGTGGGGTGTAAACAAAATCTTCCTTTAAGTAAAATGCTTAAAGTTAGAAACGAAAAGATAGGCTCTGAGGGGTGTACTAGGGGTATCGTGTACTAAAAATGAGTACAACGCAAAGGGTGTGGGAGAATTACTTGACCAATGTAGCCAATGTAATTATAACAAAAACACAGGTGTAAAACAATGGGTTAATCCTAATGCCTCTTATCATGTAGTAAATCTAACTACACGAATGTAGTCTCACTTGTGGCCTCGAAATGGTCCTAACGCAAGTTCTAGAATCTAAGTGCTACCGTTACACACATCATAGCATAAATGCTTTTCCTACCAATTCTAGGGGCGAACCTCACATATTTGGGGGTGGAAATTTTTTTATTGGTACGGTTTTTGTGCTAGTCATATAACTCCTATCCATGAGACGCTCATTAAGATCAAAGTTTCACTCTTATATGTTGTAAAAAATTTTAAATTTGGCACTAAAATTGCCTTAACAGGTATTTCTCTCAGTTTTATTACACATCTACCATTAAACAAACAAAAATCAAGCGTAATTGCATTCTCTAAAGTATCGTACTTTACCCCCCCCCCCTTACACTTAAGATGAACATTGTCCCCAATGTTCAAATAACAAGATGTAAAAGTAAATAAGGTAAAAGAATGAAATCAAATACTCCCCTGATTCGTTTGGTGGATAAAGAGGTAACATGGTTAGATCTTCTTCCAAGAGAATGTAGAAGCTTCAAGACTAAAGCATCGCCAAAAGCTAGATTCCACATACATTTCCTTGTCCAAAATAACCTGTTAAACCTGAGAAAACAAACACGAAAACCTGCATAACAACGGCGGGATAAATCTATATAAGGATATAATGCTTGTGGAATGATTATTTTGCAGATTCATGGAGTTTATAAGTTAAAGATTTAATAAAAACTTTTTATGATTCCGGTAGAAAAACAAAACTTTCAAAAATTTCAGAAAATTAAAACCTGACGCCGTCAGGTTGTAAGGTCTGACGCCGTCAGAAATGATCTGACAGAATTCTCATGTTAAGTTTTCGGAAAATTTCTGGAAAAACCTATACCTTACTTCTTGGAATTCCTGCAAAACATCATTATGACTCGATACAAGCATTTGACTCAAACAATTACTAATATGTATGTTAATTTAATATTGTTATGATTCATGTTCATTTGTTCTAATAAACCGATTTGGATTTCCCTTACACTTATCTTTTGCAAAATACCTTTATATGTAGTTAAGACGAAGTTAAAAACAAGATAAAGCATTTTCACAATTTAGTTTTGAACATGAATCAATAATAATAAAAATTAAACATACATACGGAAGCAAATAAAATCAAACAAACAAATAAATAAACACACAAAGCAAATAAAGCTTGGGTTGCCTCCCAAGAAGCGCTTTTCTTTATTAACGAGTCTTGTAGCTAGACTCAAAGTCCTTCTACCCTATGTAAGTGAGTTCGTCATCGAGGACGTCTTTAGGGTTAAGCTTGGATTGAAGTTTCCTGTTGGTCCGCTTAGTACAATATATCTTTTCAAACTTCTCTCCATCCGGTCATACAATGTCATCTTAATATGCCATGACTCATCTCCATCTTTGGGTGGTTTGTCCCAATCCCACTTATGATCATCGTCCTCACAAGTCCACTTATTCATCCCTAGGTTAATTGGCAAAACTCCTAGGAAATCAATCATCTTCCTAAAAACTAGAGGGTCTTCAAATGGATCCAATTCGGTGTCCCTAGCCAAGAGTTGCTCTACCGTATGTGTTCGGTTCACAAAGTCCTCTTCTAGGTAAAATGGGCGTTGGGGTCCTATGAAGTCTCTATCGATCCAAGGTCCATATCTAGATGGTCTCTTATTTAATTCTAACCAATGGGGTGTTGGTTCATCACTAGTATCATAAGCATGTTTCTTCACATCATAGACTGACCAAGTGTCACCTTCTCCTACCGCTATCTTAGATTCCTTACAATCAATCATAGCACTGGCGGTCGCCAAAAATCCTCTACCTATCAACAAGGGGCATGTAGGGTCGCTAACCATATCAAGGACGTGGAAATCGGCTAAAATGGTTAGTTTTTCTATGTGTACTAACACGTCCTTGACTACTCCAACTGGGTAAGCAACACTCCCATCCGCTAAGCCTATTATCACCTCGGTTTCTTCAAGTTTTCCTAGTTTTAGAGAGGTGTAGAGAGGTAACGAAAGTAGGTTAAGGCTTGATCCAAGATCGGCTAATGTGTCATAAGCCTCCGAATTACCGATCTTGCAAGGTAAAACAAATAAGCCCGGATCATCTAACTTCTTAGGTAGCTTGTTTTGAACAAAGGCGATCCCTTTTTCGCCTAACTTGAGCTTCTTCTCATCCAACACATCAATAACTGGACTTTCAAGGTGGAGCTCCTTGAATTCATTGTCAAGGTTTTGAGTGGGAGGTGTTTCAACTATGTTGTTGACCAATTTGGATATCATAACTTCTTGGTCATTTTGAACGACTTGGGTTTGTTTGAAACACGAGCTCATGGAATTGACCGAATAATATTTTGGACAAGAACTAGGAGACGAAACCGACGAGATGGCGTTGACGTTTAGTTTCGGGTTCTTGACTGTGTTGCTAGGGAGTGCTCCCATTTCTCGGTCATTGAGGGCCTTCAACAGAGTGTCAATCTTATTGGTCATCTCGCTTTGTTTTTGTTTGAAATCGGCTTCAAACTTGGCTAACGAGCTTCTTGAGATGCCATAAATTGGGACATCAATCCTTCAAAGTTATTGGTACTACCATTGCTGGAAGGATTGTTGTTGAAAGTACGGTTCGAGTTGGAACCGCTTGATTGGAAACGATTAGGTGGGTTGGAAGAATTGGTTTGTTGTGTGTTTTGGTTTTGTTTCCACCTAAGGTTTGGGTGATTTTTCCATGAGGGGTTGTATGAATCACCGTAGGGGTTTGGCTCGGGTTTGAAAGTGTACCACTTGTCTCCCGCTCCGTCAGTACGCGAGGATGCGTAGTCCGCAAAAGCTTGTTCGGGGAGTTCCATGCAATCACGAGTGTCGTGGGCACCACTACATAATTCACATGAAGAAGTGATTTTGTTCACTTGGCTTGAAGGTTTAGGAGCCTCGTAGGATTTCATAAGAAACTTGACTTGGTCTTCAAGTTCTATGATCCTACGGTCGGAAGTGCTTGAATTGTTCGAAGGCAAAGATATTGCCTTGACCGTTTTATTCAAATCACGGGGATCACTCCAACTTTCGTTGTCATAAAGAGCAAGATCTTCCAGGAGAGCCCATGATTGTTCCGCACTTAGATCACGTAGCTTACCACCGGCCGATTGGTCAATGGTTTGCCTCGTGGAGAGATTGATATGGTCATAGAAGATTTGGACTTGGAGCCAAAGTTCTATGCCATGGTGAGGGACTTTTTGGAGTAAGTCCTTGAATCGAGTCCATGCCTCGTAGAGGGTTTCGCCTTGACGTTGTTGGAACATCAAGATATCATTCCTTAGCTTAGTAGTTCTTCCTGGTGGGAAAAACTGAGCGAGGAAACGAGTGGTGAGATCATCCCAAGAGGTGATGGATCTTGCGGGTAGACGCTCTAGCCATTGACTAGCTTGGTCCCGCAGAGAAAATTGAAAGAGACGCAGTCGGGTCGTCTCTCGAGTGGCAACATCAAGGTCTATGGAATCAACGATTTTCAGAAAGTCCTTGAGATGTTGATTAGGATCCTCGGAACGAAGTCCATGAAATGCGCATCCGCTTTGCACCAACCGAATGGTGTCGGATCGCAAGGGAGTGGCATTGGCTCCTTGAGTGAGCTCAATGGTGTTTCGATAGCCATGGTGGCTAGGACGGGAGTAGTCTCCTAAGGTACGGGCTCTAGGAGGTGGGTGTGGTTGTGGTGGGGGGTTGTTGGGATCGAGGATATTACCACCTTCCATGATGTCGGATGGTAATGGTTACGAACAAAGAAACGAAGAAAAAAGATAGACTAAAGAAAACCTAGAAAAATAAAATAAAAATCTCACTAGAAAGGAATCTAGTGAGTAGACCTAATAAAATAAAAATTCAACCTAAACAATAACTATTCCCCGGCAGCGGCGCCAAAAACTTGATGCGTGGTTTTGCGACCTTACAACAGGTTTTACCTCTCGAGGGATCTCAAGAGGCTTGCAATCCCCACCAGGCAGTGTACCTGACCGATGTAGTATAGTGTAGTGGCAAGTACCGGGGGATTGATCGTTCTCTAGGGGAATAGTGTCGTTAGGATTGAAAAGCTACTATAATAGGTCTAAGGGTGAGGGAAGATTCTTTTTATATTTTTATATTTTTTTATGAAAGCAAGTAAAATCTCGGGTTTGAAGGAGTGGGCGGAATTAGTTTGCTAGTCAACTAACCCAAATAACTACAATTGCAAATAAAATAAAATAACTAAAAATAAAAAGGTTGTGGAACTTATATGGAGAGAAATGTGTTTACTTAGATTTCCTTACTCCCTAACTATCTTTTACCGGTTGATTAGTGTGTATTAATTGCGTGGATGACGGGTGTATTCCTTAATACCAATCGTGGGGTGGCGTACGTACTTCCCCAACTCTACAAGCTCCTACTTCACTCCTATGTCGAGCCGGCTAAGAAGCTCCTAACATGGGATCACTAGAATTCGCTCATGCATTAAATACAACCATAAAAACCTTAGTACGCATTGGTTCATGTTTCTTAAGACGTTCAAGCAAGTTACCGTATAGGAGGTTAGCCAGTTTTCTTAAGCCTAACATCGATAAACAATCATCCAATACAATTGATAACACACCAACAACTAATAATCAATAGTTAGGTTTCATTAGATCTAAGCAAACACAAGATAAATCTAGCCTAGCATGTTAATTAAAAGACAAGAACAAGATATAATCAAACAACACATAGACATATTGAATGATTAATTGATTACTTATCTTCAATTAAACATGGGAGATCCAAGGGTATAAAACCCTTAAAAATGGCAGAAAATTCGTCTTAGGGTTTCTCCTCACAAAGTTGCACTCTAATGACTAAAAATTGCAAAACTATATATAGAGTTTAGGGTCTGACGGCGTCACGTTGTAGGAGGTGACGCCGTCACCTCGCCGCGGCTAGGGTTCCCGGATGGTCTTCCTGACGCCGTCCCTCTTTAATCCTCCAAAATCCGCTCTGGCGCGTCAAGTGTTGACGCCGTCAAAATTATGCTTGACGCCGTCTCTATTTAACTCAAACCGTGACGACCTTGATCACCTTAAAGGGTGACGCCGTCAGATTTCCATTGTAAAACTCTCTGGCGCGTCACGTGTATTTTGTCATATCCACCTCTTTTGCCAAGCCGTGACGCCGTCAGGAGCAATCCTTGACGCCGTCACGTGTACTTTTCCAGCAGCTTTGGAGACTTTGTCGTTTTCTTCACTTTTATGCTCCAAAAACGTCCAAAATGCTTCCTTTTCCAGATTTCTTCTCCAAAGTACCTAAAATGACAAAATGAACGATTTAGGGCAATATTTGATCAAATAAATACGATTTAGGGCTTAAATGACCCCCTAAAAGCGGTACACTTTTCGCTTCATCAAATACCCTTACACTTGAGATTTGCTTGTCCTCAAGCAAATGCGCTTTTATTCTAATCAAAATACAAGTTAGGGGTCATTTAACGCTAATATAAAAGTAATTACAACAAATAGTCGTTCCACTTTAATCATAATAAGCACGGAGATTACAATCTAGCACCTCACAAGTAGTGTTTGGATACTCACATCTCTCAGGTGTCATAAAAGTATATCTCATAAATGAAAATGGATAATATCTCTCACTACCTGTCATAGCAAATAGATTACCATAGGCTTGGGAAAGGATCGAAAACCTCCTCCACTAGGCGTAAGCACCTAAGATAAACTATCAAAGAGGGCTTTTAAACGGGTTATAACGTTAGGTGTAGGGATATGATAAACACGGTTTTGTTGGATAAAGGATATTTTACTGGTGGCGAGTTAAAGATCTTGATTAATTACATGTACAATATGGCGTTGCTAAGCCAAGACTAGACTCGACTTAAGCTAAAAACAAAATAACAAAAACATAAAATAAACATAAAATGAAACGGGATGGTAGTCCGTATGTTTTTTCTACTTTTCTTTTTCTCATTTTTTTTTTTGTATTTTTCTTTATTTTTTCGATATATTTTTTTTTTCATACACTCTTGCCCTACCATCCAAAATAATACATCATAGGGGCGTTGCATTCCCCTTACACTTGAACTTTTACATAACTTCACAAATAACTATTCTAATGACTTGAATTAAGATAATCGAAACACTTGGAGTACTTTTAAAATATTTAGCACATATGGGGGTAATAATGTTGTTCTTCCCCATTACTCCATTACACTAGTACTTTACCCATGAGTCCCAATCGTCCCAAAACAATATGTACAAGGATATGACTCGACTTAGCAACCATGTAATCAACTAGATAATTAACTTGGGGTTTAAACAAATGTTGTCACAATAATGCACTAAAAATGAGTGCATACAAGGTAGGCTAAGGCGATTTGGGTGTACATTTAAGTGGGGTGTAAACAAAATCTTCCTTTAAGTAAAATGCTTAAAGTTAGAAACGAAAAGATAGGCTCTGAGGGGTGTACTAGGGGTATCGTGTACTAAAAATGAGTACAACGCAAAGGGTGTGGGAGAATTACTTGACCAATGTAGCCAATGTAATTATAACAAAAACACAGGTGTAAAAACAATGGGTTAATCCTAATGCCTCTTATCATGTAGTAAATCTAACTACACGAATGTAGTCTCACTTGTGGCCTCGAAATGGTCCTAACGCAAGTTCTAGAATCTAAGTGCTACCGTTACACACATCATAGCATAAATGCTTTTCCTACCAATTCTAGGGGCGAACCTCACATATTTGGGGGTGGAAATTTTTTTATATGGTACGGTTTTTGTGCTAGTCATATAACTCCTATCCATGAGACGCTCATTAAGATCAAAGTTTCACTCTTATATGTTGTAAAAAATTTTAAATTTGGCACTAAAATTGCCTTAACAGGTATTTCTCTCAGTTTTATTACACATCTACCATTAAACAAACAAAAATCAAGCGTAATTGCATTCTCTAAAGTATCGTACTTTACCCCCCCCCCCTTACACTTAAGATGAACATTGTCCCCAATGTTCAAATAACAAGATGTAAAAGTAAATAAGGTAAAAGAATGAAATCAAATACTCCCCTGATTCGTTTGGTGGATAAAGAGGTAACATGGTTAGATCTTCTTCCAAGAGAATGTAGAAGCTTCAAGACTAAAGCATCGCCAAAAGCTAGATTCCACATACATTTCCTTGTCCAAAATAACCTGTTAAACCTGAGAAAACAAACACGAAAACCTGCATAACAACGGCGGGATAAATCTATATAAGGATATAATGCTTGTGGAATGATTATTTTGCAGATTCATGGAGTTTATAAGTTAAAGATTTAATAAAAACTTTTTATGATTCCGGTAGAAAAACAAAACTTTCAAAAATTTCAGAAAATTAAAACCTGACGCCGTCAGGTTGTAAGGTCTGACGCCGTCAGAAATGATCTGACAGAATTCTCATGTTAAGTTTTCGGAAAATTTCTGGAAAAACCTATACCTTACTTCTTGGAATTCCTGCAAAACATCATTATGACTCGATACAAGCATTTGACTCAAACAATTACTAATATGTATGTTAATTTAATATTGTTATGATTCATGTTCATTTGTTCTAATAAACCGATTTGGATTTCCCTTACACTTATCTTTTGCAAAATACCTTTATATGTAGTTAAGACGAAGTTAAAAACAAGATAAAGCATTTTCACAATTTAGTTTTGAACATGAATCAATAATAATAAAAATTAAACATACATACGGAAGCAAATAAAATCAAACAAACAAATAAATAAACACACAAAGCAAATAAAGCTTGGGTTGCCTCCCAAGAAGCGCTTTTCTTTATTAACGAGTCTTGTAGCTAGACTCAAAGTCCTTCTACCCTATGTAAGTGAGTTCGTCATCGAGGACGTCTTTAGGGTTAAGCTTGGATTGAAGTTTCCTGTTGGTCCGCTTAGTACAATATATCTTTTCAAACTTCTCTCCATCCGGGTCATACAATGTCATCTTAATATGCCATGACTCATCTCCATCTTTGGGTGGTTTGTCCCAATCCCACTTATGATCATCGTCCTCACAAGTCCACTTATTCATCCCTAGGTTAATTGGCAAAACTCCTAGGAAATCAATCATCTTCCTAAAAAACTAGAGGGTCTTCAAATGGATCCAATTCGGTGTCCCTAGCCAAGAGTTGCTCTACCGTATGTGTTCGGTTCACAAAGTCCTCTTCTAGGTAAAATGGGCGTTGGGGTCCTATGAAGTCTCTATCGATCCAAGGTCCATATCTAGATGGTCTCTTATTTAATTCTAACCAATGGGGTGTTGGTTCATCACTAGTATCATAAGCATGTTTCTTCACATCATAGACTGACCAAGTGTCACCTTCTCCTACCGCTATCTTAGATTCCTTACAATCAATCATAGCACTGGCGGTCGCCAAAAATCCTCTACCTATCAACAAGGGGCATGTAGGGTCGCTAACCATATCAAGGACGTGGAAATCGGCTAAAATGGTTAGTTTTTCTATGTGTACTAACACGTCCTTGACTACTCCAACTGGGTAAGCAACACTCCCATCCGCTAAGCCTATTATCACCTCGGTTTCTTCAAGTTTTCCTAGTTTTAGAGAGGTGTAGAGAGGTAACGAAAGTAGGTTAAGGCTTGATCCAAGATCGGCTAATGTGTCATAAGCCTCCGAATTACCGATCTTGCAAGGTAAAACAAATAAGCCCGGATCATCTAACTTCTTAGGTAGCTTGTTTTGAACAAAGGCGATCCCTTTTTCGCCTAACTTGAGCTTCTTCTCATCCAACACATCAATAACTGGACTTTCAAGGTGGAGCTCCTTGAATTCATTGTCAAGGTTTTGAGTGGGAGGTGTTTCAACTATGTTGTTGACCAATTTGGATATCATAACTTCTTGGTCATTTTGAACGACTTGGGTTTGTTTGAAACACGAGCTCATGGAATTGACCGAATAATATTTTGGACAAGAACTAGGAGACGAAACCGACGAGATGGCGTTGACGTTTAGTTTCGGGTTCTTGACTGTGTTGCTAGGGAGTGCTCCCATTTCTCGGTCATTGAGGGCCTTCAACAGAGTGTCAATCTTATTGGTCATCTCGCTTTGTTTTTGTTTGAAATCGGCTTCAAACTTGGCTAAACGAGCTTCTTGAGATGCCATAAATTGGGACATCAATCCTTCAAAGTTATTGGTACTACCATTGCTGGAAGGATTGTTGTTGAAAGTACGGTTCGAGTTGGAACCGCTTGATTGGAAACGATTAGGTGGGTTGGAAGAATTGGTTTGTTGTGTGTTTTGGTTTTGTTTCCACCTAAGGTTTGGGTGATTTTTCCATGAGGGGTTGTATGAATCACCGTAGGGGTTTGGCTCGGGTTTGAAAGTGTACCACTTGTCTCCCGCTCCGTCAGTACGCGAGGATGCGTAGTCCGCAAAAGCTTGTTCGGGGAGTTCCATGCAATCACGAGTGTCGTGGGCACCACTACATAATTCACATGAAGAAGTGATTTTGTTCACTTGGCTTGAAGGTTTAGGAGCCTCGTAGGATTTCATAAGAAACTTGACTTGGTCTTCAAGTTCTATGATCCTACGGTCGGAAGTGCTTGAATTGTTCGAAGGCAAAGATATTGCCTTGACCGTTTTATTCAAATCACGGGGATCACTCCAACTTTCGTTGTCATAAAGAGCAAGATCTTCCAGGAGAGCCCATGATTGTTCCGCACTTAGATCACGTAGCTTACCACCGGCCGATTGGTCAATGGTTTGCCTCGTGGAGAGATTGATATGGTCATAGAAGATTTGGACTTGGAGCCAAAGTTCTATGCCATGGTGAGGGACTTTTTGGAGTAAGTCCTTGAATCGAGTCCATGCCTCGTAGAGGGTTTCGCCTTGACGTTGTTGGAACATCAAGATATCATTCCTTAGCTTAGTAGTTCTTCCTGGTGGGAAAAACTGAGCGAGGAAACGAGTGGTGAGATCATCCCAAGAGGTGATGGATCTTGCGGGTAGACGCTCTAGCCATTGACTAGCTTGGTCCCGCAGAGAAAATTGAAAGAGACGCAGTCGGGTCGTCTCTCGAGTGGCAACATCAAGGTCTATGGAATCAACGATTTTCAGAAAGTCCTTGAGATGTTGATTAGGATCCTCGGAACGAAGTCCATGAAATGCGCATCCGCTTTGCACCAACCGAATGGTGTCGGATCGCAAGGGAGTGGCATTGGCTCCTTGAGTGAGCTCAATGGTGTTTCGATAGCCATGGTGGCTAGGACGGGAGTAGTCTCCTAAGGTACGGGCTCTAGGAGGTGGGTGTGGTTGTGGTGGGGGGTTGTTGGGATCGAGGATATTACCACCTTCCATGATGTCGGATGGTAATGGTTACGAACAAAGAAACGAAGAAAAAAGATAGACTAAAGAAAACCTAGAAAAATAAAATAAAAATCTCACTAGAAAGGAATCTAGTGAGTAGACCTAATAAAATAAAAATTCAACCTAAACAATAACTATTCCCCGGCAGCGGCGCCAAAAACTTGATGCGTGGTTTTGCGACCTTACAACAGGTTTTACCTCTCGAGGGATCTCAAGAGGCTTGCAATCCCCACCAGGCAGTGTACCTGACCGATGTAGTATAGTGTAGTGGCAAGTACCGGGGGATTGATCGTTCTCTAGGGGAATAGTGTCGTTAGGATTGAAAAGCTACTATAATAGGTCTAAGGGTGAGGGAAGATTCTTTTTATATTTTTATATTTTTTTATGAAAGCAAGTAAAATCTCGGGTTTGAAGGAGTGGGCGGAATTAGTTTGCTAGTCAACTAACCCAAATAACTACAATTGCAAATAAAATAAAATAACTAAAAATAAAAAGGTTGTGGAACTTATATGGAGAGAAATGTGTTTACTTAGATTTCCTTACTCCCTAACTATCTTTTACCGGTTGATTAGTGTGTATTAATTGCGTGGATGACGGGTGTATTCCTTAATACCAATCGTGGGGTGGCGTACGTACTTCCCCAACTCTACAAGCTCCTACTTCACTCCTATGTCGAGCCGGCTAAGAAGCTCCTAACATGGGATCACTAGAATTCGCTCATGCATTAAATACAACCATAAAAACCTTAGTACGCATTGGTTCATGTTTCTTAAGACGTTCAAGCAAGTTACCGTATAGGAGGTTAGCCAGTTTTCTTAAGCCTAACATCGATAAACAATCATCCAATACAATTGATAACACACCAACAACTAATAATCAATAGTTAGGTTTCATTAGATCTAAGCAAACACAAGATAAATCTAGCCTAGCATGTTAATTAAAAGACAAGAACAAGATATAATCAAACAACACATAGACATATTGAATGATTAATTGATTACTTATCTTCAATTAAACATGGGAGATCCAAGGGTATAAAACCCTTAAAAATGGCAGAAAATTCGTCTTAGGGTTTCTCCTCACAAAGTTGCACTCTAATGACTAAAAATTGCAAAACTATATATAGAGTTTAGGGTCTGACGGCGTCACGTTGTAGGAGGTGACGCCGTCACCTCGCCGCGGCTAGGGTTCCCGGATGGTCTTCCTGACGCCGTCCCTCTTTAATCCTCCAAAATCCGCTCTGGCGCGTCAAGTGTTGACGCCGTCAAAATTATGCTTGACGCCGTCTCTATTTAACTCAAACCGTGACGACCTTGATCACCTTAAAGGGTGACGCCGTCAGATTTCCATTGTAAAACTCTCTGGCGCGTCACGTGTATTTTGTCATATCCACCTCTTTTGCCAAGCCGTGACGCCGTCAGGAGCAATCCTTGACGCCGTCACGTGTACTTTTCCAGCAGCTTTGGAGACTTTGTCGTTTTCTTCACTTTTATGCTCCAAAAACGTCCAAAATGCTTCCTTTTCCAGATTTCTTCTCCAAAGTACCTAAAATGACAAAATGAACGATTTAGGGCAATATTTGATCAAATAAATACGATTTAGGGCTTAAATGACCCCCTAAAAGCGGTACACTTTTCGCTTCATCAGAGTTCAATACATTTCTATCGTCTCTCTCACTCCGAGTTAGATGATATTGAAAAGGTGGCAGTTCTCTCCAGCCTCCGCTCACTAAATCAAAACGCACTATCGAGTCTAGAGCCACGAGATGCATAATAAGATCTCATAGGAACACAAATTATCTCTACACTGGTTGTTCAACATTAAGGACACCAGTTGTAAACTTATGAGTCCTACGCAGATCTTAGCAATCTGCCAGAACATTTATGAGAGAATTTACAAATGTAATTCTCAATGATTGAATGGAAATTCCTGCCAGGGTCAACATCAAGCAACCCTGAAAGCAGGTCACTTCGCTAATTCGTTATGGATTACGCTTAGTGATCGCGGCGGTTTCAAACGGTCTACAGTCGTGGAGTGATCTCCAGCGACTCACCTAATCGTTGATGTACTACGGTATGATCTTAAAAAGCCCTCTGTGGGTTTTCGATTAGGAACGGTCTTGGTAAGGGTTAGAGAGAGTTTTCACACTATGCTGTTAACAATCTCGAAGTCCGAACCTGTAAGTACCGGTCTATTTGTTGCTAACTGTCGTATGCAGGAACTTCTGGTGATTGTAGCTGTGGAATGCTGTAGCTGGTTGCTGTTGTAGCTGGTTGCAGAAAAGATGCCAATCCTTTATCACATGTTCACACTACATCATCATTGTAACTCAACAAAGTCATGATCAACCTAAAAGACCTTTAACACGGCTTCTGCAATCTCTGATACTAAAGATCATGACTCCAAATAGTGTGAGCATGTCGGCTCAAAGAACACATCATCACATGGAGACATACGGACAAAAGATGACTTGAAGATACACGTTGGATGATACTTTTGAAGAATGATCAAAATCATCCAAGACAAGGAGAAGTCGTCACAAGTCCACTGCTGAAGGCACAAAGATTACTAATGACTGAAGAATCAATGTATACGAGCTACAAAACTAAGATTCATGAAAAGAGTGCTTGATTTAAGAACATTGTTATCGGGGTGACCTCCCTTAGGGGGAGATTGTTAGGAATATAAATATTCAGTTGAAGACTCGGTCACCCCGAGCACTCTCGTGTATTAAATAGCTCGTAGTAAAACAAGTAATATTAGTAGTAAAGTAGTTAATTAATATTGTGGAGTGAGTCGGGTCTTTACCCTCTGTCAGCTCGCTCCACAGTCCACTAGGGACAAAGTAAGTAGGCTATGCATGTAACTATAAATACCCTTCTCCTCATGTGGAGAGGGTTGGACCTTTGCAAGCTTTCAATTCATTTTTCTTTTTGGTTTATCTCTCTAAAGGCTCCCTACTTCTTTCTCTCTCTAACATCTTGTTCGATCCATATAACACACCAAATCTTGTGTTTATTAGTTTCTGAATATCCTACAGGGATGCTCCACATAGGTTAACTTATCCTCGGCTGTGAGGACGATCCTCAAATTCCGATACCAGTCGAGGAAGTTTGATCCAGTAAGTTTTTCCTTTTCAAGGAAAGACCTGAAGATCGAATTGTTGACGGATGGATTTGCTGCCATCTACAATAAAACAAAGTTCAAAATTTTAGTATCTTCGATAATTAATTCTTTTACAAATTAACTACCCATGTGTTTAATAAATAAAATAATTAATTTACTAAAAGACTAAGACCCTCTTTAACTCCCACTCATCACGGTAGTGCTTACTACTCTGGTAAGTCTTGTGAGTACAAGAGGTAGGCGGCGTGCGACAATTGCATTACAAGTGCAACTCTTAGATTTATGAGACTTATGGCACTAGAGTACAAGCTACTAGTGTCATCCATGTTTTGTCTCATCCTATGCCTTGGGCTCAAGGATCTCACCGCTTGACTCGATTAAGTCGTCCAGTTAGAGAACATGTGTAAATAACTCTAGGTCTCACGCCAGAGAATAAACACCTTGGGTTGCAATTCACTCACGTCCCACGAAGAGCAAAAGGCAAGTGCAAGTGTCCTCAAACTTGGATGCCATAGACTTAAATTTCAAATAGGGTATCACATAATTTTTGACAAAAGCATGTATCAAAAATTGTGTACAAAGAGGCATGCATACATCTTTGTAACACAAGTTTGCAAAAAAACAATTTTTTTTCAACTTATTATGTGTACTATTATCACGGGCAAAGAATGGTCAAGAACCTTATATTGTACTCTGCATGAGTCAAAAGACCCAAGTTCTTCCAATAATTCCCTCATATGCCGAAGCATGTAGTGGGGCGGGAAAAGACCACACAAAACCCTAGATCTTGATATGATCAAAGATCATTAATAAAAGCACAAAACTTTAGGTATCTTATAGTTAAAGTTTATTAAATCACACGATATCCAGCAAGCTATATCCTGGTAGCTTCGAGTAATGATCCACACCCTCAATAGCTTGATGGAACCCGCGATTTAATTAAATCAGATTTCAATAGTTTATAGTCCGTTTAAGTGTAAAAAAAAGTTTCACACATAACACATAACTGGTCACAAGGAATAAAACATATAAGCAATTAAAACAGACAGAAGAAGGGGTAGAGGAGAAGACAGACTCTAATGGAAAGCAGTTAAAACAAGTAATGCTCCAAAACTCAAGAATGAGTCTTCCCCAATTGGAGAATCTAAGGCTCCCACAAGGTTTTCGAGCTTGGTACCAAGTGGATCACAGACGTCATAATAATGACCGCGTAAGCCTTAAGATTGGAAAAAAGAAAAAGAAGAAGTACATGTTACAATAATCTTTTTAATTTTCCTAACCCCTTTTAAGTCTTATTAACCATTAATAATTAAACAAGATCAAGATTTAATTAAATGACAATAATGCATGTTATTGTCATAACAATTAATATATGTGTTTAATTAGCGTAGCAAGCGACTCTATGTGTAACCCATAACACCAAACGAGATGGCTCGTGATGCCACTGTAGGAAATTCATATTGATTAAACCATCAATACCACGAATACGCAGCGGATAGATCTATATTTAATGTTATGAATTAAAACACATAATTAGAACACATAATAAATACTAACATCGAATCTATTGAAAAATAGATAACCACCAAGTCTTGATCTTGATCACAAACACTTCAATGGATTTCGTATCACCACGAAACCCTAATCAACTATAGTGAGTTGATCTCTATCGAAAACTCACACTACACGTCTAACGAGAGCGTTAGGATGCTAGTGCTTAACCCACGAGCTTACGAACTAAACACGAATGCTAATCGTAGAGAAGAAACAAAGCCAACTCCCATACTTGGGGTGTTGGACGATTTGTAGAGAGCAAGAGAGAAGATCAAATAATGCTTTGATTTGAAGGTGTGTATAAATGAAGACCTAGAGACCTCCTTTTATACTAATTTCCTAGCTTAGGGAATAAGCTACCTCTCCTCTTGCCCTAGCCCATAATGGCCGGCCATACAAGGGTGATATGGGCCCCCATTTTGCTTTTGGTCCTTGTGAAATTAACTTTGTACAATACAAGCTACAAGCTAATTTTGGACTTTAACGACCGTTAACCGTTACACTAACGGACTAACGACCGTTATCTTTATTTCGTGGATTATATTAATTATAATTAATAGTATACATTAAACATATTAATTATATTTAATAAACGCTCTCTAAATGTATATGTGTGTGCCCCGATAGGCTCACGTAATTTCTAGCCGTATAATTATTGATTTACGAGTGCATAGATGAAAGGCGCTCACATGATCAGAAAACGTTTTCCTCGTTCTATTTTTCCCGCCACTATTTGTGGAGACACAGCACCCCATCTTTACACTCTCAAAACCAACTAAATTTAGAGAAAAAGTTCTTGCGATTCGAGATACAGATTCAGCAAACTTGGTCAACAGTCAAAAGCTTCAGAAAAGCCAATCAGCCGTTCTAAACAAATCAATAAAACAGTAACCGACTTAATTCATTACTCCAGATCAAAGATAACAAGACTGACTTTTAAACGAAGTACACGTATAAGCAAGTATACCATAGTTTAATGAATAATGCATGTGAACAAGATAAAAATAATGCATGGTCCATAGATCAAGTGTCCAAAAAAAGAATCTTTAATAAAATACAGCAACTGGTAAATATTTATATCTGTATACATTTAGGCATGTGAAGACGACATGAAAAGCAAGGAAATAAGGAAAATACAATCAAGAATCCTGGAAAGAGTCAATTTGACTAACGCATATGTGAGCAAAGTTGTATTCTTAGTATCTTTAATTTAAAGTGAAGAAAGAGCAAAAGTTATCCAATAATGTGCTTAGTCCAAAGTCCAAACATAATAAGACAAGTGCAAATACTACTATTTGTGAGTTTAAGTCATGTTAAAGCATCAAGAAAGATATGACCAAGAACTTTCTGTTGATTTTAGCACATATTATATTGCGTCAAGAATAACCTTTATAAAGCTTAACTATATGGTAACTTTGGTCAACCTTAGAAGATTGTGAATTCAGAGAGAGTCAACATTAGCCACAAGTATACGATTGTGGAAAATTATCAGCACTTTAAAAACTTTATATTTAGCAGTTTATTTTAAACAACCATTACGCTTGCTAATTGCAAAAAGAAAAACGATCCATTTGGCCAAAAAGAACAACTTCTAGCTAGAGGTGGCAATTTCTACCAATTTTACACTAATGAATGAGTCGATCTATGTTGTACGGTTTTTTTTTTCTTTTTTCTTTTTTCTTTTTTCAAATCTAAAATGAGTCGAATAAAAAATACAGTCGCCCTAAATCTAGTACTACCTCCGTCCCATATTAACTGTCCATAATGGAATCTTAGGATGTCCCAAATTAAGTGTCCAGGGAATATTTTCAACCAATGAGAAGAGACTTTAGTGGGTGATAGTGATATTTGATTGGTGGAGAGTGTAGTTAGTGGAATTTCCTAAAACTTTGTGCATTTGAAAAGTGGACACTTAATATGAGACGGAGGGAGTATTATATTAAGGGGATAACTTGACTACAATTTTTATAGCCAAATGGCTACAATCCTTCACTAAAATATATAAGCAAATGAATCATAGACCCACAGAAAGAAGTCAGGGACCCACAAAAGGATTCAGGACCCACAATTTGTAGCACAAATTGTAGGAAATTGACTACAATACAATTGCAGCTAATATATTCCCTTATATTAATGCATAATTTTAACCTCTTAAAACCAATGTTTTAAAAACCGGACCGGACCGGCCGGTTCGACCGGTTCGACCGGCCTCCGGCTGGTCGGCCGGTTTAAAAAACCCCGGTTTTTTATAGTCCCGTTTACTGTAGCGAACCGGCCGGTTTTTCCGGTTTTGGCCGGTTTTTCCGGTTCGACCGGTCCGGTTCAACCGGTTTTGACTTTTTGACTTTTTTTTTTTTTTTTTTTTTTTTTTGTTGGGCGGTTCGGCCGGTTCAACCGGTCCGGTTCGACCGGTTCGACCGGTGACGGAAGCATGGCCGGTTCGACTAAAAAACCGGTTTTTAAAACATTAACCGCTTAAAACTATGCAAAGATTTTGTATATCATGATGATTAACGCATCCCACCCAGGCCTCTTTCGACCTGTACTGAAAATGTGACATATAACCTACCACCCGGCCGATTCTTCTTATGACCTCTACTTCTAGCTAAATGTGATATGCCGTATGTCATTTTCTACCAACCAAGGTGTTCTTCTCTTCTTCTTGTTTTTTTTTTTACTCTTCCATTTTTTAAGAACCAACATATTGGCAAAACAGCAATAACAACCACCTACTTTCTAAATACAATGTTCTTTCCACTATTATTCGGCCAACAGTATTGTATCTTCCACTCTTTTCTATCTAAACCGATTTTTTCTCTACGATTACTCTTTTTTTTTTTTTATTTACTTGGGTTTCTGACTCGATATTGCGAGCCAACTAAATACAGTTGTGGCTGCCTTAAGTGTGAAAGTGAGATGAGGTGAGGCTGAAAAGAGATGGGATATGGGATGAATGTAAAATGACCATTTTACCCTTCAAAATTTTAAAAAAGTAAGGGTAAAATGGTCACAAAATACACACAATAATTGAAATTTGAAAGTTCAGTACACACAATAAGAAAATAAAAAGATGACTACACACAACCATAAAAAGTGTCAAGTTAAATACATTTTCAAGCAATTAGCCCTTTAAACTATTGTTAAAAGAGTGATTCTTGTGGATTTTGAGACTTGTGTGTTGTTTTAGCTTTTTAATAAGAGAATGTTTGTTTTTCAATAATAAACTAGTTTTCATTGTATTTAATTCATTGTTAATAGATTGGTATTGTAAATCAGAAATTTTCATTAAGTATATATCTCGGGTACAGTCAAGCCATAGGCTGGGTTGGCCGATCAACCCAATCTACGGCGCAAGGAACCACACCAGGCTTCGGCTCGTCATGGTTAGTGCCGCGGCCACCACCTCACGCCATTTTTTTTTTTAATTATTTTTTTTTTATTTTTTAGTGAGGTATATGTGGACCCATAGCACCACATTTACTCCATGACATCACTTTTGTATCAAGGAGCGTATTTTTGGTGTCATGGGCAAAAAGTGGTGTCATGGGCAAAAAGTGTTAAGGTGGCATCACTTTTGCCAATGACACCAACCATACCTAGCGTTCTAAATAAGTTTTCGTATCGAAGTTGAACATTAGTTTTAAATCCTTAAAATTTCATATTTTGGTATTAACTTTTTAACATTTTAAATAATTGTAAGCTCAACCTTTTGACTTTACCTAAAGCCTTAAATATTTAATATTTACATTTGTTGCAAGAAGGTTTAATCTTTAACATATTAGATGATAGTCTATAATTATTAATACTTGCATTCAACTTACTTTTAGTATTTATATATATTTATGTAGCTTTTATTAATTTGCAAACTAATCATTAATATTTTACATTCTTGACATGAAACTCAGTTTTAATAGATTCTAGGCAAACTCATTCGTACGATCCACTTGATTGTATATAAGTTGTTTTTTTTTTTAACGGCGGAATTTATTAAAGAAAGCTAGCAAGACGCTAGAAAGAAACATTACAAAATAACATGAGACGGGTTTTTTAACCAATCTATCCAACTTACATTAAGCTTACATCTAAATCTACACCAGTAGAAAGATCTCTTCATAACCTCATCAAATAACATTGCTTTAGTAGGGCTACTCTTACTAAAAATCAGTGTATTTCGAAACTTCCAAACGATCCACCAAATGATGTAAAAAACTCCTTCCAAGATCTCCTTACGTGTCCCATGAAAATGAAAACTGGACATCCAAGCCGTCCATTCCTCAAACGAAGTTACCAACCCAAACTTATGGCAGTCTTTCTATAAAGATCCCTCACCATGGAACATGAGAAAAACAAGTGATTTGAAGTTTCACCCGCCATATCGCAACACGGACAAACGATCGATTGGATGTCCATTCCTCTTCGCGACAAGTTGAACCTAGTAGGCAAACAATCCATCTTTATCTTCCACGCATGGATGTTAACTTTAATCGGAACCGCCTTTATCCACTTAGTTTTAGACAAGAACTCCGGTAACATATTATCATCTATAAATCTTCTCGCCAAAGCCACTGAAAAATCACTCGAACCCGACAATGACCAAACCCATCTATCTCTCATATCTGAGAGAAAAACTCCTTCCACATTTGACAAAAGAGATACGTACTGTTGTATCTCCACCCCACCCCTTGGATTACGACGAAAAGAACAATCTATACTATCATGAGTAAACTTTTCAGCAATCGTAATATTCTTAGACTTTTCAAGAGCATACACTCGAGGATACAACGCTTTAAAAGTCATGTCTCCCTTCCATACCTCCTCCCAAAACAGAGAGTTCTCCCCATTTCCAATCTTTTTCTTAATAAAATCGATCAGATGTATACCTTTGGAATTGAGCTCCTCTATAACCCGAACAATATCCAGCCAAATCGAAGACTGAGACGATTTCTTTAGCGTTCCAATAGAGCCGTTACTACCATGAACAGCCATAATAACCTTTGCCCACATCGAATTATTATCATTTCTAAACCGCCAAACTCACTTAAACAAAAGAGCCCGATTCAATGCATAATAACTCGACACTCCCAGCCCTCCTTTATCTTTGGACGCTAAAACATTTTTCCAGTTAACCAACGTTAATTTCTTTTCCTTACCATCCATCCCATTGAAAAACTGACTTCGAATAGCCTTCATTTTCTTTAACACTTGCTTAGGAACTTTGAGCATTGACATGTAATAGATTGGAGTCGATCCCAAAACCGATTTAAGGAGAGTTAACCTTCCTCCTATAGAGATAGTCTTCATCTTCATTTTGAAAGTCTAGCTAATAGTTTATTAACAATATCATCCCAAGATTTTATTCTAGACATCCTGTCACCCACTTTAACTCCAAGATAAGAAAATGGAGTCGTGAACGTCGAACAACCAATAGATTGAGCAGCTTGAGAAACTTGAACATCATCAACCGATATCCCCATAAGCTTACTTTTCTGCATATTAATTCGAAGACCTGATGCATGAAAAAATCATTCCAGAACATGCACTATAGTGCTTATATTCGAGTCGCTCCACTGCCCCATAAACACGACATCATCTGCATAGAACAAATGTGATAATTTCACATCCGATCCAATAGAGACGCCTTCAAACATACCTTCATCAACAACTTTTTGAAACGAAAGATGGAGACTTTCCATAACCAAAATGAATAAGAAAGGGGATAAAGGATCTCCCTGTTTCAGTCCTTTATAGAACTGGAACTCGTTCGTCGGGCTCCCATTCACAAGAATCGACCCCCTAGAAGAAGACAAACAACTTTAAATCCAACCGCGCCAACGCACTCCAAAACCAAATTTCTTCAATACATCATCTAAGTAGTCCCAACGAACCGAATCATAAGCCTTTTCAAAATCAACCTTGAAAACCATAGACCGCTTCTTCTTGATTTACACCACCGAATTAATTCATTTAAAATGAAAGGCCCATCGAGAATATTCCTATTGGCAACAAAAGCAGATTGAACCTCATTCACTAAATCTCCCAAGACAACTACAAGACGATTCGCCAAAATCTTAGCAATAATTTTATATAAACTCCCAATCAAGCTAATAGGTCTAAAATCTTTAACCATTTTAGTATCTTGAGTTTTTGGGATCAAAGCAATAAACGAAGAATTCCCCCTTTAGGAAACGAACCATGGTGAAAAAAAAAAGAAACGGCGGCAATTAAATCACCCTCAATAAGGTCCCAATATCTTCGGAAGAAACCAAAAGTGAAACCATCCGGACCCGGAGACTTATCTAAACCGCAATCCCACGCGGCCCTTTTAATTTCAACCTTTGACACATATCTCTCTGTATCTTCCCGTTGTTCTACTGAAAGCGTGTTAGGGAAGTTCATATCTAAAATGAAACGAAAAGAAGGTGGACGGTCAAAATGATTCTTAAAATGCGCCAAAAATTCCTTCTTCACCATGGATGGAGATTCTAACCAGATACCATCTACTAAAATACCTCGAATTGATCTTTGGCTCCTTTTCTTATTTAAAATGCCATGAAAATATTTTGATTTTTCGTCTCCTTCAATCGACCACTTAATCTTAGTCTTTTGAGCCACCTCCATTGTACTTAGCTTATCCAAACTTTGAATATCTTTTATGACATTTAAACGTTTATTAAGAATTTCCGGGTTAGCTTCTCCTTTATCTATAACAATATCTATATTAGATAAAATACCTTTCAAAGACTCTTTCTGCTTATACGACCTATCTTTCCTGTCTTTTGTCCATAAATGAACTTTTGATTTTAAATTCTTCAGCTTTTTCATGAAACAAGCTATAGCATTCGAATCTGAACAACCAAACTCTTTCCAAACTTCATTCACAAATTTATCAAAGCCATCTAACTCAAACCAATAATGATAAAAACGAAAAGGGACAGAACCGTAATCAACACATACCTCACGTAATAAAATAGGCCTATGATCTGATAAGTAACGATCCAACGAAATAGCAGATATATTTGGGCATGACTCCATCAATCCTTCTGAAATAAGAAAACGGTCAAGTTTACTCATTTTAGAAGCCGATTTGTGAACCCAAGTAAATGAGCACCCTCCTAACGGAACGTCCACCAAACCGGCCGAAGAGATGAAAAAATTAAAAGCTTCTGCACCCTGTTTGTTGAAAATAGACCCAAAACGTTCCTCACACAATCGGAATTCATTGAAATCCCCCATAATAATTACTTCCCTATTCTAATTTACAATCATATGACTTAGGTACTCCTATAATATTTTTTTTTTCTGAAAACTCTTGGGGAGCATACACCGAGATGATGAGGAGCCTCTTATCATTAAACACCCACAAACCTTGTATAGCTATAAAGTAATCTGAAATCGTTACATTATGTTTACAAAACATATTTGGATCCCACACACAAAGCAAACCTCCAGAATTACCAACCGACGGACCACACACATATTCAAACATGGAATTACCCCAACATAGTCTTATATTACAAACGTCTACGTTCTCCATTTTTGTTTCCTGAAGAGCCAAAAAATTTACCTTATTTTTAAAACACAACTCCTTTACCCAATTTTTTTTAGCCTTTTGGGCTAGGCCTTGAATATTCAAAGACAGGAAATTCATCGATTAACCTCGTTAACTCCTCTTAACTCAATAATCTCCTCTATATTTTTAATGCACCCTTCCATCTTATATCCCATTGTTTGTCCAATCTTTACCAAATCGTCCATCACCTGAAGGATAGATCCTCCTGATTTTGGAATTTTAGTTTTCTTGAAACGCCCAGTACATTTAGACGTCTCCACATCCTCCTTCAATAGGGAAGTTGATCTTAACTTACTTGCCACAGAATGTAAATCATTCTCTTTACCTTGCCTTGCTTTGAATCTTTATTTATCTCTCCATTTTCATTGTCACCTGCTTTTGAGGTGACATTCCTAGTCTCCTTGGGAGTTGTTGCTAATATAGTTGGTGGCTCGATGTGTTACCGGAAATTCTGATGAAATACATGATTTGTCGTTTCTTCGTGGTCGTAACAATCACTTCAAGCAGTGGAAACAACAAAATATGCGCTACAAGTCCTCCGCTTTTATTTTCATTCATTTTTCTCGTATTAAAAAAAAAAAAAAAACTCTCGATGGTCTTTGGCCGGATAAGTTTCCTTTTTAAATTTGTAATTTTTTTTTTTTTTTTTTTAAGTATGTAGGAATTCAGATTCGTCACTTGAAACTCACGTTTTAAACATATGAGATAATAATAACTTTTATTTCTTTAGTACTTACATCGATTGCATGAACTCCCATTTGCAAGTTATAAATGTTGGTCCTTGAAATTTGAGCAAACCATGAAAATGATCACAATGAGAACAAGTTTAGGCCGGACACATTCGGTGACCCAAGCGACCTGGGTCACCGGCTGCCACGTCAGCTTTATCTCTCTGGCGACCAGAAGCGACCGACCTGCCACAGTCGATGACTGCCTTTTTTTTTTTTTTTTTAATCAAACATTAAAAAAAAAAAAAAAAAAAAAAAACCCTTAAAATTCATTAAAAATAAAAACATTACATAAATTAAAGATTAATAAACTACGATACGGTAATGAAAATAAAACTACAAATTTTGAGCCCACGATTTTTTTTTTTCATTTTTCCAAACCAACTAATTTTTTATTTATTCAAATAAAAATAAAAAATAACTTTATTGTGGTTGTTTTAGTGTATTTTTCTTTAATAAAATGAGCAAATAAAAATATGCAAATCAAAAAAATAAATAAGAAGAAAGGATTGAAAAAAAGAAAAAAAGAAAGAAAGAAAGGATTAAAATGAGCAAACAAACAACACGTGGTTTTCCTTTCTGGACCATCTTCTATTCTTCTTCACTGCAACTAAAAACACACACAAATAAACACACACATTTTTTTTAAACCGAATTAAAAAAAAAAAAAAAAAAAAAAAAAAAAAAAAAAAAAGAGAGAAGAGAGTTTGGAAAGTCGGTCGTTCCAAGGACCGATATTGCATTTCATGGACAAGCGACCGATCACTAGCAACCCAAGCGACCGAAAAGAGTATCGGTCGGTTTTCAAAAAATGTGGCGACCGACCGATTATAAACGGTGGACAGTGTTCAGCCTTACTCATGACTATTTGACCACTAATAGCATACATTGTACTTTTCAACATTTATATTCTATATGCATTTAACAAAGAATATATACCCACACTTGGGATTGAATAACAATGTAAACTCTCCAATTTGAACAACATGAGGCAGCTAGCTTTGCTTTGTTGTTTCATTAGAGAGGATGATCCTATCAACTATACATTTAGTATCATTTACAATTGTGTGTAAAATCCTATCTATCTCATTTACACATATGTATATATAATGTTAGAAAAGTAAAGCTTTCATGTGAAGCTTCAATAAAGTACTAATGTGACAAACGGTAATTTTCCAGACTATTAATTTAATAGTAAAATAATTTATTTTATCAGAAAATATAAATTATTAATTTTCTGACACTTACGGACTAATTAAACTAAAAAAGAGAAGTTATCCGTTTTTTTCTGAAAAACGAGCCCGCACGCGTACCGACACTACATTAGTTATGGTTTACGTCAAGTAAATACATTTCTGAGTCAATAATAATGGTTTTTATATTATTTTTATAAAAACACTCACAAAATCGTATTTTACGCGTTAATGTTCAAAAACGCCAAATTGAAACATCACGACTACATTTTAAGCTCAAACGGTACACGAAATATACAAGGTAAAATCAAAATTAATTCCCTCCTCCCATCTTTTGTGTTTACCGCCCATTTCCCTCACCATCAACTCACATGTATGTGTTAATATTTGCAATTGAGAGTGACATGCACTAATACTAGTAACTTAACCAAATATGTAACACACACTAAAACACTCACACAAAATTAACTTAAAAACCTTCCCTTCCCATTCTTTTTAGCCGTTCGACCCACAACACCTTCACACATTCATTTTCAACCAAACTTTACAAAAACAAAGCTACTTTGGTGTTTTAGATCAAGCTTAGGAGGTGTTCTTGGGTTTTCTTTGGAAATCATTTGGTGTTTTGGTGTTCTTGGGTTTTCTTTGGAAATCATTTGGCGTTTTGGTGTTCTTGGGTTCTTATTTACTTGACACACAATCAAATATTTTCGGTTTGGAGATGTATGGTGGTGATAACGGAGGACTAACGATGCAAATATTTTCGCTTGCGTTAGGAGATAACGAAGAATAATTTGCACCGTTAGTCCTCATTGACTGATTTTACTAACGGAGGGATGTATGGTGGCTAAATTTATTAACGGAGGGATGTTTGTGTGCGGAGGGATGTTTGTGTGCAAAAAAAAACGGGGATATAAAGTGGGACAATGGACAAACCACAAGGATGTATTTTGGACTTTACTCTAAAGTTAATTTCCATTTAAGTCTTGACATCTAACTCAAGATCTATGGTCTGTACGTACATTTACTTCGAAAGGGGCAATCAAATTAATTACTTTATGTAACATGGTAATGGTACTTCTAAAAACACTTCAAAGTCAAAGATGAAAACATATGTTTGCTTCTTCACACTCAACCATCTACTAGTAATTAACTTGTTTTGCATAAATATATTTGAATTAATGTTTATCTCTACTATATAGAAAACTAGCTTATAGACCCGTGGATTCACGGGATTTTTAAAGAAATTGTTCATTAAAAAGTTGAATGTGTGAATAAAGTAATAAACAACAATGAACGATATAACTTCCATTATTTTTGTAAATGAATAATAACTAATAAGTCAACGATCCTATAAACAATAGTGGTTATAATTATTAATATAATAAACGTCCATACGTTGTCGTATCCAATTTTGATGATCTGCACAAGCAAATGTATGTAGTTAGTGTTAATGAAGTGATAAGCCAATGTCAATTCCGTCAGCACCTAATAAGTTTTAAAAAAAATATTAAAAGTGAAAAAAAGGAGTTTGTGATTTATAATACATGTATATTTAAGAAATGGTACAAAATGATGTCATATGTATATTGTAGATACCTCTTGAATTTGATCAAAGACCTTGAAGCACTTCTTTGTAGACAACATTTGTAGTGGTGTTCGATAGATTACCATCTGCATCACAAACGACAACTTTCAAACCTCTTTTGCTTTTGACGCGTGAAACAACGACGTATAATTGTCCATGTGTGAAAACAGGATGTGACAGGTACAAACCAAATTTGAAAGTGATTGACCTTGGCTCTTGTTAAAGAAATTATTTATTATGTAGTTATGTTCACGAATAAAGTAAGAAACAACAACGAACGTAAAACTCTCTGTCGTTTGCTTCTCAAAGCTCTCCGTCTCCTACTTTCAATATCTATTCTACAAATCCCCGTATCTCGATTACATCTTCAGGGCTTGATCTAACAATCAGCCTCATGTTGGCGGTTAACTTTAGAACTTTGCAATGATCCCACAAGTAAGATTGCTTTAAAGATGCAATAACAATATCTTGGCATTAAACTTTTGGAATCACGGGAATTTTTAAAGAAATTATTCATTAAGGAGTTACATGTGTGAATAAAGTAGCAAACAACAACGAACGTAAATAGGTTCCATTATTTTTTTTAAAGAGAATAATAAGTAATATGTCAATAATACGATAAACAATTTGGTTTGTGAGTATTAAATAATAAATGTGCATGTGTGGTAGATTGTCTTGAATAGTAAATGTATGCAATCAACGTCAAATACTTTAGTAGTCCATATTTATTCCGTGAACGCCTAAAATAAAAGTCAAATTAAAAGAAAGCTGTAACTTTTCCTAATGATTCTGTTTGTATAAAATAAATAGAACACCCGGGTTGATTTGTGTACCACATGTGAATATCCAATCAAGAAACCATAACCTATCCATTATAAAGCAACACTAAAATAAAACATGTAAATGGTTTTAACTTTTTTAATGGTATGAAATGAACAAAATGAATAACACTTTGTATAACATAAAAAAGATCTAATAGTTTACTTGTTTTCACCGTCATCGTCATGAATCTTTTTTACTTATGCATGAACTGATTATTGATTATTGTTACGCCAATATATAAAAGCTCAAACAGGTAAAACTAAAAAGAAATATACCTCATAAAAGGAAATAAACTGTTTAAAATCACTCTTAAGATTTTTTTCATTTATGTCGAAACATAGTATCTTCAAACCATTATTGCTCTTTACTCTTGATACATCAATGTAGTATCTTCAACCCATTCTTGCTCTCTACTCATGATACCTAAACATACAGTTGTTGCCCGTGAAAAAAAAAAAAAAAAAAAAAAAAAAAAAAAAAAAAAAAAAACATGTCATTGCAAAAACAGACACCTTCGACACCGTTTGCCTGTGGCTTTTATTTTTCGTCATAGCAAGAAAGACTCAAACTAAAAACTGCATTTGTTAAACTTGAACAGCGTTTTCTTGTCACGTAATCTTGAAGAGATGGAGTGGTATGGTTGATCCAAGATGGAAGCTTAGAAATACTATTCATTTCCTTTTTTCTCACAAATAATCTTACAATATCATATAAATATCACAAGTGAAAGAATTATGTTTTACAAAGAGTAGTTAGAAAATAAATATTTTTGGTTCAAAGTTATAAATCTCCATTATATTGTTTGAGATTATGAATCTCCATTATCTAACATGCTTATTATAAAATAAGAGAAATAGCTTTCAATATATTGTTTGAGATTATTAATCTCCATTATAAGCTTAATTCCAATCCAATAAGCAGACCTGAAAAGGAATCATAAACACCCGCTTAGACTAAAATTTTAGCTTTCATGTAAAGACTCAAAAATGCTTATATGCTCTAAAACAACTCGTAAATAACACCGTCTGATGACATAAGGACATACTAATCCCTAATTGCATTTATAATATGCAAGTGCCAGCCTCAATTACAAACACGCTAATTGCATTTATAATATGCAGGTACCAACATGCTTTTTTCAAGTGCTTATGTAAGGGTGTTTGGATTGCTTACTCGTATTATTTGCTTTGAGATAGTCCAGGTACCAAGATATGCACTTTTAAGTACTTAATCATTTTTAAACAATATGGTAAACAGTTCTTAATATAGTGCTTGAAATTGATGTTCGCTTTAACAACTTTATAACAATGTAATAAGCACATACTAATCCCCCTCCCCCTCAAATACTATTTCATCCAAACACTAAAAAGTATGCAATAAGCACGTACTTACAAAGCAATCTCAAACACCCACTTACAGTGGATTAAACAACTTCATCTAAACACTAAAAGAATGATTTATCTTCTTTTTACAGCACTATAGCCCTTACATGTTAGAATACTTTTTTTTTAATAATCTTTAAAATGCAATTTTGATATCACCAACATTTTTCCGCATGTTGACAACTACTGTCACAACCTGTGTTCCTTGTATGGTATGTTTGAAGCCTTTTTTTCAGTGTCTATCTATGGGAAACAAAACTCACGTAGAACAATATATAACCTTAAATGCATTTGATTAAGTTGAATGTTACCAATATAGTGCGCCTTTTATTTAGACCTGCGTAAGCAAAGTGACATTGTCATTAGAAGAGTAGACCAATTGAAACACATCATTACTGAGAACTCGATAGCCTAGAGTGGGTTTAAACCAATTTCTCGAGTCAAAGCTTTTAGCACATGCAAACTGGAAGGTCATAGATGATACTAACAACACGGGTAATGTACATATATGAGCCATATTTCAGATAATGTACTTATTATTCTCACCCGTCTTGTTGCTTTTCTACCCAAACTTCCATCCATGGGGAAACTTGGTTTTTTGAGTAAATAAGATCGTGTGGAAGGTTATCAAGGGCCTAACATGTAAAAAACAAAAGCATTACATTCGCAGTTGTAGGTTGATCTCTTCATAATATATCATGTAATGAAATTGTAATATTAGTGGAGGACCTACCTCAAGCATTATAACCCAACATGGTTGTTGCTCTGTATTTTCTTTGTGTATGAGCAAAACTATTAATTTTCTAAATTGTTCATGGATACTTGGACAATAGAAATTCCAGCTGCACAATTAACAATAAAACATAACTTTCTCATAATCAATGCATCAAACAAACTAATCAAGATACGACACTAAAAAATATTAAAAAGTTAATCTTGAAAGCGTTTGAGCATCTATGAAAGATTACCGCAGACGAAGCAATATGGTCCAAGTGAGGATGTTATGACTTGCAGCATATAGATCTCCACTGGTGATAAGATCTCACTCGCCTGACATCACAACAAACATTTAAAATTTAGTTGCATAAAATTTACAAATTTGACATACACAATGACCCATAATTTTCTAAAGTTCAATGTGGACAATTTACCAATTTTCTTTGGTTGGAATATCCAAAGTATATTCTTGTCAAGAGCTTTCGAAGGCCTCTGAATACACAAAGAAAACATCAGTATTAAAAAGCATGTATATCAAGATAACATAGTATTACCCAATTAACTCACTTCGTGGCCTATTTGGGGCTCCCTAGACAACAATGTGTTGAATCCAATTGCTACCATAACTGCCCAACCAACAATATTTGTTCTGCAATGATTATAGGAAGAAAATATCTTAATGATTCATATGTGGTCGCATTTATAAAAATGAAAGTTGTAATATCTCAATTCATAAACTCTATTCCATTGCATTGTAATTATAGGATTTTGAAAGACATTGGTCATTTTGATTAAGTACAACTAACCAATGAGCCCAAATGCGTATGGAACGTCGGGGCCTACTTTTGGAGGAGTTGTGAACCAAAATTGGCGTCTCCTGTTACCTTCTTCACTCTGTGATGTTAAGCCTTTTAACATGCAGCCTTAAGATGTAATTTAGTCCCAAACATTCACCATATTGTTAATTTAAAAAGAGAAAAGACGTCATTCATTCAACCCGGCTGAACCAAATTCGTTTTCACACCTTACCCAATTACAATATTTCAATGTGTAAAATTCTTGCCTCAAACCTGGATGGGTTTATGCATTATAATAGATTAGTCACTTGCCACATATTTAACTGAATGAACTTAAAGCACATTTTCAAGGACTAACTTTAAATGATGAAAGTGTGCATAGAACATACAATTTGATCATTACATTATTCTTTACTTAGTCTGTCCTCTAGTCGTTTTAATAGATTAGTCTGTCCTCTAGTCGTTTTAATATAATTTTCACAGCAGCAAGTTCATATATCCGTACCCATATCACAACTTAGAACTTTAACCCACAATATAAGTATCGTCATTCCATGAAGTGATAAGGTGTAAGCAAACAGATTAGCATAATATAATTTTCAAAAATTTGTTCTAATTTCTAAAAGAAGACATGGCCTGATCTATCTTGAGTCCTTAATAGTTAAATGGAGACAGACAATAACCATTTTTGCCAATTTACACATATAGTGGAACTTAAATAGAGCAATAACATCTTTAACTTCAGTGAAAAACATACAATACAGTTCAACTTAATATATAAATGAAATACTCGTGAACTTAGTGATATTTCAAAAGTGTCATTTAGGAGTGTTCTTCACCAAAAATCACTTTTAGTGTGATTATAATTCTTTTAGCTATAACAATTAAACCAAAGGCATGTGAAACTGATGTGACAATTGGAGCAAAGTAGGGATTTTTAGAAAGCCACAATACTTTAAAAAAATAAATAAATAAAAAACATACAATCCTAAAAAAAAAAACTCGTACCTTAACCATATAATCTTTCAACATCAGATTTGAAACCCTAAATATTATAAATTCAAATTTGAAGCCCTAAATATGAAATACTTACCAATTTTTCATGTTGACAGTATAGAAATGACTTCCACATGGATTTGAAACGTTATGGCTGGTGTTTTTGAATCGGCAACTGTTATTGTTTGGTAATAGAGATAGAATGAAACTATCTTGAATCGATGTTTTGAATGGGTGTTTTGAATCGGTGTATTGAATTGGGTATTTTGGTTCGTAGGTTTTTGAATTGGAGATTAAGGAAGCTGTTACAATAGATTTAATTCTTACCAAAAATATTGAAGGCAATGACATTAATGAAGGACCGTATACATGATTATGGGTTACGAATTGGAGGTGTTGTACATTCCAAACTCTAGGACCAATGAGAATTGAGACACATCATCGAATTGATTGCAATGGGTGCTTTATCAACTTGTTCAAAACTCTTGTTTATTATATTAGATAGAAAATAAATATTTTTAAAAAATTTAAAAACTTTAAAATAAGTATTATATTGATTTAACAAAAATACCCCTATATATAAACCCAATGTCTAAATTAGTTATTTTTAAATTTGAAATCTTTGTTTCATTTGCCACCAAATAAAGGTTGTCTTTGATTTCTAAATTTGAAAATTTTGTTTTAATTGACATGATTTTGTATTGGATTTTTAAGTGTCTCACTTTAATGACTATTCACAATATTTAAACCTTTCAAGTGAGAAATCATTTAAACGCAACTTCAAAAAAGTAAATTCCATTTACATGTCAGGAAACAACGTATCATCATCGAAAAGTAGATATTTACAACGTACGTACCCATCTATAGAAATTGGAAGAAGTCTATGCTCAACATGAATTTACAAATATGCATTTCTTAACTGCTTTTTAGCAAGAGTCCCCAGGCTTCAAAAGATTATGATATTCCAGTTGTGTCATTTCACCCCGATGATTGTAGGATCAAACTCGCATCTATAAAAACTACATAAAAGATATCACCAGTTTAATTATTTTTTTTAATCTTTATATATAATAATAAGACAAAACATTTTTGAATGCCATTTTGCCCTTTTCTAACGTCATATATTGCCACAGTGTCATCTTCTCACAGCATCTATTAAACCTTTTGTTAGTTATAGAACGGAAACTTCAGCAGTAAAGTTATTTATAATACTAAATAATTTTTTTTTTTTTTTTTTTTTTTTTTTTTTTTTAAGTTGCATTCTTTCAATCATTATTTTCTCTTGCTCAAAAGATCATTATTCACCCTGACCTCCGTCTCAATTTCATATTCAAGAGGTCTGATTATGGAAATAATATCTGTAAAATTTGTGTTATTATAAGAGGTTTAAATAAAAAATAAATCTCGAACCATTCTTAACAGTTTTCACATGCTCTTGAACGTATTTTTTGTGTTTCACCACCTGCAGGTATTTGATTTAGTGTTTTTACTGAATGAATGATTTAGTTAATGCGTGTCTCAGTTACCCAATATGTCCACTACTACAATAATTTATATGCCCGGTTTTATTCTTATTAGTAACTTGGCACATCGTATTGTTTTTGTAAGTATGATGTGTTTTGACCCGTTACCCAACCTATCATTTTTTTTTCTTTTCTTTTGCCAAGTGTTTATCCTATATACTAAATGGTCATATCTTAGCTGCAATCCTTTGCAGCCAATTAGCTGCGTTATTTTGGAAACTGATTTAGCTCGTGCGAAGAAAGGGAAGCCTCCTTTAAAGGATTGTGATGCAAAGGCGAATAGGAATTTGAAACTAGAGTAAATTGCATTTTTGGTCCCTAAGGTTTGGCCAAATTGCAGGTTTGGTTCCTAACGTTTCGAAAGTGCAACAGTGGTCCTCATTTTGAAGTTTTTGCTGCATGTTTGGTCCCTGATCAACATCAAATGACTAAATTACCTTCGCCTTCTTCTTTTTCTATTTTCTTTTCAGCTTTCTTACATAAATGGTCCCTGTGTTGTGCCACGTTTTACAAATTTAGTCCCGAAATTAATTTTTTTAGAAAAATTAATTTTTTTTTAGAAAATTTTTTTTTTCCGAAATTAATTCTTTTAGAAAAAAAAATTTTTCCGAAATTTTTTTTTTTCATGAAATCATTTCTTTTTCTTAAATTTTTTTTCGAAATTAAATAAATTAAAAAAAAAAAATTTAAAAAAAAATTAATTTTTATAAAAAAAATTTCAGAAAAAAAATTAATTTTTCTAAAAAAATTAGTTTCGAAAAAAAAATAATTTCGAAAAAAAATTTCGGAAAGAAAAAATAATTTTCCTAAAAAAATTAATTTAGAAAAAAAATAATTTTTCTAAAAAAATTAATTTCGAAAAAGAAATAATTTTTCTAAAAAAATTAATTTCGAAAAAAAAAATAATTTCGGGACTAAATTTGTAAAACGTGGCACATCACAGGGACCATTTATGTAAGAAAGCTGAAAAGAAAATAGAAAAAGAAGAAGACGAGGGTAATTTAGTCATTTAATGTTGATTAGGGACCAAACATGCAGCAAAAATTTCAAAATGAGAACCACCGTTGCACTTTCGAAACGTTAGGCTGCCCACAACACTTGGGTCAATCATCGGTCGATCGCCAAGAGGAAGAAGAAGCGACCGAACATGGATCGGTCGATTGGGTTGGAGGGTTAGGTCGCTTGGCAGGTCGGTCGCTTGGTTTTGTGAATATCGATCGTCCAATCGACCGACTTTCCAACTCTCTTCTTTCTTTTTTTTTTTTTTTTTTTTTTTTTTAAATTCCTTTGTTTGCTAATTTTAATGGCAGGAAACAAGAAAGAAAGAAGATGAAGAAGATGGTCACTTGGGTCACGTGGGCTCATTTTTTTTAATCTTTTTTTTTTTTTTTTTTTTTTAATCCTTTCTTTCTTATTTTATTTTTGGTTTGAAAAATGAAAAAAAAAAAAAAATCGTGGGCTCAAAATTTGTAGTTTTATTTTCATTACCGTATCGTAGTTTGTTAATCTTTAATTTATGTAATGTTTTTATTTTTAATGAATTTTAAGTTTTTTTTTTTTTTTAATTTTATTTTTAAATGTTTGATTAAAAAAAAAAAAAAAAGTCGGATCGACTGAGGCAGGTCGGTCGCTTCTGGTCGCCGGAGAGAGAAAGCTGACGTGACAGCCAGTGACCCGGGTCGCTTTGGGTCATGGTTGTGCCCAGCCTTAGGGACCAAACCTGCAATTTGACCAAACCTTAGGGACCAAAAATGCAATTTACTCTTGAAACTATTTATTTATTTATTTTTTATTCTGATGCATAATACACATACTTCTGCTCTTGATTAGTTTTCTCAAAGTGATATATTTAATCAAATCTGCATGATACGGAAGAAGATTGATCAAACTAATGCAAATATTGATAAAATGTGACAAGATAAGAAGACCAAAGAGGATGAAAACGATAGCATTGGGTACTTCAACAATCAACTTTCTTGATCCTCGAAAAACTGTTGCCTGGTGTAAAAGCAGTAAAGTTATTTAGAATGCTAGGTATGGTTGGTGTCATGTGGTGGTGTCATAGGCAAAAGTGGTGCCACCTTAACACTTTTTGCCCATGACACCAAAAATACGCTCCTTGATACAAAAGTGATGCCATGGAGTAAATGTGATGCTATGGGTCCACATATACCTCACTAAAAAAAAAAAAAATGCCGTGAGGTGGTGGCCGCGGCACTAACCATGACGAGCCGAAGCCTGGTGTGGTTCCTTGCGCCGTAGATTGGGCTGATCGGCCAACCGAGCCTATGGCTTGACTATACCCGAGGCTCTAAGATATATACTTAATGAAAATTTCTGGTTTACAATACCAATCTATTAACAATGAATTAAATACAATGAAAACTAGTTTATTATTGAAAAACAAACATTCTGTTATTAAAAAGCTAAAACAACACACAAGTCTCAAAATCCACAAGAATCACTCTTTTAACAATAGTTTAAAGGGCTAATTGCTATTTAATTGGACACTTTTTATGGTTATGTGTAGTCATCTTTTTATTTTATTATTGTGTGTACTGAACTTTTAAATTTCGATCATTCTGTGTATTTTGTGACTTACTTTTTTTTTTTTTTTAAATTTTGAAGGGTAAAATGGTCATTTTACATTCATCCCATATCCCATCTCTTTTTCAGCCTCACCTCAACTCACTTTCACACTAACGGTATGTTTGACAAAAATAGTTGTTGCTGGTGCTGGTGCTGGTGCTGATGCTGATGCTGGTACTGGTGCTGATGCTGATGCTGAAAAAGATTAAAATTATAGATTTTTTTTTTTGTAGTAATGTTTGGCAAACTAACTGAAATTGTAAATTAAAAGTGTAAAATGACATAATTGGAGATTATTTTGTGAAAAAAAAAAAAAAAAAACTGTAGCCCCCATAATCTTTCATAAGTTGGTTCAAAGAAATTTTATTTTTGGAAATTATTTTTACTATAATATTTTATAAGTTGTTAACACAAACAACGCTACTTTAAAAAAAAAGGGGGTTTCTAACATGTGCCCTAAGGGTGGTGGCAGTCATGCCTTCTAAAAAATTCATACCTCCCAAACTCACCAATAATATCATTCCACCTCATTCATACTTTTTTCATACCTCCCAACCATTTTTTAGTGGCAACCATGCCTTTTTCATACCTCCCAACTAATATATTAAACAATTTAATACACCATGCATTATTACTTGTACATCAAACATGACTTTGGCCAAACCGCTGGGGGTGGCAGCGGTGTTCACCGGCGGTTTGGCCATACCGCTGGGTGAAACCGCAGCCATTGCCACCACCCTAAGGGCACATGATAAGGACACAAAAGGACAAAAAAAAAGGTACAAAAAGTACAAAAAAGTACTTAGGCCAACATGTACTTTTTGTACTTTTTTTTTTGTATTTTTGTGTCCTTATCATATGCCCTTAGGGCACATGTTAGAAAAATAAAAAAAAAAAAAAAAGCCAAACAATGCTACTTAAAAAAAAAAAAAAAAAAAAAAAAATTATTATTATTTTGTGAAATCACCAAACGGAGCCACAACTATCCATCAAACAAACACTACTTCACTTCATTTCCATAAAATCACTCACACTTCTTCACTTCATTCCCATACAATCACACCCACTTCTTCAATACCCACATCAAAAGGTACCATTTTTGTCCCTAAATTTTCATCTTTTTGCTACTAATTTTGTGTAAAGTATGTTCATTTTCGTTTTTTATGAATTGGGTATTTTTTTATATGCCTGTTTTAGGGTTTATAGCTTCTTTTTGAGATGTGTTTTGTATGATTCTGATAGTTTAATTTTAGTGGGTATCTGTTGGTTTATTGAATTTTAGCTTTTTATGTGTTTTAGAATGTGCTAAAACGTGAAAGCTAGTAGCTTGTTAGATTTGTGCTAATGTTTGTGGGTTTAGTAAAAAAATTATAACTTTGGTTTTATTTAATGGTAAAGAATCCTGTTCTTTTTAGTTTTGATGTTACTTAAGTGCAAGGTTGTTGTATTTCCTGCTTGTTTTATGTAAGTAAGTCTTATAGGGGGTGTCGCTTAGCTTTTGTTGTTTTTTATGTGTGTGTTGTATTTTTGGATAACCTCGGAGTGATTAGCATTTCACACTATTACCGTTGACTAATGGTTTATTTGGTTCCTCTGTCAACACAGTCTAAGAGTAATCGCAAATGTTCACCTACCCCGACTCCCGGGCTATCCAAAAGGGTAGTCGCTCTGGGGATTAGTTGGCTCGCAATGTCGAGTCGGAAACCCAAGTAAATAAAAAAAAGAGTAATCGCAGAGAAAAAATCGGTTTAGGTAGAAAAGAGTGGAAGATACAATACTGTTGGCCGAATAATAGTGGAAAGAACATTGTATTTAGAAAGTAGGTGGTTGTTATTGCTCTTTTGAAAACTACATTCGTGGATCTATATGTCATAACATTACTCTTCATAACTCTATTATATGACTAAATAAGAATTATCCATTAAACTTTGCTCGAGTCTTTGACTTAGGTGTACGTGGCCTATCCAGGGTATCGGCGTGACCTTTTTAGGCCCTTTCCATGGCCACCCCAAGATGTTTACCCGGTGAAGTGTCGACTTGAGACCTTTTGTGAGGAGATTAGGGTGTCTCACTCAAGATATGATGTTTTCCTTGTTCAGTCTACTTAGGCACGGGGATCCGCTTTCTGAGACCACCTCCAAGATGAGAACCTAGTGAGGTAACGTGAGACCTCTTATGAGGACATCATAGTGCCCGACCGCTAGCCACCTCGTTGGTGGTTGTTTGTTGTGGATTATAAGTTAGATATGGTTAGTCGTCGTGTTTGATTAAATTATGCGGCTTTGTGACTTGTTAGTTTTTACTTTGTTGACAATTATGAATCATACTGGTGTGTAGTAGAAACTATGTTAAGATAAGGTTAGATTACATTATGTGGCTTTTTTACTCATTACTAGTTCACCAGAGTTGGTTATGTAAAAAAGATCGTGGCTGTCTATAGAAGGGCACTTCATCAGGCATAAAGCTCAATGTAAAGGTTTTTTGTTTTTGAGTTAGCACACCTAATCGATAATCTATCGATTCTAGCATTATACATAATAAGTTTACGGACTTTACATAATGCAAGTGAGTCTCTTGCCCTGGTGCAGAAAGCTAAGTTCTTTAATAAAATGTATATTGTTGTGATCAGCCGTAATGAACTGATGTCTGCTAGACAATTTGTTGAGTCAATGTTTCATTTATGTTCCGTAGGTTCTGAGTTCCGAGCCTTATCCCTAGGATCCATGAATATGTACTGGTTTTTGGTTTCTATATATCTATAAATTACACTCAGTCATGCTTAGAGCTCGAGTTTTAGGTGTTCTGTTTTTGAATCATTACACCTGATTCACTGAGCTAAAAAGGGGTTTTGTATAAAGGTTTTTATGTTTTACACGGCTATCGTCATTTTCTTTTCTTGTAAACAAGCATCTTGACCTGTTGTTGAAAGCAACACTAAGTATTTGATTGAAATTTGTACTGGTCTAGCGGCTTTTCATGAAAGCGGTTTGTGGAGCTAGGAGTCTAGGACACACTTTAGATGGTGTTCAGATTGTATTTTTGTTTTTACCTGATATATGATGTCAAACAATGATGGTAGAAATAGCTCTTGAATCCAAATAGGCACGTCTTTTCTTCAAAGTAGACAACTTTTTTTTTTTCTCAAATTGGAAACTTAAGGAAACCGTATATCGAGCTAGGGTGCAAGTCACCAGAAGTCATTTTGGATTCCCAAATTACCATCGGGAGCTATGATTTCATTCATGCAGTATACTAAAAGCGGTAGATAATTGATGCAGGTAAGACGGGGTGCAGATAGAGCAGAAATTTACAGCTTGCCATTTTCATCTTACTAATGAGTGGCTGGCAGCCTCGAGTGATAAGGGCACTGTTCATGTTTTCAGCCTCAAGCCATGTCAAAGAAACCAAGGCATTGACAAGACTGCTGAATCATCAGACCGCAATACTCTCGTTTCTTCATCAAGCTCGTCTCTCTCTTTCTTAAAGGTATTGTGATTTTAGGAGCTCTACGATGAGGTGATTTCATGGTCTTTGCTTAAATGATTACCTCTAAATATTGAAAACCTACACTAAAATTGTATGAAAGCTTATGAATATTATTTTATGGAAAATTGTCACAGGAGTTTTGACCAAGTACTTCAGTTCGGAGTGGTTAGTTGCCCAGTTTCGTTTGGTTGAAGGTTCTCAGTATATCGTTGCATTTGGCCACCAAGAGAACACAGTTGTTATTCTTGGCATGGATGGAAGGTGAGTGACCGAAGCTTTTTTTTTTTTTTTTTGGGATGAATATGAGTGAATGTTTGTGAAACGTTTATACTGATCATGATTAAATTAGAAAAGAGAAAAAGAAAAAAGAAACATTTTGACAATAAGAGGTTTATAGTTTAGTTTTACACTATTACCAAAACTAAAGATGCCTTTTCCTTCTAGATTTCTTAGTTTCCTCCAGGTTTGATAGCGACAGCTCTGGGAAATCATCAAGAAGAGCACATTCTGGCGGTAGTTGTGGCTTACGAAGAGCTGATGGTAAAAATGGATCCGCCTCTGCTCGCAACTGTGGCTGTGGCTGATAATCATGATAGCTAACACGAGCATGAGAGACACCAATATTATAATACCCATGCTGAGACTGTGGCTGATAATCATGATAACTAACACGAGCATGAGAGACACCAATATTATAATACCCATGTGGCCGAGAGACGCCACTATCATACACACTACTCATACTAGCATGACTACTAGCCCTATTACTATCATAAATTTCCTTTGCCTTGGTAATATCACTGTATATCTCTCTACAATTTGTATCCTGGTTGCACAAAAGAGAAGAAACTGCTGCTTGTCTGCTTGAGGCTTTTTTTAAGCATTCCTTGAAAAGAACTTGGAGACCTTGACTAGTAGCGGCAGCTCCTTGTTGCATAGCAGTGACTATTTGGGTTTTTTGTATGGACCCTATGTTATTGAGGTTGTCAATGCGGTCGACAATGTTGACACCTTTGCCGTGCCACCTGGTGTACTTGGAACTATTCAAAAAGCAACATTTACAGATAATATCTTTGAAGTAAGGGCCATTTGGGTCTTGATGATCATCTATGGTGAGACACTTGCTATCCCTGGGAAATGTGGCAAAGTAAGTAAGAAACCTGTGGAGCACCTAAAAAAGGAAGACAAATATCAGGAAAATCCAACAGTACAATTAGATTATGTTTGTTTAACACATGCACTTCATAAAACAGAAACTTACATCAAGTGGGGTTTGCACGCTTGCATAGAATTTTCTGAGTACATGCATTGTCATGACTTCTATTGAATAACTCGACAGCAACTTAGCTCTTGTATTTACTATCTTACCTTCTTGCTTAGCCCACAATTTTGTAAGTATTATACTTTTTTTAAGTATATTATTCTTAGCTAATTCCATATTAGCCTTATCATAATTACTAATTAGTACAACATCAAAAAAAATATATTACTACAATATATATATATAGAAGTGAAACTTCTACTTACCAAACCGAAACATTTTCAAGCTCTTGCTAGCCTCCGGCTTATCGATTTGGTAAGTAGAAGTTTCACTTCTATATATATATTGTAGTAATATATATTTTTTGATGTTGTACTAATTAGTAATTACTTGTGGATATGGAATTAGCTAAGAATAATATACTTAAAAAAAGTATAATACTTAAAAAATTGTGGGCTAAGCAAGAAGGTAAGAGAGTAAATACAAGAGCTAAGTTGCTGTCGAGTTATTCAATAGAAGTCATGACAATGCATGTACTCAGAATATGCAAGCGTGCGAACCCCACTTGATGTAAGTTTCTGTTTTATGAAGTGCATGTGTTAAACAAACATAATCTAATTGTACTGTTGGATTTTCCTGATATTTGTCTTCCTTTTTTAGGTGCTCCACAGGTTTCTTACTTACTTTGCCACATTTCCCTGGGATAGCAAGTGTCTCACCATAAATGATCATCAAGACCCAAATGGCCCTTACATCAAAGATATTATCTGTAAATGTTGCTTTTTGAATAGTTCCAAGTACACCAGGTGGCCCGGCAAAGGTGTCAACATTGTCGACCGCATTGACAACCTCAATAACATAGGGTCCATACAAAAAACCCAAATAGTCACTGCTATGCAACAAGGAGCTGCCGCTACTAGTCAAGGTCATCAAGTTCTTTTCAAGGAATGCTTAAAAAAAGCCTCAAGCAGCAGTTTCTTCTCTTTTGTGCAACCAGGATACAAATTGTAGAGAGATATACAGTGATATTACCAAGGCAAAGGAAATTTATGATAGTAATAGGGCTAGTATGAGTAGTGTGTATGATAGTGGCGTCTCTCGGCCGCATGGGTATGGTGGCATGCCACAGTCTCAGCATGGGTATTATAATATTGGTGTCTCTCATGCTCGTGTTAGTTATCATGATTATCAGCCACAGTCGCAGCAGAGGTATTATAATATTGGTGTCTCTCATGCTCGTGTTAGTTATCATGATTATCAGCCACAGTTGCGAGCAGAGGCCTATGTAGTTAATCTCGCCGAGATCTCGGATATCGCCTCTAGAAATAATCTCGGATCAAAATATCGCCCCCAAATCTCGGATCCGATAATATCGGCGAGATTTTCCGATATTTTGAAATCCGCGATATTTCCGAGATTTTAAGAATTATAGATTTCCTATGTTTTTTTTTGCAGCCCAATTAACACTTATACCAACTTAATAAATCTGTCTTTGATACCCGGATCGCTCAAGATGTCTTCAGATCTGGTGGGAGGTTTTCGTGATTCGTCGGCGGTAAGTGGTCTTCATGGATCTACGCCGACGATCCATGAAAGATTGTTGCTGGAGATTGTTGATGGATCTACAAAATTAGTTATTTTTATTTTTGGTTGTTGGAGATTGTTGTGATGGCTGAAAGAATTGAATTAGGGTTTTTAAAAAATGTGATAGAGAAAGTGATACTGGATTAACTAATACGTATCTTGAGAAGGTCCTAAAATATTAGGACGGTTTTTAAGAAATTATTATTTGAAATTCCTTTAATGCCCTTATCTTATTTAAAAAAATTACCAAACATCCCCTCCAGTTACATTTATTACAGTAAAGGCACAAGTCATCTCACTCATTGGATGAAATGATCTAACAGTTTAAAAGGAGTTTTTGCAGTTCTCGCACTTAACAGGGTTCTGAAAATAAAGTTACACTATATATATATATATATATATATATATATAATATATTTATACCGATATCTAAAAACCGATATCTCACCGCGAAAACCGCTATTTCAAATATCGGACCTTGAACGATATTTGATTTTTGACCGAGATAACTACATAGGCAGAAGCGGATCCATTTTTACCATCAGCTCTTCATAAGCCACAACTACCGCCAGAATCTGCTCTTCCTGATGATATCCCAGTCGCTATCAAACCTGGAGGAAACTAAGAAATCTAGAAGGAAAAGGCATCTTTAGTTTTGGTAATATCTGTTAGATAAAATTACTTCCTTGAAATGATATAAACCAGTGAAAAACTAAACTATAAACCTCTTATTGTCAAAATGTTTCTTTAATTCTTTTTCTCTTTTCTAATTTAATCATGATCAGTATAAACGTTTCACAAACATTCACTCATATTCATCCAAAAAAAAAAGCTTCGGTCACTCACCTTCCATCCATGCCAAGAATAACAACTGTGTTCTCTTGGTGGCCAAATGCAACGATACACCGAGAACCTTCAACCAAACGAAACTGGGCAACTAACCACTCCGAACTGAAGTACTTGGTCAAAACTCCTGTGACAATTTTCCATAAAATAATATTCATAAGCTTTCATACAATTTTAGTGTAGGTTTTCAATATTTAGAGGTAATCATTTAAGCAAAGACCATGAAATCACCTCATCGTAGAGCTCCTAAAATCACAATACCCTTAAGAAAGAGAGAGACGAGCTTGATGAAGAAACGAGAGTATTGCGGTCTGATGATTCAGCAGTCTTGTCAATGCCTTGGTTTCTTTGACATGGCTTGAGGCTGAAAACATGAACAAGGCCCTTATCACTCGAGGCTGCCAGCCACTCATTAGTAAGATGAAAATGGCAAGCTGTAAATTTGTGCTCTATCTGCACCCCGTCTTACCTGCATCAATTATCTACCGCTTTTAGTATACTGCATGAATGAAATCATAGTTCCCGATGGTAATTTGGGAATCCAAAATGACTTCTGGTGACTTGCACCCTAGCTCGATATACGGTTTCCTTAAGTTTCCAATTTGAGAAAAAAAAAAAGTTGTCTACTTTGAAGAAAAGACGTGCCTATTTGGATTCAAGAGCTATTTCTACCATCATTGTTTGACATCATATATCAGGTAAAAACAAAAATACAATCTGAACACCATCTAAAGTGTGTCCTAGACTCCTAGCTCCACAAACCGCTTTCATGAAAAGCCGCCAGACCAGTACAAATTTCAATCAAGTACTTAGGGGCTGTTTCTTTTTTTTCCTGTTTCTAGTTAGGTCCTGTGTGGATATATGTGTACTGTTTCTAGTTAGGTCCTGTGTGGATATATGTTGTTTCTTTTTTATGCTTAATTGACCATCTTAATACGAGTTTTTTCCCGAACTAGTGTAGGTGGAAAAAATTTATAAAAATTCGAAAAATTTATGAAAATTCGAAAAAATTTATAAAAATTTTAAAAAAATTCGAAAATTTATAAAAATTCAAAAAATTTATAAAAATTCAAAAAATTCGAAAATTTTATAAAAAATTATAAAAATTCGAAAAAACTTATTAAAATTTTTAAAAAATTCAAAAAATTTATAAAAATTTATAATTTTTTTAAAATTCAAAAAATTTGTAAAAATTTATAATTTTTTAAAAATTCAAAAAAATTATAAAAATTCAAAAAATTCGAAAATTTTATAAAAAATTATAAAAATTTTTAAAAAATTCAAAAAATTTATAAAAATTTATAATTTTTTAAAAATTCAAAAAATTTGTAAAAATTTATAATTTTTTAAAAATTCAAAAAAAATTATAAAAATTCGAAAAAAAAATTTAATAAATTCAAATTTTTTATAAGTTTTTTTGAATTTTTATAAATTTTTATAAAATTTTCGAATTTTTTGAATTTTTATAAATTTTTTATAAAATTTTCGAATTTTTTGATTTTTTATCAATTTTTCGAATTTTTATAAATTTTTTTGAATTTTTATAAATTTTTTGAATTTTTATAAATTTTTTATAAAATTTTCGACTTTTTTGATTTTTTATCAATTTTTCGAATTTTTATAAATTTTTTTGAATTTTTATAAATTTTTTGAATTTTTATAAATTTTTTCAATTTTTATAAATTTTTTGTATTTTTAAAATTTTTTGAATTTTTTATAAATTTTTTCGAATTTTCATAAATTTTTCGAATTTTTATAAATTTTTCGAATTTTTAAATTTTTTTTGAATTTTTATAAATTTTTTCGAAGTTTTCTAAATTTTTCGAATTTATTTTTTCCACCTACACTAGTTCGGGAAAAAAATCGTATTAAGACGTCCTGAATAGAAACAGTATCAAATTTTGCACCCTTCCACATTAAGGATTCTCTTTTGCAATAAGTTAAAAAGAAACACCAAAGTTTCCTGTTTCCAGCCAATTTTGTTACCAAACAGGACATTAAGTTGAAAGTAAACGGCCCCTTAGTGTTGTTTTCAACAACAGGTCAAGATGCTTGTTTACAAGAAAAGAAAATGACGATAACCGTGTAAAACATAAAAACCTTTATACAAAACCCCTTTTTAGCTCAGTGAATCGGGTGTAATGATTCAAAAACAGAACACCTAAAAATCGAGCTCTAAGCATGACTGAGTGTAATTATAGATATATAGAAACCAAAAACCAGTACATATTCATGGATCCTAAGGATAAGGCTCGGAACTCAGAACCTACGGAACATAAATGAAACATTGACTCAACAAATTGTCTAGCAGACATCAGTTCATTACGGCTGATCACAACAATATACATTTTATTAAAGAACTTAGCTTTCTGCACCAGGGCAAGAGACTCACTTGCATTATGTAAAGTCCGTAAACTTATTATGTATAATGCTAGAATCGATAGATTATCGATTAGGTGTGCTAACTCAAAAACAGAAAACCTTTACATTGAGCTTTATGCCTGATGAAGTGCCCTTCTATAGACAGCCACGATCTTTTTTACATAACCAACTCTGGTGAACTAGTAATGAGTAAAAAAGCCACATAATGTAATCTAACCTTATCTTAACATAGTTTCTACTATACACCAGTATGATTCATAATTGTCAACAAAGTAAAAACTAACAAGTCACAAAGCCGCATAATTTAATCAAACACGACAACTAACCATATCTAATTTATAATCCACAACAAACAACCACCAACGAGGTGGCTAGCGGTCGGGCACTATGATGTCCTCATAAGAGGTCTCACGTTACCTCACTAGGTACACATCTTGGAGGTGGTCTCAGATAGTGGATCCCCGTGCCTAAGTAGACTGAGGCTGTGTTTGATAAAAGTAGCAGTAGCTGTGAGCAGTAGCCGTGAGCAGTAGCTGTTTTTTAAATAAAAACGTTTGGTAACATAGCTGTAGCTGTATTTATATATATGTAAAATGACAGATGCATATTTCAATATAAAATTGTCTAAATAAATAATAAAGTTACGTTTACATTATAGACATTTCATAATACCGTTATACACTAGTAATGTACTACCGACGACGTGCATTCCATATTGAAGTGGCAATATCATTGCGAATCTGTTTCATCTCGGTAGATGTTGCACTAGAAACATCATCATTATTTGCATTCGAGCCACGTACGTCACGAAGTTCTTCACCTCCCATGTAATCTGGATGTTGTTCAAATGTTGTGAACACCGTGTCTTCTTTGTCATTATTACGAATGTAATTATGCAAGGCGAATGCAGCCGTAATTACATCGAGTTGAGTTTTCACGCTGTATTTAGGCATTTTACCGAGTATCTTCCATCGTTTTTTCAATATTCCAAATGATCTCTCAATCGCACTTCGCAGAGACGAATGGGAACGATTGAAACTTTCTTGCATGTTATTAGGCGGCTCATTTTCAAACTGTGATTTATGGTATCTGGTCTTTGGATATGGAACCAAATATTCTTTTTTATCCGGATATCCTTTATCCACTAAATAATACTTACCTGCTTATAACATAAAAGTTAGTGCATTTGAAAATTTAGAATACAATATAATAGGCAATTAAATTTACCGTCGGGTGGTTTTGGAAAGTTCATTGATGGATTGTTAATGGCACTGAGAAATACACATGTGTCGTGTGCAGATCCCTCCCATCCAACTGATATAAAGGTAAAGCATAAATCAAAGTCACACGCTGCCATCACATTGAAAGTAGGTAACCCTTTTCTACCTATGTAAGGCATTTGTTCGCTCTTTGGGATGCACGCCCCTATGTGTGTGCCATCAATACAACCGATGCAATCCTACAAAATATAAAATGATCATGATATGGAATGAAAATCATAAAATTTAGAAAGCAAAAAAAAACTATCTGAATACCTTAAAGTATGGCATGTATCTGTTATCATTCATTATTTTAGGAGGTATTTCTTGAAAGGTTGGATCCTTCGGCTTAATCATTGTTGGAATTTAAATAGCATGACTATCATCTAAATAAATAAACACATCAAAGCACGTATAGCGGAAGCAAGATCGAATATTTAACACGTATAAAGAATTACCAAATAATAAATAGTTACATACCTCAAGATCCTAGCAAGAACAAGGATCGATCTTCTCTTCACTTCTCTTGTACAAATAAAAGGATTACCGTGAAACCCCTTACCTTTTTGTTCCACAATCCAAGATGAATAACTAAAGTAAGTTATTACCGAACTCTTGTACACACGTACTATAACCGATCAAGTATTGATGCTAGTGAATGAACACGATTAACCAAAATAATTTTGTTAACTTGGAAAAGTTAAGGGTCGACCCAAAAAAGTGATGTACGACCGGTTTTAGAACAAGAGAGAAGAAAACACAAATTTTAGGGTTATAGCAATGCACAAGGTAAAATAACTAATAACCCTTCAATTGTATTTATAGGCAAAACCTAACTTGGAGCATAAGTTGGGAAGTTTGGATCGACAAGGGTTGTTAAACCCTTAGCCCAAACCGGCCACCCCTTTGAATGGGGTTTCTAGATCCTTCTTTAGCTCCAAATTTCACCTACGGTCATCCCTTTATTCCCTAACGGTCGTTAGTCAATTTCGTTAATTACTTAACGTCCGTTAGTTATCATTTCGTGTCCAAATAATTAAAATATATAACAATTATACATATTAATTATTTACTTGATCATTCATACGTAAAGTGTGCAATCCCTCGGTCCCGGGTTTGATTCTAGTCATACACGTTTTAATATTTTTCCATAACTCTAACAACTCCCACTTGGAAATCTATTAAAAGTGTAATTGACATTGGTTAGCGTCTAGCAACACGCCAATGCCCCTAATACAACTCGGGTGGTGGTCTCCTGAAAAAACCACTTGATGATTTATCATCATATTTATCCTTTTGTTTCTAATACTTTAATAAAGATATGGATCTTAGTCATTCTTTATTAATAATTCTGTTTCTCGTTGTTTCGATTAAGCAAGATTACCAAGTCTTCTGAATATGTTCACGGAAGATCTTGGGCGTGGCCACGCAAACATCTTGTCAACCCTACGAGGGGCCCAACAGTATTAAACTCCAAATAATTTGAAGGAACAAATTCTATCTTGACTACGAGCATAACTCATGCACTTCGCAACGCTTCCGAAAACAATCCTTATAGCTACCAGTTACGTATAGCGTTAAATTGAATTACAGAAATGCACTACATGCATGACAGTTATCTGGCATCTCAAGTCTGAGGATAACTATATACACATGATTTACTTAATGACAAGATCCATAAAGTAAACTCATGAAGTTGAGATAAGTCCTATATTCAAATCATTGAATATCATGTGAAATTGGCATGACAACGCATCAATATACTTTCAAGTATATTTTACCAAAACTCAGATTTGTCTTAATTCAATAATACTCCCATATTATTTATTGACAACGGACTATTTAGAATAACATAAGTTATTCATGGATTTAAACATGCAAATATAGGATACAATTTATTATTAATGAAAACAAACGTACCAAGTACTTTAATTCATTGTAAATAATAATTGCTTAACATCCCTTATCCAAATACTAAAATAGATCAACGCATGATAATTCTTATTAATGAATTATGCCTCAAGTCATCTCAAACATATTTGTTGACAAGGCATAAATCAACTAATCATGATCTATCCGAATTTTGAGAATAATTATTTTAAGAATTTAATTAGTGAAATTCTTATATGTGTGCATTCATCTACCTAGATATTGCCACATAATATTTCATAAAATGCGTGACATCCTCAATCACCAATTTATGACAATTAAACTATCAAACCTTTTATAGTTTAAAGTATTCTAATTCTTTAATGTATAATGCAACTATGCTCATATTGAGCATGACTAGTATACATGGCCTTTAATAAGGATGAACTCCCACCATGACTAGTATTGAGTGTCATCTCAATCTTACTAGCATCATTGTATGCAACAATATGCTCTTTAAAACTCCGTAAAATTTGATATCCATCGTGTAATGTTTGATACCTTCAAATCTTTCAAGATTTGTCAACTATATCAATTACGCAACAACTTGCCATATGGTTCATACTTAGAATTTAGGAGCAACTCCAGGCTGAGGATGTTAATTCTAAATCCAACCATATCCATTACACTTAGTTATCTAATAACTTTCAATTAGATATTAATGTTGTCAAATCATCTTTCATCAAGCATGATACAACAAACAACATGATGTACATGATAAATCCTTGTGTCAAACTTAGATTTTATTCATGTCATATCTTTTCAAAGATATGTTTCTATCTAGACTTTCTAATAGTTTATCATGTTTATTAGAATCAGTTATTTTACCGCTTATGTTTATAACAATAAACATATATTCCAAGGTTGTATGTTTATTTCCTAATTCTTTACGTGAAGTTTCATTTCAAACTAAGACTTAACATTTAATGTTAATGAAATGTTACTTCCTATATGTTATACAACATATATGAAATAATAAAATAAATATAACACTCCCACTAGCTTTCAGGAATATTCAGAAATATCTTATTTTAATTATAAATCAACACTAGGATTTAATAACTAAATATAAGTATACCTTATAGATGCATGCATTAATCCATTCATAAATGATTGCATTTTGTATACTTTCAAAGATTATTTGAATTCAAATACTCCTTTCAATTACTTATCGTCCTCGCACAAGTAATTACTCAAGAAAGAGTTTTGATATTCCATTGTTAATTTCATAACGTTTTTCTCGAGTCGTCGAGACTTGGGTTAATCAAATATGAAATTTCAATATTTAATAAGTTTATGTCTCGCTATTGTTCTTGTAAATATTAGTTTTGGTTTTATTGAAGATTTTGTGTCCGGTCCGAGTTTAATATATTAAAGTCTTTTCGAGTTTAATATATTATACCGTCTCAAGTCTCAAAATGTTCAATGAATCCAATATCTAATATTGTAAGTCCGATAACGATCAATGATTTTCCAAACGTCCAAGTATAATAGACAAAATCCGTATTCAAATCCAAATCATGATTCCAAATATAATCCGCATCGTATCCACCATCAAAATGTCAAATTTAATACCTCGTTGGTAAGATATATTTTACTTACCATTTATAAACAAACACATCTTTTTAACTCATGGGCTTTGACCCGATTAACAAGTTTAAACACAAACCTTAGCCCCATGTCATGGGCTATTAAGCCCACTATCCATTCAGTTTAATACAAACACAATCACAGATGCAAACATGACCCTCATGAATTAACCCATACTACATATTAGTAAACCAACAAGTCAAACACACCTTGTGTATTACATCCCTTTGTTAAAATTGTTAACCCAACTAATAACAACACTTACGTGGTGTTCTATTCTCGACCGAGACTCAAACCGAACGAGACAACAACCCTTGCGGGTTTCTCTTTTAGACCGAAACAACAAGCATAACGCACCCTCTTGGGTGTACTAGTGAACCGAACAACACCAACAATAGAATATATTAACTCCATTATGCCGAGACCATGGAAGGTCTCGGCTGTGAATCGGTCCGCACAACTTAACACGCAAGAACATAAGAACTAGGACTACATCAATATCAAAATTATTATCAAACTAAGTCTCAAATGGAGACATTAACCGAGACCAAAGACGAAGTAACCAAAGTGGGTTAACATCAAACTCGGTTCAACCATGATCAAAACCACTCGACTCAACTCACTGAGTCGACTCAGTGAGTAGGCTCGTTCACAACAATCACGATATTACATGTTTTTAACCACACGAAATTATTATCTAAAAGTTTAATCCGGTTTTTAAATCATAAAACTTTTTTTAAATCCAAGAAACACATGTACACATAAATCGGTTTAAAAGAAATATATAAAAAAAACGGGCTTTCTCGGTTTACCAAGTTGAGAGGAGAGCGAGAGGACAAGGCGGTGGAGACGATGGCGCGTCGGTGATGCTGGAAAAAAAGAGAACGCGGCGGCAGTGGTGGAGGAGGAGGGTTTCTTGGCGCGTGCACAGCAGAAATGAAACAAGGGTTTTAAGGGGTGAAGTTTGGTGGTGGCGGTGAGAGGTGGTGACCGGAGGTGGAGCTCCGGTGGCCGGAACAGTGGTCGGGAAAAATGTGAGAGGAGAGAGGTGAGGTATGGAGCGGCTGTGAGAAGCAGAAAATGAAATGTAACCCTAAAAAAATATAATAATAGTATATATAGTGTTAGGGTTAGGGTTAGGGTTAGATTTGAAAAACCCTAGGGACTAAATCTGTCACAATCCAAGTCTAAGGGAAGAGGGATAAAATTTACTGCAGGGACCATAGTTGTAATTTTTGCTATCTTTCATGAAATGAGGCTCGGGGCTCGTTTAAGATAGAAAACGATCGATTCAAAACACGGGAATTTCACCATTGCGTTCAGAATAATTTTTCCAATAAAAACGACTATTCATACGCCTCGTTTCTCACGAATAATAAAATAACCAAATCAAATCGTCGGTTGTGCCAGTACGCGTTGTGTACAAATTTCACGTTTCGCGAGATAATTTTCACGTTTTAGAGTCAAAAGAGTCCGGAAAGGTTCGTAAATGAAAAATAGAGATAATCTCGTATAGAAATAGATCTGGAAAATTACTAGTTGTTACAGCCTCACCTCCTTAACGGAATCGCGACCTCGCGATTCAATTCAAGTTACTCGTTACGGTTGAAAAAAGATGAGTACATACACACGAGGATTCGTCGTCACGTTCTCACGTGAATTCAGGACTTTTTCACGAGCTTCGACGAGCTTTGTCGACAGGGATGCGACTTTACTAAAGTCATTCGATTTCACGGTTCATGATTTCGATAGGTTTCTCAACAAGGTTTAAACATTCATCAAATCTAGATCTCTCCCAGAGGAGTAGTGGTTGCCTCATCGGCAAGTCATTTCTTCACGATGTACATAAAAATGTTGCGATCACTGCTGAGTCCTGACGGTAGCTCGAATCTGTGCGCTACCGGTCTAACTCTATCAAGGATTTCAAAAGGATCAATACATTGTGAATTAAGCTTTTCACGTTTACTAAACGTATCACACCTTCTCATGGTGAATCTTTAAGCATTATCTCGGCTTTAACTGGGAATTCAAGAGGTTTACGTCATTTGTCAGCATAACTGTTCGAACGATTCGTGAGTAGCTTGCAACTCGGTTTCGATCTGAATGATCTTCTCAGTTGTCTCGTGAACAAGTTCGGGGTCAGTAAGTTGGGTATCCCCAACTTCTACGCATCAAGTCAGCGATCGGCAGTTGCAACCGTATGGTGTCTAGTACAGTGCTGTGAAATACTGGAGTCGTAGGTATCGTCATAAGAGAATTTGGGCAACAGGAGGTGTTGATACCAACTATTGCCAAATTACGCAGGAACACAATATGTCCTCTAACACTTGAATGATTTTTCCACTTTGGCCATCAGTCTGGAGATGATACACAGTATTCATCCCCAAATCTGTTCTCATGGCTCTTTGGCGTGATTGCTGGGAATTTGATGTGAAACAACTGTCCCGATCAGAGAATGGTGGGAATCGACACTCTATACCGGGAAGTGATTTCCGATGAGTATTGACGAGCAAGTTTGCCAATACTGTAGTTTCATTGATTAGAGAAGGTGAGTAGATTAGGTAGGATTATCAACAATAACTCTGGTAGCAGCGCTAGATTTACCTCCAAGGTTTCGTTTATGATATAATTCATTATCCGGTAAGAAAGTAGCAAGGATCACTGGTACTTCCGAGGGACGAGTGAGAAGTTAGGCGGTTGTCCCAAAGAATCGCGGTTTCAGTTACTCCTTAGAGTCTCAAGATTTCTGCTGGGTGTGGAATCTCTGCCAAATAGAGAGTTTAGCGAGTTCAAGGTAAAATTATGAGGGAAGATGTTGATTGCCACAAACAATCAGTTGATTGAATCAATAATGTACAAGGTACTCTAAACGGAAGGTACAACATTGATTGAACAACTTCGATTAAGCAATCCCGATTAGAAAGATGAACATCATCGATTGAGCACAAGGCTTAGAGTAGAGGCGACTGTAGCAAGGCTACAACAAAACATGGCCGATTAACAAATCCAAATCCAGGATGACGCCCAAAATCACAAAATCAAACAATCCAAATTCAATCAGAATCAAAACCAATCCAAACATAGTCAATATCGAATCCAAACGTAGCCAAAAATCAAATCCGAACGTGGCCAAAATCAATTCCAAACGTAGCCAAAATCAAATCTAAACGTGGCCAAAATCAAATCCAAACGTGGTCAAAATCGATTCCAAACATTCCAGTAAGCTCGGACAGGCTTATAACGCTCTTCAGGGGTTACAAATAAGTAACTCGAATTCAAAGGGTGCCAATCGGATCTAATTCGACCCGATGCAAAATGCAGCCAGACGACGACAAATAGGAATTCCATATAAATGGAGAAGTATAGCGGTGCCAGAAGCATTATGGTTCATGAGGTGTTGTGATTCCAGTGTGTTGTGTGTGTGGAAGTAAGATTCCATGTCCGTGTACACACGCAAAACTGTACCATTCCAAAATCTAAAAGTCAACCCAGACATAATTCCATTATAACTACTCTGAGTATTGCAAAATTCACCTCTGAGTCGGACATAGGTGATCAGGCTATGTCCCACTGTCCCTGGTTGAATATAGGTGATCAGTCTATATACACCCGAGGTTCAATGAATTTTGGAATACTAAGCCTAGTTATACTAGTAGTATGTCCATTATATCCAAAATCATTCCCAAAAATCACGACAAGTGTACAAACTCGACATTCAATAGTGAGATTACGCAAGGAAATAGCGTAACTCAGTGACAGGTTCGGTGCAAGTATAAGCATATGGAAATGCTTATAGTGAACAGCTAAAACGAGCGGATATAAAATATCCAAGAGTCAAGCACACATCTCAAACAAATATAAAATCAAGTATCTCATCAAATAACTCGTCAAATATATCATGAATATCTCATCTAATATCATCAATTATCTCGTCATATCAATAAAATCCTCAAATAAAATCATACGCGAGGCATCAGCTTGGCAGGCAGGCACGTGGCGGTCATAAGGTTAAGCTTTCATGAAAGTGGTTATAGTCCAGGTTTTAGAAAATAAACCCAGTTCTCTATAACCTGGGCTCTGATACCAATCTGTAACACCCCGAAAATCGGGTCCAGCGGAAGCATACATGTCACTGGGGTGCTACTCAATTGGTATCACAACACAAGGTTCAAAGAACGGTTTTACCTCAACCGTTTAGAAGAAAATTCATTATCAAAAGTATTAAATTTACATCATTCGAAAATAGTGTGGAAGTAAGGCTCATAAATAAATAAAGCGGTCCCAAATATAAATATCAGAGTCGTCTATGACCATGCCTCTTGCCAAGCGCCTCCAGAGATAAGCTATAACATTAAACCTGAAAATACATGCTAAAAGGGTCAGCTTACGCTGGTGAGTTCATAGGTTTTAGTTTAAAACAGTTTGGTTGAACCAAAAGGTTTTCAAGTTCAAATCATTGTTCGCAAGCAAGTCAAGTTCAACGTAGGCTAACACTGCCTAAATCACGGTTTAAGAAAAAAGTATAATAGTGGACCAAGATAAGGGATTTGCTACACTGGACTAAGATCGATGAAACCACGAGTTCCACTAATACTTCCAAAACCAATCATTCCAATGTCATAACGAGATCTCAAGTAGGGCCCTAAGCGACCCTAGCCAGGCAACATGGCTATAGCAAGAGATTGCTACCCTGGTCTAGGCCGTAAGCAGATATCTATTCTTAGCTAGGCATCATGGTTATAGCAAGGGATTGCTACCCTAGACTAAGCCAACATCTACCGCAAGTCTAACTCTTAGCCAGTCAACAAGTTATAGCAAATCCAAAACGACGGTTAGGTCCATTCAAACTAGTTTAAATGTTTTCACTCATGAATACCAGATAAATCACGTAATGCCATCAAATAACCAGATCAAATATATCAGCCAAATAGTCAAAATAGAGCAAACAGTTCACGTATACCAAATAAACAGTCATGAGTTTAGTTAAAAGCGAGCATGTATTCTCCCCCGAAAATAGTTATAAAACCGGTAAAAGTAGGGGCCATGAACTCACCTTAGCCACAGAAATGCAAGATCACAACTGACACGACTGGCATCGAGAAGCAAGACATAACGGTCTCAAGACATACGGCACGACGGTACACAGAGGTACAAGCACGGCGGTACACAACGGTCTAGGATCGGCACAACCTAATACGTATATGTTATCTCAAAATATGTCTCGCAAAAATAATAAAGTCTATAAAAGACAATGTGTCGCAGTTTTCGTGGATTACTCAGTTTTCAAAACTTATCAAAAGCTTAGTATCAACGTTTCGTGTGGTGTGGTAAGAAGACATAGACTCGACATACAACTCACGCCAAAGAGAAGAGACATCGATAAACTCGAGAGAATACTGACGAGGACTCAAACCAAAGAAGACAAACCTAGAAGCTAACGACAAATAATCACCTCAAGTAATTAAATCAGTTTGTACGTTTCGAACTTTACCCCGTTATCCCCAAATAATTTGTATAAAACATAACGTTTTATAATAAAAATAAGTTTAACAGATAAAATTGGTTTTTCTCGAGTCGTCGAGACTTGGGTTAATCAAATATGAAATTTCAATATTTAATAAGTTTATGTCTCGCTATTGTTCTTGTAAATATTAGTTTTGGTTTTATTGAAGATTTTGTGTCCGGTCCGAGTTTAATATATTAAAGTCTTTTCGAGTTTAATATATTATACCGTCTCAAGTCTCAAAATGTTCAATGAATCCAATATCTAATATTGTAAGTCCGATAACGATCAATGATTTTCCAAACGTCCAAGTATAATAGACAAAATCCGTATAATAGACAAATTCCGTATTCAAATCCAAATCATGATTCCAAATATAATCCGCATCGTATCCACCCTCAAAATGTCAAATTTAATACCTCGTTGGTAAGATATATTTTACTTACCATTTATAAACAAATACATCTTTTTAACTCATGGGCTTTGACCCGATTAACAAGTTTAAACACAAACCTTAGCCCCATGTCATGGGCTATTAAGCCCACTATCCATTCAGTTTAATACAAACACAATCACAGATGCAAACATGACCCTCACGAATTAACCCATACTACATATTAGTAAACCAACAAGTCAAACACACCTTGTGTATTACATCCCTTTGTTAAAATTGTTAACCCAACTAATAACAACACTTACGTGGTGTTCTATTCTCGACCGAGACTCAAACCGAACGAGACAACAACCCTTGCGGGTTTCTCTTTTAGACCGAAACAACAAGCATAACGCACCCTCTTGGGTGTACTAGTGAACCGAACAACACCAACAATAGAATATATTAACTCCATTATGCCGAGACCATGGAAGGTCTCAGCTGTGAATCGGTCCGCACAACTTAACACGCAAGAACATAAGAACTAGGACTACATCAATATCAAAATTATTATCAAACTAAGTCTCAAATGGAGACATTAACCGAGACCAAAGACGAAGCAACCAAAGTGGGTTAACATCAAACTCGGTTCAACCATGATCAAAACCACTCGACTCAACTCACTGAGTCGACTCAGTGAGTTGGCTCGTTCACAACAATCACGATATTACATGTTTTTAACCACACGAAATTATTATCTCAAAGTTTATTCCGGTTTTTAAATCATAAAACTTGTTTTAAATCCACGAAACACATGTACACATAAATCGGTTTAAAAGAAATATATAAAAAAAACGGGCTTTCTCGGTTTACCAAGTCGAGAAGAGAGCGAGAGGACAAGGCGGTGGAGACGATGGCGCGTCGGTGATGCTGGAAAAAGAGAGAACGCGGCGGCAGTGGTGGAGGAGGAGGGTTTCTTGGCGCGTGCACATCAGAAATGAAACAAGGGTTTTAAGGGGTGAAGTTTGGTGGTGGCGGTGAGAGGTGGTGACCGGAGGTGGAGCTCCGGTGGCCGGAACAGTGGTCGGGAAAAATGTGAGAGGAGAGAGGTGAGGTATGGAGCGGCTGTGAGAAGCAGAAAATGAAATGTAACCCTAAAAAAATATAATAGTAGTATATATAGTGTTAGGGTTAGGGTTAGGGTTAGATTTGAAAAACCCTAGGGACTAAATCTGTCACAATCCAAGTCTAAGGGAAGAGGGATACAATTTACTGCAGGGACCATAGTTGTAATTTTTGCTATCTTTCATGAAATGAGGCTCGGGGCTCATTTAAGATAGCAAACGATCGATTCAAAACATGGGAATTTCACCATTGCGTTCAGAATAATTTTTCCAATAAAAACGACTATTCATACGCCTCGTTTCTCACGAATAATAAAATAACCAAATCAAATCGTCGGTTGTGCCAGTACGCGTTGTGTACAAATTTCACGTTTCGCGAGATAATTTTCACGTTTTAGAGTCAAAAGAGTCCGGAAAGGTTCGTAAATGAAAAATAGAGATAATCTCGTATAGAAATAGATCTGGAAAATTACTAGTTGTTACAGCCTCACTTCCTTAACGGAATCGCGACCTCGCGATTCAATTCAAGTTACTCGTTACGGTTGAAAAGAGATGAGTACATACACACGAGGATTCGTCGTCACGTTCTCACGTGAATTCAGGAATTTTTCACGAGCTTCGACGAGCTTTGTCGACAGGGATGCGACTTTACTAAAGTCATTCGATTTCACGGTTCATGATTTCGATAGGTTTCTCAACAAGGTTTAAACATTCATCAAATCTAGATCTCTCCTAGAGGAGTAGTGGTTGCCTCATCGGCAAGTCATTTCTTCACGATGTACATAAAAACGTTGCGATCACTGCTGAGTCCTGACGGTAGCTCGAATCTGTGCGCTACCGGTCTAACTCTATCAAGGATTTCAAAAGGATCAATACATTGAGAATTAGGCTTTTCACGTTTACTAAACGTATTACACCTTCTCATGGTGAATCTTTAAGCATCATCTCGGCTTTAACTGGGAATTCAAGAGGTTTACGTCATTTGTCAGCATAACTGTTCGGACGATTCGTGTGTAGCTTGCAACTCGGTTTCGATCTGAACGATCTTCTCAGTTGTCTCGTGAACAAGTTCGGGGTCAGTAAGTTGGGTATCCCCAATTTCTACGCATCAAGTCAGCGATCGGCACTTGCAACCGTATGGTGTCTAGTACAGTGCTGTGAAATACTGGAGTCGTAGGTATCGTCATAAGAGAATTTGGGCAACAGGAGGTGTTGATACCAACTATTGCCAAATTACGCAAGAACACAATATGTCCTCTAACACTTGAATGATTTTTCCACTTTGGCCATCAGTCTGGAGATGATACACAGTATTCATCCCCAAATCTGTTCTCATGGCTCTTTGGCGTGATTGCTGGGAATTTGATGTGAAACAACTGTCCCGATCAGAGAATGGTGGGAATCGACACTCTATACCGGGAAGTGATTTCCGATGAGTATTGACGAGCAAGTTTGCCAATACTGTAGTTTCATTGATTAGAGAAGGTGAGTAGATTAGGTAGGATTATCAACAATAACTCTGGTAGCAGCGCTAGATTTACCTCCAAGGTTTCGTTTATGATATAATTCATTATCCGGTAAGAAAGTAGCAAGGATCACTGGTACTTCCGAGGGACGAGTGAGAAGTTAGGCGGTTGTCCCAAAGAATCGCGGTTTCAGTTACTCCTTAGAGTCTCAAGATTTCTGCTGGGTGTGGAATCTCTGCCAAATAGAGAGTTTAGCGAGTTCAAGGTAAACTTATGAGGGAAGATGTTGATTGCCACAAACAATCAGTTGATTGAATCAGTAATGTACAAGGTACTCAAAACGGAAGGTACAACATTGATTGAACAACTTCGATTAAGCAATCCCGATTAGAAAGATGAACATCATCGATTGAGCACAAGGCTTAGAGTAGAGGCGACTGTAGCAAGGCTACAACAAAACATGGCCGATTAACAAATCCAAATCCAGGATGACGTCCAAAATCACAAAATCAAACAATCCAAATTCAATCAGAATCAAAACCAATCCAAACATAGTCAATATTGAATCCAAACGTAGCCAAAAATCAAATCCGAACGTGGCCAAAATCAATTCCAAACGTAGCCAAAATCAAATCTAAACGTGGCCAAAATCAAATCCAAACGTGGTCAAAATCGATTCCAAACATTCCAGTAAGCTCGGACAGGCTTATAACGCTCTTCAAGGGTTACAAATAAGTAACTCGGATTCAAAGGGTGCCAATCGGATCTAATTCGACCCGATGCAAAATGCGGCCAGACGGCGACAAATAGGAATTCCATATAAATGGAGAAGTATAGCGGTGCCAGAAGCATTATGGTTCATGAGGTGTTGTGATTCCAGTGTGTTGTGTGTGTGGAAGTAAGATTCCATGTCCGTGTACACACGCAAAATTGTACCATTCCAAAATCTAAAAGTCAACCCTGACATAATTCCATTATAACTATTCTGAGTATTGCAAAATTCACCTCTGAGTCGGACATAGGTGATCAGGCTATGTCCCACTGTCCCTGGTTGAATATAGGTGATCAGTCTATATTCACCCGAGGTTTAATGAATTTTGGAATACTAAGCCTAGTTATACTAGTAGTATGTCCATTATATCCAAAATCATTCCCAAAAATCACGACAAGTGTACAAACTCGACATTCAATAGTGAGATTACGCAAGGAAATAGCGTAACTCAGTGATAGGTTCGGTGCAAGTATAAGCATATGAAAATGCTTATAGTGAACAGCTAAAACGAGCGGATATAAAATATCCAAGAGTCAAGCACACATCTCAAACAAATATAAAATCAAGTATCTCATCAAATAACTCGTCAAATATATCATGAATATCTCATCTAATATCATCAATTATCTCGTCATATCAATTAAATCCTCAAATAAAATCATACGCGAGGCATCAGCTTGGCAGGCAGGCACGTGGCGGTCATAGGGTTAAGCTTTCATGAAAGTGGTTATAGTCCAGGTTTTAGAAAATAAACCCAGTTCTCTATAACCTGGGCTCTGATACCAATCTGTAACACCCCGAAAATCGGGTCCAGCGGAAGCATACATGTCACTGGAGTGCTACTCAATTGGTATCACAACACAAGGTTCAAAGAACGGTTTTACCTAAACCGTTTAGAAGAAAATTCATTATCAAAAGTATTAAATTTACATCATTCGAAAATAGTGTGGAAGTAAGGCCCATAAATAAATAAAGCGGTCCCAAATATAAATATCAGAGTCGTCTATGACCATGCCTCTTGCCAAGCACCTCCAGAGATAAGCTATAGCATTAAACCTGAAAATACATGCTAAAAGGGTCAGCTTACGCTGGTGAGTTCATAGGTTTTAGTTTAAAACAGTTTGGTTGAACCAAAAGGTTTTCAAGTTCAAATCATCATTCGCAAGCAAGTCAAGTTCAACGTAGGCTAACACTGCCTAAATCACGGTTTAAGAAAAAAGTATAATAGTGGACCAAGATAAGGGATTTGCTACACTGGACTAAGATCGATGAAACCACAAGTTCCACTAATACTTCCAAAACCAATCATTCCAATGTCATAACGAGATCTCAAGTAGGGCCCTAAGCGACTCTAGCCAGGCAACATGGCTATAGCAAGAGATTGCTACCCTGGTCTAGGCCGTAAGCAGATATCTATTCTTAGCTAGGCATCATGGTTATAGCAAGGGATTGCTACCCTAGACTAAGCCAACATCTACCGCAAGTCTAACTCTTAGCCAGTCAACAAGTTATAGCAAATCCAAAACGACGGTTAGGTCCATTCAAACTAGTTTAAATGTTTTCACTCATGAATACCAGATAAATCACGTAATGCCATCAAATAACCAGATAAATCACGTAATGCCATCAAATAACCAGATCAAATATATCAGCCAAATAGTCAAAATAGAGCAAACAGTTCACGTATACCAAATAAACAGTCATGAGTTTAGTTAAAAGCGAGCATGTATTCTCCCCCGAAAATAGTTATAAAACCGGTAAAAGTAGGGGCCATGAACTCACCTTAGCCACAGAAATGCAAGATCACAACTGACACGACTGGCATCGAGAAGCAAGACATAACGGTCTCAAGACATACAGCATGACGGTACACAGAGGTACAAGCACGACGGTACACAACGGTCTAGGATCGGCACAACCTAATACGTATATGTTATCTCAAAATATGTCTCGCAAAAATAATAAAGTCTATAAAAGACAATGTGTCGCAGTTTTCGTGGATTACTCAATTTTCAAAACTTATCAAAAGCTTAGTATCAACGTTTCGTGTGGTGTGGTAAGAAGACATAGACTCGACATACAACTCACGCCAAAGAGAAGAGACATCGATAAACTCGAGAGAATACTGACGAGGACTCAAACCAAAGAAGGCAAACCTAGAAGCTAACGATAAATAATCACCTCAAGTAATTAAATCAGTTTGTACGTTTCGAACTTTACCCCGTTATCCCCAAATAATTTGTATAAAACATAACGTTTTATAATAAAAATAAGTTTAACAGATAAAATTGGTTTTTCTCGAGTCGTCGAGACTTGGGTTAATCAAATATGAAATTTCAATATTTAATAAGTTTATGTCTCGCTATTGTTCTTGTAAATATTAGTTTTGGTTTTATTGAAGATTTTGTGTCCGGTCCGAGTTTAATATATTAAAGTCTTTTCGAGTTTAATATATTATACCGTCTCAAGTCTCAAAATGTTCAATGAATCCAATATCTAATATTGTAAGTCCGATAACGATCAATGATTTTCCAAACGTCCAAGTATAATAGACAAAATCCGTATTCAAATCCAAATCATGATTCCAAATATAATCCGCATCGTATCCACCGTCAAAATGTCAAATTTAATACCTCGTTGGTAAGATATATTTTACTTACCATTTATAAACAAACACATCTTTTTAACTCATGGGCTTTGACCCGATTAACAAGTTTAAACATAAACCTTTGCCCCATGACATGGGCTATTAAGCCCACTATCCATTCAGTTTAATACAAACACAATCACAGATGCAAACATGACCCTCACGAATTAACCCATACTACATATTAGTAAACCAACAAGTCAAACACACCTTGTGTATTACATCCCTTTGTTAAAATTGTTAACCCAACTAATAACAACACTTACGTGGTGTTCTATTCTCGACCGAGACTCAAACCGAACGAGACAACAACCCTTGCGGGTTTCTCTTTTAGACCGAAACAACAAGCATAACGCACCCTCTTGGGTGTACTAGTGAACCGAACAACACCAACAATAGAATATATTAACTCCATTATGCCGAGATTATGGAAGGTCTCGGCTGTGAATTGGTCCGCATAACTTAACACGCAAGAACACAAGAACTAGGACCACATCAATATCAAAATTATTATCAAACTAAGTCTCAAATGGAGACATTAACCGAGACCAAAGACGAAGCAACCAAAGTGGGTTAACATCAAACTCGGTTCAACCATGATCAAAACCACTCGACTCAACTCACTGAGTCGACTCAGTAAGTTGGCTCGTTCACAACAATCACGATATTACATGTTTTTAACCACACGAAATTATTATCTCAAAGTTTAATCCGGTTTTTAAATCATAAAACTTGTTTTAAATCCACGAAACACATGTACACATAAATCGGTTTAAAAGAAATATATAAAAAAGGGCTTTCTCGGTTTACCAAGTCGAGAAGAGAGCGAGAGGACAAGGCGGTGGAGACGATGGCGCGTCGGTGATGCTGGAGAAAGAGAGAACGCGGCGGCAGTGGTGGAGGAGGAGGGTTTCTTGGCGCGTGCACAACAGAAATGAAACACGGGTTTTAAGGGGTGAAGTTTGGTGGTGGCGGTGAGAGGTGGTGACCGGAGGTGGAGCTCTGGTGGCCGGAACAGTGGTCGGGAAAAATGAGAGAGGAGAGAGGTGAGGGATGGAGCGGCTGTGAGAAGCAGAAAATGAAATGTAACCCTAAAAAAATATAATAGTAGTATATATAGTGTTAGGGTTAGGGTTAGGGTTAGATTAGAAAAACCCTAGGGACTAAATCTGTCACAATCCAAGTCTAAGGGAAGAGGGATAAAATTTACTGTAGGGACCATAGTTGTAATTTTTGCTATCTTTCATGAAATGAGGCTCGGGGCTCGTTTAAGATAGCAAACGATCGATTCAAAACACGGGAATTTCACCATTGCGTTCAGAATAAATTTTCCAATAAAAACGACTATTCATACGCCTCGTTTCTCACGAATAACAAAATAACCAAATCAAATCGTCGGTTGTGCCAGTACGCGTTGTGTACAAATTTCACGTTTCGCGAGATAATTTTCACGTTTTAGAGTCAAAAGAGTCCGGAAAGGTTCGTAAATGAAAAACAGGGATAATCTCGTATAGAAATAAATCTGGAAAATTACGAGTTGTTACAATTAGACGAGGACCATGACTCCATAATTGTGTGTACAGAATCATGTTTTCTTTTTTTCTCTATTCTCCCGGTATCCATATTGATTGTGTTCACCTATACAAGACTAAGCATATGTAAAATACAAAATTAACAAATAACATCTCGTAGTTTGTTCATATATCAAGTCATAAAATAGCATAAAAAAGATAAAGTCAACAAATTAAATTACATTGAAAATTAACAATAAAACAAATTTTTATTCAAATGCTTCATTAACCATGCAAGATAACATAAACTATCCGAATAAAACATAACATAACAAAATAAAACAGGATGTCCATATCATGCATCATTGGCCACATAGAAAAGAAAAGCTTATTCGCATCAATCTTGGTTATGTTGCAACCACTTTAGCCTAGAATCATCACTCCGCATATTCAAAAACAATTCCCGTGTGACAGCATCTTTAATCAAATCCATAGCAAGATAACAAAGAGGACTATCATCTGTCATCATTCCACCATCTATCATGCCATTAAGGACTCACATACACCTACTAGCACTATAAGGATCATCTTTTTAACATCAGATTGTAAAATTTCTATAAGACGATCTTGTTTCTCATTTTGTGTAACCATGAACTCTTTAAACATTCTTGATCCTGTCGAGTCCCTCCCTTTTCGCTTCATCTGAACATTTTTTGGTTTCATAGTTAATTTAGTAGACTTGTTTACTTGTTTAGAAACTCCAACTTGGCTTGATGTTGGGACATCTTGGCCCACATCTTTCATTAAGTCTGTATAAAATCCTTCCTCTTGAGAATCTAGAGAATTAGAGATTTGAGTATATACTTCATATGTGTCTGCATTATCATCAAATTCTACACCTAAGGGTTCAAGGTTAGCAATAGGTGCCTCACTTGATGTACCTATATCCATACCGGGCGCCATTTCATTCACCCCACTAGCAACGGAATCCCCAAAGAGTTGATACCATGCATCTTGCAATTCTTTAGATGGTGGTTTTGTTCTAAATGGTTTAAAATTTTCATTTTCCTAAACAATAAATAATACATGGTTACAATTTATAATGATAAGAATGAGATGCTGACATCTTCCAATTTAAATGAATAAAAGAAATTTTACCTCAATTTTTTGGTCCCACCAAGCATCGGAACAATTGAGTTTACCGGTACTTTCATCCCAACCTAAACCAGTTTCTCCATTTTTCAAGGTCTTCCAAAGGGTAAATTGTCTTTTCATCCCATCAAACTTACTCTTTAATGATTTTTTGCTATTGAATTTGATGTTATGCTTTTTCTCAAACTCAGGCTGAAGTTGCATCCATTTAAAATCACAATTTCGGCCCTTCTTATTTTGATATGCGTTTAAGAAATCACATAAGTTCAAGACAGATTGTTCCGTCCAATTATAATTAGCTTTTGCGGTTTCATTAGTTGGGGCCATCTAGAAAGAAGAAACATATGTATCTCTTTAGTCAAGTTACATTAATCTACACTTCTACAGTCACATAGATTTGGACATTAGGCTGCTCAAATGAGCTATTGATCTTATAGCAGAAAACATAAAAAACATCGCCTACTTATGGAAGAAGGTATAACTCTTCAAATGCAGAATACAACTACTAATAAACAATGTGCCATTCGTCACAACACTAGAGTCAAATTGAATACAGAACACTAAATCTAGTGCCATACACATCTAGTAACTACATTAACCTACCTAGTCTCATGGATCGATAATTTCAGTCACAAAAACGTCCAATAACCTAAAACAGATACAATTTTTCCTTTATAAACAATACATTCCTCATCACTTCCAAAGCAATGTCACATTTGACACCTAGATCTCAAAAAAACCTGACTCTAATATCCGCACAGGACTTATCATCAACAGCAGAGACCTAAAATTTAACTAATACATTAATAATTAGAAATAGTGTAAAGTTCACTTCAACAACAAGTTTCATGAGACTTAAATATAATATCTGTTAAACACATCCATATGCAGAAATAACTATTAATTCAACTACTAACTTCGTAACATTTATACTGCGATAAAAATCACATTAACAAGACTAGTTATAACTACAGACGATCTTGATATCAACAAGTGACAGAGCTAAAATTATAACTACATGTTAAGCTGGATTCGTCTAATTACCTACAAGATGTTTCTCATTTCATCTAACCAAGCAACTGTCATAAAGATGGATTTAACTACAACAGAAGCAGCTTACATTTTCCCTCTTTATGATAGAGTAAGAAATAAACTTTGCCATTTTCATCATTTAAGATACAAACATACTATCCAATACAAATCATTATCCACTAAAGGTTTACACACACAAAATCCCGCATTTAACATATGCAATATACTCCAGATGACACTCACATTCGTACAACTACTCTAACAGACATTCCACGTCACATCACTAATCCTTTAAAGTTGCACAATTTTACACTCACAACATACCTTTTGTTCTACCCAAAAAACTAATTGATAACAACCTGCTTTCATCTTTACAATATAACTAGCCTCTAAAATCAACAATCCTACACAAAATAAACACTCCAACTGCTAATGATCATAACTACATCCTCATAAACTAACTGAGCCAAAAATCAACATATGCACCTTAACTACTATCATTAGCAACATTATCAACAACATATCATCACTACTAAACAAATTCACGTTTCGTGGAACAGACCGCTAAGTCAATCTCAAGCGCAAACATCTTGCTACAGTTTGTTATATTCGTCCATAGTTTTGTTCATCAGTATGTTTTGTTCAGTTGGTTCATGGTACGTGGTACATGTTATCATCTCTAATCATAAAGAAAGCCTGACCAACACGATCAAGCTCCATAGATATATACAAAGCAATTGGTATCATAATTTGATACACAATAATCGCCATAAGAAATGTGAAGAAAATCTCCAAGCCCCACCCGTAATACTTATAGTTATCTTCATCATCACCAGAATAATCTTTTCTTCTATAAAATAGCATAATATCAAGCTCGTCTCTATGACGCCTCAACCAAATAGCAGCAAACAATTGAACACAACCCAACAAGGAAAAACGATAAAAAAAATAATTTCCCTATTCATTCGAGCCTCAAGATAACTCCTTTTGGACTGTGCGCCTGAGTTATTAAGCATAACTTTGGTTTCCATACCAGTATACACCACAACTCCAACAGCCCATCTGGTGTTCTTAAGCACACAACCACGAAGAACAATATTCGAAGGACCAAGTGATACACGCTTCTGATCAATCTCCATAGCAGCCAAGAAACCATATATATTCCTATTAGGCTTTTCACACCTAATCACTCCACTGATATTTCCATCCTCATTGGTTCTTGAAATTGTTTCTTGTTTAGCATACCGTGTCTTTAGATTGGACTCACCATTTTTATTTATGGTTTGAATGTATGCAACACCAGTCGGATCACTAGTCGAAAGAAGCACAATATCACAAGGAATAGTCTCATTAGAAGAGAACTTTATGACGTCGCCTACTTGTATATCTTTCCATTTTTTTGGCTTATAAGTATTATTAACTAAAACAGACGATAACCGATTATTCTCAATCCTATCTGACCTATGTCTCCTCCAATCCTCATAAGCATCTTTAATAGCAGTAACTAACAAAACCAAACCATACTCAAAGGCAATATATAAGCAAATCGACCAAAAACCGCCAGCTGAGGCAGCTGGTTAAGAACAGCAATAATAAGGAAATAAACATATGCAACTCTATGAAACTGCTCAAACAAGTTCCTAGGCAAGAATGTTAAAACAGAATATTTACTAGTTCTAATGGAATTACTAGCAAATTCTAACGATTCGTTTGTTTTAAACGAATTACTAGCAAATTAATAATGCATGTTTTAACTGCAACGAAATGCTGTCAAACACAGCCACACAACTAGACAATTAAATAATAAGCATGCATGTCATATTTGCATTAAACAAAACAAGTTATTGGATCATACACACACTAACCTGTGACAGAAGTTGTGACAGCAATTGAGAGAAAAAAAAAGATGCGACATTGAAGATATATTACGTGATATATATTAGGGTTTTTATTAGGGATGGGGTAGGGGGTATTTTAGTCATTGAATATATCCACAACTCTTGTAAATATCCACAGCTTCAAAAGGAAGCATTGGGAAAAAAGATTTCCTAAAAAATTGCTACAACTCATTGCTCTCTTACCAAACAAACATCAAAAATAAAAAAGCTCATTCTCACCGCTCATTGCCCCAAAAAGCTCCGCGCCAAACATAGCCTGAACAAGGAAAACATCATATCTTGAGTGAGGCACCCTAATCTCCTCACAAAAGGTCTCAAGTTGACACTTCACCAGGTAAACATCTTGGGGTGGCCATGGAAAGGGCCTAAAAAGAACATGATTCTTTTCCATTAAATAAAACCAAAGTTATAATTTTTTTTTACTAAAAAGCTAAAAAGAACAAGATTCTTTTCCATTAAATAAAACCCACAAACATTAGCACAAATCTAACAAGCTACCAGCTTTCACATTTTAGCACATTCTAAAACACATAAAAAGCTAAAATTCAATAAACCAACAGATACCCACTAAAATTACACTATCAGAATCATACAAAACACATCTCAAAAAGAAGCTATAAACCCTAAAACAGGGATATAAAAAAAATACTCAATTCATAAAAAATGAAAATGAACATACTTTACACAAAATTTAGTAGCAAAAAGATGAAAATTTAGGGACAAAAATGGTACCTTTTGATGTGGGTATTGAAGAAGTGGGTGTGATTGTATGGGAATGAAGTGAAGAAGTGTGAGTGATTTTATGGAAATGAAGTGAAGAAGTGTTTGTTTGATGGATAGTTGTGGCTGCATTAAGTGTGAAAGTGAGATGAGGTGAGGCTGAAAAAGAGATGGGATATGGGATGAATGTAAAATGACTATTTTACCCTTCAAAATTAAAAAAAAAAGTAAGGGTAAAATGGTCACAAAATACACACAATGATCGAAATTTGAAAGTTTAGTACACACAATAAGAAAATAGAAAGATGACTACACACAACCATAAAAAGTGTCAAGTTAAATACATTTTCAAGCAATCAGCCCTTTAAAGTATTGTTAAAAGAGTGATTCTTGTGGATTTTGAGACTTGTGTGTTGTTTTAGCTTTTTAATAAGAGAATGTTTGTTTTTCAATAATAAACTAGTTTTCATTGTATTTAATTCATTGTTAATAGATTGGCATTGTAAATCAGAAATTTTCATTAAGTATATATCTTAGAGCCTCGGGTACAGTCAAGCCATAGGCTCAGTTGGCCGATCAGCCCAATCTACGGCGCAAGGAACCACACCAGGCTTCGGCTTGTCATGGTTAGTACCGCGGCCACCACCTCACGGCATTTTTTTTAGTGAGGTATATGTGGGTTTTACACCCATAGCACCACATTTACTCCATGGCATCACTTTTGTATCAAGGAGCGAATTTTTGGTGTCATGGAGAAAAGTGGTGTCATGGGCAAAAAGTGTTAAGGTGGCACCACTTTTGCCTATGACACCACCACATGACACCAACCATACCTAGCGTTCTAAATAAGTTTTCGTATCGAAGTTTTCATTATTTTTTACGCGCTAAACGAACATGGACGTATTTATAGTCAATTTTATCGGAAAAATAGTTTTAAGGTCAATGGAATAAATTAGAAATACTCGGGAAAATGTTTCGACACTCAAATTAGTCTCGATAACATTTTATTAGAAGAATAACCAAAGTTTCAGTTTAGGTCCTTGGGGGAACACTAAGGTTATACTTGAAGCCCTAGTACTATATAAACCCAACTATATTCACTTTTAGGTTTTTATTTCATTCTCTTGCACACTTAGCCGCCCCCTCTCCTCTCCAAAATCCGGCCACCTCTGAGCAACGCCACCGCCTACCACCACGTTACACCGCCACCTCCATCATCATTCTTGTGATCTCCCATCATTCCTATACACCGTACGAGCCCAAGAATCACCCTTCACCATCACTATGCGCTACTAACTCCTATTTCCGACCAAGATCCTTGTAGATCTGAGTGTTTTAAAGGTAGGACATAGCGTTTTCACACACGTGTGTGACTCGGTGTGAGTCAAACTCGTGTATAATGAGTTATTTTGGTTGTTTTGATTCAGTTTGGGTATAGAAACAAGTGGGTTTAATGTTTTTAATAACTAAAAACGTATACAAGCAAGTTTGGTATCATTTTCTTGTGGGTTTGGTGTCGACTTTTGGTCATGTCGTGGGTGTGCCGTGAGCTATACCTCACGGCCGAGGCTTAATAATCATGTTTTGAGGTCGAGTCAAGTCATGGTACAAGTCTTGAGTCGTGGTTAAGGTTTGGGTCGCATATTGTTGTCATTTGATTTTGTTTTGTTTCGGATCTAGGGTTTGGAAAACCCTCGATGCAGCTGAGAATTTGAGGTGAGGACTGGATTTGGATAATTGTGTTAAAGTTGTGTTTGTTGTGGGTTGTTGCCGAGAAAGACCAAGGGTCTGTGTGGTTTGTTTGTTTGTGCCGAGAATCGAAGCCGAGACCAATAGGGTCTCGGCCTATGATGATACATACTGTTGTTGTTGTTGCGTTGGATTTGGAAGGGGATACTTAGAATACGAGCCGTAGGATTTGGCCGTTAAATGTTGTTGACGTTGTTGGACTTGAGGCATTAATATCGTGAACTTATAATTAAATTGTGATGAATTGAGCCAAGTCGAGTGTCGCCGAGACTTCGTAGTCTCGTTGTGGCCTCGACAAGCCAAAAATGCTATTTAGACTTTATTTGGACTATTGACTATTGAGAATGACTTGTTGACCCGAGTATAACTTAAACTCGGATTAGTGACTCGAAATATGAGATGACTCGTTATATATGTAGATTTGAGGCTTAAATGACATTAGTAAACGATAACTTAAAAATATTAACTAACGAGTACATTGTTACTTAATATTTTAAAGTTTAAAAAGAAAATGTTAAATGACAAATGAAACGTTATTTAATATTTTTGCAAGTAAAAAGAATACGTGCAAATTATTTAATATTTCGATGGCACGCAAGTCGAGAAGTACTATTTATGAAAATATTTATGTTATATTGAGTTAGTGTCGAGTCACGGATCGGTTGATGTTAATATACCCGACCCACATGGTTATCGGACTTATGGGGCTGACGAGTCCAATAAGGGCCCAATAAACATGTAGGAGGAAACTTATTAACGAACAATTCATCCTTATGACTTATTGATGAACTCAAATAAGTACATTTTATTACTATCATTTATCCTATTAAATTGACTTGTTTTACTATATTATGTATGAGGATTGATACTTAATCGTTTACTTTTGTAATTCTCAGGTAAAAACAAGCATTTGGTGAAACTTGGCGATTTTGGACTAATAATGGAGCAAAACGTGCATAAAGTGAAGAGTCTACTGAAATGAAGAAGATCAAGACTAATCTGCTCCAGATGCGCCGCATCTCACTATCAACATGCGCCGCATCTCTATCAAGATATCACCAGATACGATCCAAGATACAAGAGGACATGCGCCGCATCTAATCATGGAGTTACGCCGCATCTTCTGGCGGTGTACGAATATTCCTGAATATTATAATCTTGGACCCCACGCGAAGTTAAGTACATGCGCCGCATCTACTTAAGTAGATGCGCCGCATCTTCCCTCAGACACAAACTATAAATACCCCGTAGACCAGAAGAGATTCGGAGATTCGGAAGTTCGAAAACCTAAAGACCGAACAGAAGAGAAGGACGAATTCAGTCAAGAAGGCAGCACAAGACACACCCAAATCGAAGATACAAGAGCTGTAAGAAGGTGCTGCATGTATTTAATTCATTAAGTAGTTTTGTTTTATTGTTTTAGCAAACTTTAATTCATCAGGATTGGTGGCTTGTGTAATGTGACAACGGAAAGATTGCACTCCCTTTAATACTTGCTTTCCCATCAATTAAAGTTTATATGTTGATGTCTTTGGTTACTACTTATTAGTGCATTGACCACCTCTGTGTTTATTAGTGGCTTGCGGGCACCCGACTGCGGGACAAGGTGTGGCTCCCACGGTTGTTTCTAAATTGATCACTTAGGAATAACTTTTAGACATAAGTCGTCATTAAGGGTTTACTCGCCGATAAGAATAGGACCAACGAGAAAGGGTTAATTACATACACTTCATATAAAGCTATCAATAAAACAAGTGACAAACTACTTAATCATAAGGACAGCCCTCTTATTGTCTCTAGTATCTATCTGTGTACGTGTGTGCTACTTGCTGATTCGTGCCTATTTGTTTATTTTATTATTTAATTGCAAACAAAACTGTGCCAGTCTCTCAGGCTGAAACCCCCTTGCGTTAGGATATTAAAATACTGATTAGATTAACGAGATTATACGTTCCACTCTTAGTGATCGACACTCTACTTACCATTATCTTCATACTGACCGGGTACACTGCTCGTTAAGTGTGTGTGTTATTGATAAGTCGGCTAAATATAAATTTAAAACTTGAGTAGGCATTAAAACTGCTAAACCGCAACGACACATCACGCGCATCAAGTTTTTGGCGCCGCTGCCGGGGAGTGAATTGTTATTATCTGTTAATTTGATTTAGTATTTTAATAGAAAAACCTAATTAAAATACTCGTGGTGTATCTTGATTTTTTTTTTCTTTTTATTAGATTAATTGCATCATTGTACTATTTTGCATATTTGTTGTATTGTGTGTTATTTGTTTGCTTTTGTTTTTATTTTTGTGTGTTTTATTTTTGTTTCGTGTGTTTTATTTTTTGTTTTTATTTTTCGTATTTTTCTGTTCTGCTATCGTTGTACTGTGCTAAATCAAACGATACGGCGCATCTGATCTCTCAGATACGGCGTATTGCGTTTAATTTTTATATACAACGCGTTTAATTAATTCGATACGACGCATCTTTTCCCCAAGATACGGCGTATCTGTTTTTAATAAGAAAATTTTTCTAAGCGATAAAGTAATACGACGCATCTGCTTTTGTAGATACGGCGTATCTGTTTTGATAAATTTTTTTTTTCTAAACGTTAACGCCATACGACGCATCTTCTTTTGAAGATACGGCGTATCTATTATTTTAATTAAAAACAGTTTGCGAATTATTAAACAAATACGGCGTATCGATTTCCGTCGATACGGCGCATCTTACTGAATCAAAAATCTTTTATTTTTAAACGTAACGAAAATACGGCGCATTAACTTTCGTTAATACGACGCATTTAATTTTAATTAGATAAATTGATTTTTGATTGATTAATTCGATACGGCGCATTCATAAATTTAAAGCGGCGTATCTATTTTCTGAATAAAAGTCTGATTTAATTTTAACGATCATAAGATACGGCGTATCCAACTCTTTGGATACGGCGCATCGTCTGCAGATATCAGCAACTTTTATTTTTCTAATTTCCGAACGGAAAATACTCCGACTTACCCTTATACCTGGAAACTTTTACTTTGAAATCTTCTTGTCCTTAATTTTCAGGAACGATGTTCGATATTTTCCCAAACTGGTTCGGAAAGGCCCAAAGAAACCTCACTATGGAAGAGTTTGCACTACTAATCGCTGAAGCCAATGAAAAAGAACATCATGAAGCAAGAAACTTTATCACTGAATTCAAAGGCAGTCATGAGCTGTTACTAAAGGAACAAAACAATATGATCAATGGGTTGGCAATTGAAGTGCACCAATTGTCAACGGTGCTTAACAAGGTTCTTTTGGTAAGGCACGATCTGAAAGGAATTACAACTAGAGGCGGAAAGTCAACCTTTCAAATCGGAGAGACGCCCGAGGATGACAGTACAAACAAAACTTCCCCTGAATCTTTATCACCTGAGCAAGAGCAACCTAAAGAGACTGATCCAGAACCTGTGACTAGAAAAGAACCTTCTGTTGAACCTAAACGATCAACACCACCTTTCCCACACAGGGCAAGGATAGAGAAAGAAGATGCCTATCAAAAGAAATTCCTGGAGAATCTCAAGCTGCTGCAGCTTAGTATACCATTTATGGAAGCCCTAGTGCAAATGCCAAAATACAACAGACTGTTAACAGTCTGTTTGGTTACTACATGCGCCGTATCTGCTTAAACAGATGCGACGCATCCTATCCTTTATTTCATTTTCATTTTAATTTTCGACTTTAAAACTATTTATCAGTTTATTTTAATGCGGCGCATCCCTGGTTAAGGATGCGGCGCATCTTTATTCTGATCCGTATTAATTCCAGGCTCGATACGGCGTATCTTCTTCAATAAGATACGGCGCATCGACTGACCTGATGATTTTCAGTTTTAATTATTTTTTTTTTTTTTTAGTTTTATTTTTCCTAACTACTAATGTATTATGCAAGTTGAACCTTTCTTATCTTAGGTGTGTTTTAAAAGTGTTGGTGGTATTATAGTTTCCTGGATTTTCTGTGGATAAATCAAGTATGAAGCTTTAACGTTCTAATCCACAAGAAAGATGATTTTTGCTCATATACTAATGGAGGATCATACCGAGCAAATCTCAGGGGAGTTTTTCCGTTCTAATTCTTTTTATTTCCAGTTTTTAACCTTTTATGCAAACAACGAGGACGTTGTTTAACTTAAGTGGGGGGATAGGAGAATTAGAACACTTAACAATTACTTGTCCTAAACTTTTTCAAAAATTATGTGTAACACCCGGTAATTTTCCAAAACCTTTCTAGCCAATTAATTTAAAACTTTGCATTACCTGAGAACTTAAACTTTTTATTGAACTTGTTTGGGCTTGAGAAACGAGAATTATTGCGAGAAAACGAGAATATTGTCCCTATTAGTGAACCAGCACAACCTACAAAGCACGAAACGTATCGTATTTGTCAAAAATATTGATTTTTGAAAATAGTGCAAATTTATACTCGTTTTTATTGGAAAAATCATTTCGTGAACGATGGCGCAAGTTTCGTAATTTTTCGAGTCCGTTTGCTATGTCGTTTGAGCCCCGAAGCGTTTATCGTTAGAAGTTTACTACGTTGGCAACTATAACCCCTAAACTAACAACTTTACTCTACCCTACACTTTCAAAAATTACAAAACCCACCCTATACTTCTACCCAAGTATATATACCCCATCACACCCCACACCACTAATTTTTATTCACAAAACACACACACAAATATCTTTAACACCCTTTCTCTCTCTCTTGAAGTTTCCGGCCGGCCACCCTCCGGCGACACCAGCAGAATCCGGCGACCCTCGCCGGAATATTTTTCCGGCCACCCTTTTTCTTGTACGATCTTGTAGATCGGGATACCCTCATCACCACCGTACCACCCACGCACCCCCAAACACCCCCGTTCGCTCTCACGCGCCACCACCGACGACGCCGCCACCACCACAAGCTACCACCACCTTCCTATTCATTTCTCTTGACGGTAAACGCGCCCACGCGCCTCCCCATACCCATTTTCATTTATATTTTTGAAACCCTAATTCGTTCTTTCAAAATAAATCCGATTTATCTATGTTTTTATTTATAAAACTTGTTTTAAAAACTTGTTAAAACCCCTCGTGTGGAAAACCCTCCCCTCCTCTCTTCTTCTCGGCAGTTGACTCGGTCAACTCACCGAGTCAACTCGGTTGACTCGGTGAGAGTTTGATGTTTTTGATATTTATTTGTTCTTGTGATTATTTCTTTCGATGTGGAATAATATTTGTCGAGTTTGGTATTGTTTGAGGTTCGGTTGGTTGTGACAGTTTTGGCAGCCAACATACGGCGAAGCCAAGCCGTGACTCGTGGTGAGTCACGGCGAGGCGTGGTGCATAGATAGTTTTAGGACTTAGTGGTGTTTGATTGTGCTCGTATATGGAATTGAGTTTGTGTGGTGTTGATAGTGTTTGTGTTTGTCTCGGATTCGGCTTGAGCTGAGAGCCCATTGGCTCGGGTTAGTGTTGAGCCGTGACTCAAGTGAGTCCCGGCGATGTTTATACATTATTTGTTTACTTGTTATTGTTTTAATACGGTTTCGGCAATATTTTGACATGGGTTAACACGACGAATAATAATAAACTTGACTAATAAAACTATGAAACCTAAAATACAATTGATATAGTTAAGTGGATTTGAATATCGGACTTGGATCCGTATTATTATTATTTGTGATGGACAAGATTTGGACGTATTGGATTTACGGTGTTAGTTATTTGGACTTATGGACCCTTTGGTACGAAAATTACGAAATGGTCGATAAACTAAACAACTAATATATACGGGAATAATGTGTCCAAATATATATTGAATTGTGACGTTTAGTGATAAAATTTGGTAATTTGATGTTAATAAGTACCTAATCAAAGAGTCGTTGACTCGGGAAAATGTTCTATAAGCGGGCAGGTCATGCCGAAATTTTGTAAAATCTTTTGTAACACTTAAACGTTTAAGATTTATAAACTATTTAAAAACCTTTTCATTTATATTACTTTCAACGTTATATTTTGGAAAAATGGGAAAAGCCGAGACTTGTTATTAATGTGTTATAGTTTATTTGCGTGTGTCTTTCATTTCTTTTCGACGACTTTCTTTGAGGAGCTCTTTCGTCAACTCTTGTCTTTCTTGAGTTTCTTTCGTTTCGCCGACGTATTCGTTTTCTAACTTTCTTGTCTTCCACACGAGACTTAACGTATTTTCTTTCAAACGCCATTGAAACTAAAAACCTTTTATACGAGTATTATTTATTAAATCATTTTGGATATTATATCTGAGTTATTTCATTAATTGATTAGGTTGTGCTGAGGTTCATTTGCTGTGCCGTACCATCTGATTGTTATCTCATTCTCTCTGTGACTAAGGTGTGATTCATAGCCCCACTTGCGCGCTATTAAATATTTATAAATCCCGTGGGGGAGATACATGCTACTTACTGTTTTTTTTTCTGAGCACAATTGTTTATTGTATGCTATTCCTGATTGACGCTATGAATGCTAAGTACCTTCCTTGCCAAAAGCAAGTCCCTCGATCATGAACCATTAATCACCTGCGGGTGAGCGCGATTATAGTTTATAGGCCTATAGGATTTGACCATCCCACCCCTGTTGACCAGGTAGGCAACATGGGTGTTCTATAATTGAGTTAACTAGGTATTTGGCAAGATACCTGGCTTTGGGGGCAACTATTATGATTATGAAATTCCGCGGTTATTGTCGACTTACGCCAGAGTTTCTGGTGCTGGTTAACGCTTTGTGTGTCATGAGCTTAGCAAATCCAGAAAATTATGTGACGCTTACTTGATATTTGCATTTGTTGCTTATATCTTCCAGACTAAAATCTTGTGCTCAACAAATTTTTATTAAACCTATGGATTACACTCAACCTTTGTGTTGACTTTTTAAGCATGTTTATCTCAGGTAATTGATTTCTGAAGTGTGCACGAGGAAGGGCTGAAGGTTCCGGATGGCTATCTGTGGGTTGTGTTTTGTTATTTCTATCTAAATTTTCCGCTGCAAACTACTTTATTTTTCCGCTGCAAACTATTTTATTATCCGCTGCTAAATGTGTTAAGAGTCTTTTGAACTCTAATGGTTGAACTTTGTATTTGAATGTGGTATTTTATTAAAACGTCTCGTTATGAGATCGTTTATCTATGATTTTGACTCACTACCCCTCGAGTAATACCCCTAACTATGTTCCGCTGCCATATTCCGAGTTGGGGGTGTTACAGAATGGTATCAAGAGCCAAGGTTTATAGAGAACGAGGTCATACTCGACTATAAACATTTTCCGTGTGAGTCAAAACATTTTCCGAAATCGATAGCCATCAGCCTTCCGTGCCGCTTCACTCGTAAGTACTTTATTACTGTATGTTTGGATTTTCACTACTATTTCATTTTTATATGAAACTATTTTATAAACATTTGGCTAGAAATTTTTATACTTGTCCCGATGCTCCATGGAGAGTATTACGGCTACATCAATTCCCACCGGCCAATTATCAGTTGCACCCGTCGATCACCCCCTTGCACCACCGAGTCCAGAAATGGACCCACACCCTATTAATGTACCTCACCCGGATGATGAGAAGATGGATGATAATGATGAGAAGATAGGAGACCGTCAGTAGGGATTAGTGATCATCTTTATTATGGTAGTTTATAATTGTAGTAGTGGTTTACCTTGTACGTACTGAACTGACTAGTTTCGGTTAGTAGATTTGATAAGAAACTTGTAGTCGTTTTGCATATCTTGCATGACTGATGACAAGTATCGAATCTACGATGTATTTTGGTGATGTACTATTATGATGTTGAATGGACGCTATATTATGATGTATCATTGTATTGTTTACTTTTGTGTTATGATTCTGTTATGTTAATCAAATACTTATAATGTTTTACATTGTGATGATTGATAGAATCATGCCACCTAAGAAGATGACCCCGGCTGCAATCCAGAAACTAATTGAAGAAGGCATAGCTGCGGCCCTCGCCGATCAAGCAGGTGCTAATAATCAAAATGCTGGGCAAGCAGGAGTGCAGCATGTCCCGGAGAACCGTTCCTGCACCTACAAAGAGTTCATGAGCTGCAAGCCCACTACTTTCAAAGGAATCGAGGGAGCTGTCGGCTTAACACAGTGGTTTGAAAAGATGGAATCTGTGTTCTTGAGGAGTAACTGCACGGAAGACTGCAAGGTAAAGTATGCCACAGGAACCTTGATTGAACATGCATTATCCTGGTGGAATGCATATGCTCAGGATATTGGGTTGGAGAGAGCTTACAGTATGTCTTGGGAAGACTTCAAGAAGGAAATGATGAAAAAGTATTGCTCCCGCAGTGATATGAGAAAGTTGGATACTGAATTCTATTACTTGGCTGTGAAAGGTGTTGATCTTGCCACCTATGTTCGTCGATTCCAAGAGTTGAAAGTCTTTTGTGCCCATATGGTACCGGATAATGAGAAGCTGCTTGAAAAGTTTATTGGTGGTCTACCAGCTAGTATTGAAGGGCTTGTAACGTCATACAACTCGCAGACCTTGGATGATGCAATCCGTGTAGCTGAACGACTAATGGATCAGGCCATCAAGAATGGAACAGCTCAGAAGGGTAACAACTTTGATCATAAGAGGAAGTGGGATGACTACAGAAGGAACAACAACAACAACAACAACAACAACAACAACTACAACAACCGCAACAACAACAATAACCAGTACCGCAATAACAATCACCACAATCAGCAGAACCGACGCCAAGAGGCTGTCAGAGCATATGTAGCTGCACCAGCACAGACTGGGGGATATGCTGGAAAGTATCCGTACTGTGAAAAATGTAACCATCACCACCCTGGACCGTGCACTGCGAGATGTCAGAACTGCAACAAGGTTGGGCATGTTGCTAAGAACTGTAAGGGAAAAGCTGTGGCTACAGGGAGTAATGCACAGCCGGTTGTAACATGTTTTGGATGTGGGGAGCGTGGACATTACAAGAGCCAGTGCCCGAAAAATACTGGACAAAAGACCGAAGGTGCTCGTGGCAGAGCATACGTGCTGGGAAATGGAGAGCAGTATCAGGACCCAAATGTCGTTACCGGTACGTTTCTACTCAACAACCTTCGTGTTAAAGTCTTATTTGATTCTGGTGCCGATATGAGCTTTATATCTTCTAAGATTTCACCGCTACTAAATCTCACCCCTACCATACTAGACACCAGTTATAGTATTGAACTAGCTAATGGGAATCTGGTTAATACTTGCACCGTAATCCGAGACTGTACCTTAAACCTTCTAGATCACCCGTTTAGCATCGACCTTATGCCCATTGAACTCGGAAGCTTTGACGTAGTTGTGGGAATGGATTGGTTGTCCAAACATCGAGCCATCATTATTTGCGGTGAACGGGTTGTTCATATCCCTCTTGATGACGAGACTTTGGTTGTCCGCGGAGACCGTAGTGGAACCCGTTTGAGTATTATCTCCTGCATTAAGACTTTGAAGTACATCGAGAAAGGTTGTCATGCGTTCTTAGCACAAGTGTCCAAGAAAGAGTCTGGAGAGAGGCGACTCGAGGACGTCCCGATTGTGCGTGATTTCCCTGAGGTATTTCCTGAAGATCTACCTGGACTTCCACCAGCTCGACAAGTGGAGTTCTTAATCGACCTAGTTCCGGGAGCTGCACCCGTGGCTCGTGCACCGTATCGACTCGCTCCTACCGAAATGCAAGAACTGTCTAAGCAGTTGCAAGAGTTGTTGGATAAAGGGTTCATCCGACCTAGTTCATCACCGTGGGGAGCACCGGTGTTGTTCGTAAAGAAGAAAGATGGTTCGTTTAGGATGTGCATTGACTATCGCGAATTGAACAAGCTGACAGTGAAGAATCGCTACCCGTTACCGAGAATTGATGATTTGTTTGACCAGCTGCAAGGATCAGATTACTACTCGAAGATAGATCTGAGGTCAGGTTACCACCAACTTAGAGTCCGGGAAGAGGATATTCCCAAAACGGCGTTCAGGACTCGCTATGGTCACTATGAATTCAAGGTAATGCCATTTGGTTTGACAAACGCACCGGCTGTATTCATGGACCTCATGAACTGAGTGTGTAAACCATACTTGGACAAGTTTGTCATAGTCTTTATCGATGATATTTTGATTTACTCCAAGACTGAAGAAGAGCACAAGCAACATCTGACGACAATTCTCAAATTACTCAAGGAAGAACAACTGTATGCCAAATTCTCTAAGTGTGAATTTTGGATTCGCAGAGTACAATTTCTTGGTCATGTGATTGACAACAAAGGGTTGCATGTAGATCCCGCGAAGATTGAAGCTATTGAGAATTGGCCAACACCTTCTAATGCTACAGAGATCCGACAATTTTTGGGATTAGCCGGGTATTACCGGAGATTCATCGAGGGATTCTCCAAGGTTGCTAAACCATTAACTGCATTGACTCAGAAGAATAAGAAGTATGAATGGGGAAATGATGAAGAAGAAGCATTCCAAATCCTGAAGCGAAAACTGTGTAGTGCACCGATTTTGGCGTTGCCAGACGGAGTGGAGGATTTTGTGGTATACTGCGATGCATCCTATCATGGTTTAGGAGCAGTTCTGATGCAGAGAGGGAAAGTCATGGCATATGCTTCCCGACAACTTAAGACCCACGAGGAGAAGTATACTACGCATGATTTAGAGTTGGGCGCAGTGGTTTTTGCACTCAAGATATGGAGACACTATCTATACGGGACGAAGTGTGTCGTATACACCGATTACAAGAGTCTTCAGCATATCTTAGATCAGAAGGAGCTGAATATGAGACAACGACGATGGTTAGAAACTCTAAGTGATTACGACTGTGAAATCAGATATCACCCAGGAAAGGCAAACGTTGTTGCTGATGCCTTGAGCCGTAAGGAACGACTGAAACCCCTACGAGTTCGAGCTCTAGTTATGACCATCAATTCGAACCTTCCCGCTCAAATTCTCCGTGCTCAAGAAGAAGCAGTAGAACAAGAAGGTCTCCAGGATAAGAGCCTTCAAGGAATGATACAAAAGAAGTTTGAGAGACGTTCGGATGGAACGTTGTGTTATAAAGGAAGAAGTTGGGTGCCACGTCATGGAGGACTGCGAGACTTGATTATGCACGAGTCTCATAAGTCAAAATACTCTATTCACCCAGGATCCGACAAAATGTATCATGACCTCAAGGAACTGTACTGGTGGCCGAATATGAAAGCTGAAGTTGCTGACTATGTTCGAAGGTGTTTGACATGCGCAAAAGTTAAGGCCGAACATCAGAAACCGTCTGGTCTTCTACAACAGCCCGAGATTCCCGAATGGAAGTGGGAACGGATCACAATGGATTTCGTCACTAAACTCCCAAGGACTGCAACTGGTTTTGATGCTATATGGGTCATAGTCGATCGATTGACGAAATCAGCACATTTTATACCGATCAAGGAAAAATACGGCATGGATAAGTTAACAAGGCTCTATGTGAAGGAGATAGTATCGAGACATGGAGCTCCCATATCTATCATCTCCGACAGAGATGGCAGGTTTACTTCAAACTTTTGGTGGTCGCTTCAAGATTCCTTCGGTACAAAACTCGACATGAGCACTGCATATCACCCACAAACAGATGGCCAGAGTGAAAGGACGATTCAGACATTGGAGGATATGCTCCGGGCCTGTGTAATTGATTTTGGAAATGGGTGGGATACACATTTGCCTTTGATCGAGTTTTCATACAACAACAGCTACCATGCAAGTATCAAGGCTGCACCGTTCGAGGCATTGTATGGTCGAAAGTGTCGATCACCCATTTGTTGGGCTGAGGTAGGAGAAGCTCAGCTCATTGGGCCGGATCTTGTTCGAGAGACCACAGAAAAGATTGTGCAGATTAAAGACCGATTGAAGATCGCGCGAGACCGTCAGAAAAGTTACGCAGACGTAAGACGCAAACCCCTTGAGTTTCAGGTTGGGGATAGAGTTATGTTGAAGGTTTCACCATGGAAGGGAGTGATTCGTTTCGGCAAGCGGGGAAAGCTGAACCCCAGGTACATAGGACCGTTCAAGATTCTGAACCGAGTTGGTCCTGTAGCTTATAAGCTAGAATTACCACCAGAGCTCAGTAGGGTACATCCTGTATTCCACGTGTCAAATTTGAAGAAATGCTTGTCCGATGAGACAGCCGTGATTCCACTCGATGAGATTCAAGTTGATGAGCAACTGAACTTTATTGAAGAACCTGTAGAGATTATGGAGCGTGAGGTCAAACGATTAAAGAGGAGCAAAATTTCCCTTGTGAAAGTCCGCTGGAATTCCAAGAGAGGACCCGAATTCACCTGGGAACGCGAGGACCAGTTCAAACGCAAATATCCTCACCTCTTCGAAACCGGAACTGATAAGTTGAACTGAAATCCGGGACGGATTTCCCAATATGATGTATGTGCTGTAACACCCGGTAATTTTCCAAAACCTTTCTAGCCAATTAATTTAAAACTTTGCATTACCTGAGAACTTAAACTTTTTATTGAACTTGTTTGGGCTTGAGAAACGAGAATTATTGCGAGAAACGAGAATATTGTCCCTATTAGTGAACCAGCACAACCTACAAAGCACGAAACGTATCGTATTTGTCAAAAATATTGATTTTTGAAAATAGTGCAAATTTATACTCGTTTTTATTGGAAAAATCATTTCGTGAACGATGGCGCAAGTTTCGTAATTTTTCGAGTCCGTTTGCTATGTCGTTTGAGCCCCGAAGCGTTTATCGTTAGAAGTTTACTACGTTGGCAACTATAACCCCTAAACTAACAACTTTACTCTACCCTACACTTTCAAAAATTACAAAACCCACCCTATACTTCTACCCAAGTATATATACCCCATCACACCCCACACCACTAATTTTTATTCACAAAACACACACACAAATATCTTTAACACCCTTTCTCTCTCTCTTGAAGTTTCCGGCCGGCCACCCTCCGGCGACACCAGCAGAATCCGGCGACCCTCGCCGGAATATTTTTCCGGCCACCCTTTTTCTTGTACGATCTTGTAGATCGGGATACCCTCATCACCACCGTACCACCCACGCACCCCCAAACACCCCGTTCGCTCTCACGCGCCACCACCGACGACGCCGCCACCACCACAAGCTACCACCACCTTCCTATTCATTTCTCTTGACGGTAAACGCGCCCACGCGCCTCCCCATACCCATTTTCATTTATATTTTTGAAACCCTAATTCGTTCTTTCAAAATAAATCCGATTTATCTATGTTTTTATTTATAAAACTTGTTTTAAAAACTTGTTAAAACCCCTCATGTGGAAAACCCTCCCCTCCTCTCTTCTTCTCGGCAGTTGACTCGGTCAACTCACCGAGTCAACTCGGTTGACTCGGTGAGAGTTTGATGTTTTTGATATTTATTTGTTCTTGTGATTATTTCTTTCGATGTGGAATAATATTTGTCGAGTTTGGTATTGTTTGAGGTTCGGTTGGTTGTGACAGTTTTGGCAGCCAACATACGGCGAAGCCAAGCCGTGACTCGTGGTGAGTCACGGCGAGGCGTGGTGCATAGATAGTTTTAGGACTTAGTGGTGTTTGATTGTGCTCGTATATGGAATTGAGTTTGTGTGGTGTTGATAGTGTTTGTGTTTGTCTCGGATTCGGCTTGAGCTGAGAGCCCATTGGCTCGGGTTAGTGTTGAGCCGTGACTCAAGTGAGTCCCGGCGATGTTTATACATTATTTGTTTACTTGTTATTGTTTTAATACGGTTTCGGCAATATTTTGACATGGGTTAACACGACGAATAATAATAAACTTGACTAATAAAACTATGAAACCTAAAATACAATTGATATAGTTAAGTGGATTTGAATATCGGACTTGGATCCGTATTATTATTATTTGTGATGGACAAGATTTGGACGTATTGGATTTACGGTGTTAGTTATTTGGACTTATGGACCCTTTGGTACGAAAATTACGAAATGGTCGATAAACTAAACAACTAATATATACGGGAATAATGTGTCCAAATATATATTGAATTGTGACGTTTAGTGATAAAATTTGGTAATTTGATGTTAATAAGTACCTAATCAAAGAGTCGTTGACTCGGGAAAATGTTCTATAAGCGGGCAGGTCATGCCGAAATTTTGTAAAATCTTTTGTAACACTTAAACGTTTAAGATTTATAAACTATTTAAAAACCTTTTCATTTATATTACTTTCAACGTTATATTTTGGAAAAATGGGAAAAGCCGAGACTTGTTATTAATGTGTTATAGTTTATTTGCGTGTGTCTTTCATTTCTTTTCGACGACTTTCTTTGAGGAGCTCTTTCGTCAACTCTTGTCTTTCTTGAGTTTCTTTCGTTTCGCCGACGTATTCGTTTTCTAACTTTCTTGTCTTCCACACGAGACTTAACGTATTTTCTTTCAAACGCCATTGAAACTAAAAACCTTTTATACGAGTATTATTTATTAAATCATTTTGGATATTATATCTGAGTTATTTCATTAATTGATTAGGTTGTGCTGAGGTTCATTTGCTGTGCCGTACCATCTGATTGTTATCTCATTCTCTCTGTGACTAAGGTGTGATTCATAGCCCCACTTGCGCGCTATTAAATATTTATAAATCCCGTGGGGGAGATACATGCTACTTACTGTTTTTTTTTCTGAGCACAATTGTTTATTGTATGCTATTCCTGATTGACGCTATGAATGCTAAGTACCTTCCTTGCCAAAAGCAAGTCCCTCGATCATGAACCATTAATCACCTGCGGGTGAGCGCGATTATAGTTTATAGGCCTATAGGATTTGACCATCCCACCCCTGTTGACCAGGTAGGCAACATGGGTGTTCTATAATTGAGTTAACTAGGTATTTGGCAAGATACCTGGCTTTGGGGGCAACTATTATGATTATGAAATTCCGCGGTTATTGTCGACTTACGCCAGAGTTTCTGGTGCTGGTTAACGCTTTGTGTGTCATGAGCTTAGCAAATCCAGAAAATTATGTGACGCTTACTTGATATTTGCATTTGTTGCTTATATCTTCCAGACTAAAATCTTGTGCTCAACAAAATTTTATTAAACCTATGGATTACACTCAACCTTTGTGTTGACTTTTTTAAGCATGTTTATCTCAGGTAATTGATTTCTGAAGTGTGCACGAGGAAGGGCTGAAGGTTCCGGATGGCTATCTGTGGGTTGTGTTTTGTTATTTCTATCTAAATTTTCCGCTGCAAACTACTTTATTTTTCCGCTGCAAACTATTTTATTATCCGCTGCTAAATGTGTTAAGAGTCTTTTGAACTCTAATGGTTGAACTTTGTATTTGAATGTGGTATTTTATTAAAACGTCTCGTTATGAGATCGTTTATCTATGATTTTGACTCACTACCCCTCGAGTAATACCCCTAACTATGTTCCGCTGCCATATTCCGAGTTGGGGGTGTTACATTATGCTTAAAATGTGCTTAATATATCAAACTTAAAAATTTTTTAGCATGTTTTTGTTTAAGATCTAAGTTGCATAACTGCACACATGACGTTATTTTCAAAAATTGTGATTTTTCCAAAATTCACAAATCTATGAGTGTGCCGGTGACTTGTAAACTTTAGAACTTGGCTTGTATACTATTCGAGACCACCATAATGAGTATTATTTATTTAATTGGAATGACTTATCTAACTTGGTAAAATTCTAGGATTACACCAAATAGCCTTTATATGTTATGTGTTATTAACTAGCTACACTGGTTAGTTAACCCCCGTATAAACCCTTTTGTTACTCTCATTTTTAGAGTAAGATACCCCTAGAAAAACACTCAGAGCCATTCCTTTCGTTTCTTACACCTATGTTTAAAATGTTTCGTTACACCCTTACACCTTAGCCTACCCTGTAGATTAGAATCCGTGGTTGGTTAATTGCTATAGGCAGAGTGTGTTTCCTTACATTACCTGTGTTCGCGTGCGTAATTCATTATATATGGTTAGGTCGGGAAATTGCACAATGCAAATTGGAGTGAAAGTAAATATTGTATATCTTTTGAGTTTATTTTTCGTGTGTTTACTACTTTCACTATTAGCGTTATTTCTGAAGTTATGAAAAGTATGAATAAAAATTATCCGGAAAGAAAGTTGTAGTGATGTGGTGAAATTTTACACATCTATGTTTATGTTTCAAAAAAAAAAAAAAAAAAAAAAAAAAAAAAAAAAAAATGAGAAAAGAAAAAGAAAGAAAAAAAGAGTTGGATGTTTATTTTAAGCCAACGATGTAGAGTTATGTAAGTGGTCGATATCACCACTATTTGTTGTATTATATCTATGGATTGAATGGGAATTGGCAGTTATGGGAACGCCAATTAAGGTTTATTCTTTGATTAAGATTTTGTTGAGTATAATTCGTGTCTACCTAAAGCGTTGTGTTTCAAGTGTTAAAGCGTGAGTTATTCAATGATATGAGTCTTATTCATGGGATGGTTGGGATAGTGATTAACCACACTTAGGATTTTAATTTATTTGTTTTGTTTATTTTTTATTTTTATACCAATTTATATCCCAAATGTTATCCATACCCTTTATTATTCTTTATCCAACCGAACCTTTGATTTATTGAGATTAGGGATTTGAGCAATCTTAAGTATCGTAGTCGTGGATTCGGCTATGTATTTATGATTTTGTCGCCCTTTTTGATATATTATTATTGGTGAAGTTTGGACCTATCTTTAGCCTATTCGAGTTAAGGATTTGAGCAATTGCAAGTATCGTGTTCGTGGATTCGATCATGTATTTGTGATTTTGTCGCCTTTTCTGGAATTTGAGATCGATAGTGAAATAAGAATAATTAACCCTTAAGCCTAAAAACCCTTTTTACCGCTTTAGACTTGTTATTCCTTAGCTTTAGTGGTGGAGATGTGTATACTTGCCAAGCTTATGATAGAATATTCGTCGCGACTGGACAGTTAAACGATTAGATTTGCTTTTATCGACTTATTTTATTTTACTTCTAATTCGTTAAGTGTTTAGTTGTGTGATTACGAAATAAACGAATACATGCTTAAATATAAAAATAAATCCTAACATCTTTTAGGATACATTTTCATGAGATTTAATCTAAGGTTTACTTGGGGACAAGTAAAGTTCAAGTGGGGGGATATTTGATGAACTCAAATAAGTACATTTTATTACTATCATTTATCCTATTAAATTGACTTGTTTTACTATATTATGTATGAGGATTGATACTTAATCGTTTACTTTTGTAATTCTCAGGTAAAAACAAGCATTTGGTGAAACTTGGCGATTTTGGACTAATAATGGAGCAAAACGTGCATAAAGTGAAGAGTCTACTGAAATGAAGAAGATCAAGACTAATCTGCTCCAGATGCGCCGCATCTCACTATCAACATGCGCCGCATCTCTATCAAGATATCACCAGATACGATCCAAGATACAAGAGGACATGCGCCGCATCTAATCATGGAGTTACGCCGCATCTTCTGGCGGTGTACGAATATTCCTGAATATTATAATCTTGGACCCCACGCGAAGTTAAGTACATGCGCCGCATCTACTTAAGTAGATGCGCCGCATCTTCCCTCAGACACAAACTATAAATACCCCGTAGACCAGAAGAGATTCGGAGATTCGGAAGTTCGAAAACCTAAAGACCGAACAGAAGAGAAGGACGAATTCAGTCAAGAAGGCAGCACAAGACACACCCAAATCGAAGATACAAGAGCTGTAAGAAGGTGCTGCATGTATTTAATTCATTAAGTAGTTTTGTTTTATTGTTTTAGCAAACTTTAATTCATCAGGATTGGTGGCTTGTGTAATGTGACAACGGAAAGATTGCACTCCCTTTAATACTTGCTTTCCCATCAATTAAAGTTTATATGTTGATGTCTTTGGTTACTACTTATTAGTGCATTGACCACCTCTGTGTTTATTAGTGGCTTGCGGGCACCCGACTGCGGGACAAGGTGTGGCTCCCACGGTTGTTTCTAAATTGATCACTTAGGAATAACTTTTAGACATAAGTCGTCATTAAGGGTTTACTCGCCGATAAGAATAGGACCAACGAGAAAGGGTTAATTACATACACTTCATATAAAGCTATCAATAAAACAAGTGACAAACTACTTAATCATAAGGACAGCCCTCTTATTGTCTCTAGTATCTATCTGTGTACGTGTGTGCTACTTGCTGATTCGTGCCTATTTGTTTATTTTATTATTTAATTGCAAACAAAACTGTGCCAGTCTCTCAGGCTGAAACCCCCTTGCGTTAGGATATTAAAATACTGATTAGATTAACGAGATTATACGTTCCACTCTTAGTGATCGACACTCTACTTACCATTATCTTCATACTGACCGGGTACACTGCTCGTTAAGTGTGTGTGTTATTGATAAGTCGGCTAAATATAAATTTAAAACTTGAGTAGGCATTAAAACTGCTAAACCGCAACGACACATCACGCGCATCACTTATCGAGTATGGTAATTTAGTTTTGGATTGATAAGTAAAACGCAGGAATTGCGAGACTTATCGCATTGACGAACTCGATAAGAACCTGACAATTCGTTCGAATGACTTATCAAATTAAAACTAAATCATACGTCCTCGTCTTGTGAGTCAATTTTGTTTTAGTCATTGTTTGGCGCGAGTACACTTGAGTCATGTTGTGTCTCCACTGCACACCCGACGATACCAAACGCTAGTAACTAATATAAGAGAGATTTTGGAATCGAAATGGAATATACTTGGGGATAGTTAGCTTCTGGAAACTTTTTACATTTGGGAATATATGTTAAGGCAAGTTTATATTATTAGGTTGTGCCGAGTCCGTGAGTGCCGATACGTGAGAGCTGCTGAGTACTTTGCTTCTGTAGTTTTGTGTTTGTGCTTTGCTTGATTGAGGTGAGTTTCATAGCCCCACATTTACTCTTACTAATGTTTATTTTAAACTTGGGGGAGAAAACATGTGATGAACTCAAATAAGTACATTTTATTACCATCATTTATCCTATTTATTTGACTTGTTTTATTATATTATATGAGAATTGATACGTTAATGTTTACTTTTGTAATTCTCAGGTAAAAACAAGTATTATGTGAAACTTGGCGATTTTGGACTAATTATGGAGCAAAACAAGCAAGATGTTAAGAGTCTACTGAAATGTACAAGATCAAGATCATTCTGCTCCAGATGCGCCGCAACACACTTCGTACATACGGCGCATCACTATCAAGATTTCACAAGATATAATCCAAGACGGCAAAGGACATGCGCCGCATAGAGAAATGGAGTTACGCCGCATCTTCTGGCGGTGTACGAATATTCCTGAATATATTAATCTTGGACCCCACGCGAAGTTAAGTCGATGCGCCGCATCTACTTATCCTATGCGCCGCATCTAGCCCTCAGACAGAAACTATAAATACCCCAAGGCCAGACGAATTTCGAGAGCCTAATACACAAGAAGACCGAAGACCACAAAACCCTAAGGCCGAATTCAGACGTGTTAGCAGCACAAGACACACCCTAAACGAAGATACAAGAGCTGTAAGAAGGTCCTGCATGTATTTAATTCATTAAGTAGTTTTGTTTTATTGTATTAGTACACTTTAATTCATCAGGATTGATGGGCCGATTCCATGTGACTACGAAAAACCATGGGCACCCCTTAAAATTGCTTTCCCATTAATTAAAGTTTATATGTTGATGTCTTTGGTGACTTTTATTAGTGCATTGATAACCTCTGTGTCTAGCTGAGCATTGCTTGGGTCGCCATGCCCCTTCCTCGCCTATTTAAGAGACGCTAAATAAATATGATAGACATAAGTAATCATTAAGGGTTTACTCGCCGATAAGATTAGAGCCAACGAGAAAGGGTTAATTATATACACTTCATATAAAACTAGCAATAAAACAAGTGACAAGCTACTTAATTATCAGGACAGGTCTTCTTATTGTCTCAAGTGTCTATCTGTGTACGTGTGTGCTAATCGCTGATTCGTGCTCATTAGTTTAGTTTATTATTTAATCATAACCAAACCGTGCCAGTCTCTCAGGCTGAAACCCCCTTGCGTTAGATTAGGTTGTACAGCTAACTTAAGATATTAAAATACTGATTAGAATAACTAGATAATACGTTCCACTCTTAGTGATCGACACTCTACTTACCATTATATTCATACTGACCGGGTACACTGCTCGTTAAAGTGTGTGTTATTGATAAGTCAGCTAAATATAAATTTAAAACTTGAATACTGCTAAAACCACAACGACATACCGTGGATATAAAAATTAGAGCAATACACACGCACATCAACATGCAAAATCGTTTTAACGGACCTACTGTTACCTTTTTGATTTGCTATAACTTGTTGACTGGCTAAGGTTAGATATGCAACAGATGTTTGTCTTAGACTAGGGTAGCAAATAATCTAGTTTTAATTTGCTATAACGTGGTGCCTGGCTAAGGTCAGATATACCTAGGGCCCTACTGTGATTATCAATATGAGAGAGGGCTATTGTAACCTATCATATTGCTACTTGATGAATTGTGATTGTTGATATTTGTGGAAATTGTGATTTATATCTATCTTAGTCCAGTGTAGCAAATTTCTTAACTTGTCCGCCGTTACTTATTGCTTAAACCTATGAACTCACCAGCGTTAGCTGACCTTTTTAGCATGTTTTCTCAGGTAATTAATGATGTTCATTTGTGATGATCGTTGTTTGGTGGTTTGGCAAGTGGCATGGCTAAGGATCAATTCAAACTCTGATGACACTTTTGGGGACCTATCTTATTTTTCTTTTGGGCCTTACTTTTAGTACTTTTGAATAAATGTAAACTTGAGGTTTGGATTTTGAAATGTTTTTATGTAAACGGATAATGTTATCCCGTTTTCCTATGCTTGTGTTGTGTACCAATTTCGTAGCACCCCAATGCTTGTTTTTGCCTTTCGCTGAACCAAAATTTGGGGGTGTTACACATTGGTATCAGAGCTCAAGGTTATAGAGAACTGGGTACTTATCAAGAACCTAGACTATAACCATTTTTCAAAATTGATCCTTGACCGCTACATGCCAGCTTGCCAAGCCGAAGCCTCGTGAGTTGAGAATTGGAATATTATGAGAATGAGTTATGATTGGTATCTATTTGAAATTTATGTGAAAGATTTTGGCTATATGCTAGAATGATACATTATGACTTATGCGGTATTTGTCTTGAACATGTTTAGAATAATGCGGTATTCAATGATTGATTGGTTTGGATATAGTTGATGATATTTGGATGTTAGGAAAGTCTTGATATAATTTTGGTTTATGAGATTAGCTATTTTTGTACCTTATACCTATCCTACACCGTTGTCACAGACGATGCCTTCTTTACTGGTAACATTTGAGTATCTTAAAATTCTTGAAATAGAATTCAGGAAATGCGTTGCGGAGGCCAAGATGGCATTACCTGAAGTTGCACACAGACATCCGTGGCTCCGTTTCGAGACCATGGGGCTGACAGCAGATACTGAGGCTGAATACGTACGGAGACTGAGAGCGATCTTCTTTAGGAGGATCTTTAGGGTCTCGATTTTGAGATTTGCGGATGTTGGTTTGATTGATGGGGGGAATGCAGCTGATGGTCTACATGACAGGTTAGAGATGGTAGTTAGAGACGATGATGATGAGGTCGTATTCAGGTCTTATGCATGGGAGAAGATGTTTAGGATTGACGAGCCTCTGATTAGGGAGCTTATGTTGGAGTTCTTTAGCACAGTTTCCTATAGGGAGACTGATTTGGAGTTGGATACTGCTGACACTCTTGTGTTTAGATTGGGTGGAGAGTTTAGGCAGATGTCGATGAGGCAGTTTATTTTGGCTATGGGCCTGCATACTGAGGAGGAGATTGAGTCTGACGGGTTTTGCCAGGTACTGGAGTGAGAGCTTGAGGGTGGTTCCTGATAGGGGGTTGCTAGGAGATTACTGGGAGAGGATATCATCAGGGGGTGATTCCACCATTGGCACCCCATCTTATACATTGATCAGGGAGCCTATGAGGAGGCTGTACCACAGGATGATAGCATTGACCATAGCTGGGAGGGGTCAGTCACCTGAGAAGGTGACCACTCTTGACCTCTTCCTTCTGAGGAGCATGGACGAGGGGTTGTTGGTGAACATCCCTCACTTTCTGGCACATTTCCTCCACAGAGGAGCATTGGGGAGAGATCGGAGGAGCCAGATGACTGGAGGACATTTTGTATCTAGACTAGCCCGTCATTTTGGCGTGATTGGTGATGAGATCCCTGCCGGCCTGGAGATTGAGGTGACTAGCCTGCCGGTTATTGGGCAGGATTATTTGGTTAGGTTAGGGATCTGTGAGATGAATATGGGAGATTGCTTTTGGGTGGCGTTGGGGCCCGCGAGACCAGCAGAGGTAGAGGTGGAGCAGGGAGATCCTCAGGGAGCTCCGGCTGCTGCTCCAGCCCAGGAGGAGGCACCAGCACCCCAGCCACCGGTTGTACGCACTGTGGGGCAGAGAGTTGAGCTAGTTGAGGGGGAGGTTAGAGCTCTGAGGGGCGTTGTTGACGATATGAGGGCCGACCTTACTGTGGTTAGGAGAGACCTAGGTTGGCTTGTGGAGAGTATGAGTCGGATTATGGATCATCAGGGGATGAGCCATACTCTCCCAGACGGTACTCACGTCAGAGCCATGGCCACATACTCCCGCAGAGTCAGACAGAGGACCGATGGTGCCAGCACTTCCGAGGCTCAGCCGACTACTGGAGATGACCCCCAGCTACTTTATTTGATATGTTTATTGACATTGTTCCTTGTATATTATCATTATTTTGGATTGTACTCATTATCATGTATTTATTTGATGTTTCAGTTTATATTTCTTATTATGCTTGATGAAGACTGGCATTAAGTTCAGCATGAGAGTACGAGAGGACGTGAGAGATAAACCGTGGAACGAGCCATTTTACAACAAACTGTTAACAGTCTGTTTGGTCAATACATGCGCCGCATCTAGTAAAACAGATACGACGCATCCTATCCTTTATTTTATTCTATTCCGTACTTATTCCAGGCTCGATACGGCGTATCTTCTTCCATAAGATACGGCGTATCGACTGACCTGATGATTTTCATTTTAATTTTTTATGTTTTATTTTTACTAACTACTAATGTATTATGCAAGTTTGAACCTTCTTAACTCAGGTGTGTTAAAGTCTGAATGGTATTATAGATTCCTGCATTCCTGTGGATACATCATTTTTGAAGATTAAACGTTCTAATCCACAAGAAAGTTGATTTTTGCTCTTATACAAATAATGGAGGATCATACCGAGCAAATCTCAGGGGAGTTTTTCTGTTCTAATTCTTTTATTTTCTAGTTTTTTTTTAATCTTTGACACAAACAACGATGACATTGTTTAACTTAAGTGGGGGGATTGGAGAATTAGAACACTTACTTGTCCTAAACTTTTTCAAAATATGCTTAAAATGCACTTAATATATCAAAATTTAAAATTTTTAGCATGTTTTTGTTTAAAGTCTAAATTACATAGCTGCACACATAACATTATTTCCAAAAATTGTGAACTTTTCAAAATTCACAAATCTATGAGTGTGCCGGTGACTTGTAAACTTTAGAACTTGGCTTATATACTATTCGAGACCACCATAATAAGTATTATCTATATAATTGGAATGACTTGTCTAAATTGGTAAATTTCTAGGATTACACCCAAATAGCCTTTATATGTTATGTGATATTAACTAACTACACTGGTTAGTTAACCCCCGTATAAACCCTTTTTGTTACTCTCACTTTTAGAGTAAGATACCCCTAGAAAAACACTCAGAGCCATTCCTTTCGTTTCTTACACCTTTGTTATAATGTTTCGTTACACCCTTACACCTTAGCCTACCCTGTAGATTAAAATCCGTGGTTGGTTAATTGCTTTAGGCAAAGTGTGTTTCCTTACATTACCTGTGTTCGCGTGCGTAATTCATTATCTTTGGTTGAGTCAGGAAATTGCACAATGCAATTGGTATGAAAGTAAATATTGTATATCTTTGAGTTTATTTTTCGTGTGTTTACTACTTTCGCTATTACAGTTATTTCTGAAAGTATGAAGAGTATGGAAAAATTATCCGGAAAAATGGTGATAGTAAAGTTGTGAAATTTTACACATTTATATGTTGATATAAAAAAATAAAAATAAATAAAAAAAATAGAAAAGAAAAAGAAAAAGAAAAGTTGAAAGTTTGTTTTAACCAACTTATGTAAAGTTTTGTATTAAGTGGGCGATATCACCACTATTTGTTGTATATTATATTTATGATTGAATGGGAGTTGGCCGTTATGGGAACGCCAACTAAGGTTATTCTTTGATTGAGATTTTGTTGAGTATAATTCGTGTCTACCTAAAGCGTGTGTTTCAAGTGTTAAAGCGTGAGTTATTCAATGATATGAGTCTTATTCATGGGATGGTTGGGAAAGTAATTTGCCACACTTAGGATTTTAATTTATCTGTTTTGTTTATTTTTCATTTTACACCAATTTGTATCCCAAATATTATCCATACCCTATATTATTCTTTATCCAAACCTTTGATTTATTGAGATTAGGGATTTTAGCAATCTTAAGTATCGTAGTCGTGGATTCGGCTATGTATTTATGATTTTGTCGCCCTTTTTGATATAATATTATTGGTGAAGATTACTTGGTCCTATCTTTAGCCTATTCGAGTTAAGGATTTCAGCAATTGCAAGTATCGTGTTCGTGGATTCGATCATGTATTTGTGATTTTGTCGCCTTTTCTGGAATATGAGATCGATAGAGATTAAGAAGAATGATCAACCCTTAACCAACAAACCCTTTTTACCGCTTTAGACTTGTTATTCTTTGGCTTTAGTGGGGAGATGCGTATACTTGCCAAGCTTATGATAGAATATTCGTCACGACTGGACAGTTAAATGATTAGATTTGCTTTTATCAAAATATTTTATTTTATTTCTAATTCGTTAAGTGTTTGGTTGTGCAATTATGACGAAACGAATACATGCTTAAATATAAAAATAAATCCTAACATCTTTTAGGATACATTTTCATAAGATTAATTCTAAGGTTTACTTGGGACAAGTAAAGTTCAAGTGGGGGGATATTTGATGAACTCAAATATGTACATTTTATTACCATCATTTATCCTATTTATTTGACTTGTTTTATTATATTATATGAGAATTGATACGTTAATGTTTACTTTTGTAATTCTCAGGTAAAAACAAGTATTATGTGAAACTTGGCGATTTTGGACTAATTATAGAGCAAAACAAGCAAGATGTTAAGAGTCTACTGAAATGTACAAGATCAAGATCATTCTGCTCCAGATGCGCCGCAACACACTTCGTACATACGGCGCATCACTATCAAGATTTCACAAGATATAATCCAAGACGGCAAAAGGACATGCGCCGCATAGAGAAATGGAGTTACGCCGCATCTTCTGGCGGTGTACGAATATTCCTGAATATATTAATCTTGGACCCCACGCGAAGTTAAGTCGATGCGCCGCATCTACTTATCCTATGTGCCGCATCTAGCCCTCAGACAGAAACTATAAATACCCCAAGGCCAGACGAATTTCGAGAGCCTAATACACAAGAAGACCGAAGACCACAAAACCCTAAGGCCGAATTCAGACGTATTAGCAGCACAAGACACACCCTAAACGAAGATACAAGAGCTGTAAGAAGGTCCTGCATGTATTTAATTCATTAAGTAGTTTTGTTTTATTGTATTAGTACACTTTAATTCATCAGGATTGATGGGCCGATTCCATGTGACTACGGAAAACCATGGGCACCCCTTAAAATTGCTTTCCCATTAATTAAAGTTTATATGTTGATGTCTTTGGTGACTTTTATTAGTGCATTGATAACCTCTGTGTCTAGTTGAGCATTGCTTGGGTCGCCATGCCCCTTCCTCGCCTATTTAAGAGACGCTAAATAAATATGATAGACATAAGTAATCATTAAGGGTTTACTCGCCGATAAGATTAGAGCCAACGAGAAAGGGTTAATTATATACACTTCATATAAAACTAGCAATAAAACAAGTGACAAGCTACTTAATTATCAGGACAGGTCTTCTTATTGTCTCAAGTATCTATCTGTGTACGTGTGTGCTAATCGCTGATTCGTGCTCATTAGTTTAGTTTATTATTTAATCATAACCAAACCGTGCCAGTCTCTCAGGCTGAAACCCCCTTGCGTTAGATTAGGTTGTACAGCTAACTTAAGATATTAAAATACTGATTAGAATAACTAGATAATACGTTCCACTCTTAGTGATCGACACTCTACTTACCATTGTATTCATACTGACCGGGTACACTACTCGTTAAAGTGTGTGTTATTGATAAGTCAGCTAAATATAAATTTAAAACTTGAATACTGCTAAAACCACAACGACATACCGTGGATATAAAAATTAGAGCAATACACACGCACATCAACATGCAAAATCGTTTTAACGGACCTACTGTTACCTTTTTGATTTGCTATAACTTGTTGACTGGCTAAGGTTAGATATGCAACAGATGTTTGTCTTAGACTAGGGTAGCAAATAATATAGTTTTAATTTGCTATAACGTGGTGCCTGGCTAAGGTCAGATATACCTAGGGCCCTACTGTGATTATCAATATGAGAGAGGGCTATTGTAACCTATCATATTGCTACTTGATGAATTGTGGTTGTTGATATTTGTGGAAATTGTGATTTATATCCATCTTAGTCCAGTGTAGCAAATTTCTTAACTTGGTCCGCCGTTAGTTATTGCTTAAACCTATGAACTCACCAGCGTTAGCTGACCTTTTTAGCATGTTTTCTCAGGTAATTAATGATGTTCATTTGTGATGATCGTTGTTTGGTGGTTTGGCAAGTGGCATGGCTAAGGATAAATTCAAACTCTGATGACACTTTTGGGGACCTATCTTATTTTTCTTTTGGGCCTTACTTTTAGTACTTTTGAATAAATGTAAACTTGAGGTTTGGATTTTGAAATGTTTTTATGTAAACGGATAATGTTATCCCGTTTTCCTATGCTTGTGTTGTGTACCAATTTCGTAGCACCCCAATGCTTGTTTTTGCCTTTCGCTGAACCAAAATTTGGGGGTGTTACACATTGGTATCAGAGCTCAAGGTTATAGAGAACTGGGTACTTATCAAGAACCTAGACTATAACCATTTTTCAAAATTGATCCTTGACCGCTACATGCCAGCTTGCCAAGCCGATGCCTCGTGAGTTGAGAATTGTAATATTATGAGAATGAGTTATGATTGGTATCTATTTGAAATTTATGTGAAATATTTTGGCTATATGCTAGAATGATACATTATGACTTATGCGGTATTTGTCTTGAACATGTTTAGAATAATGCGGTATTCAATGATTGATTGGTTTGGATATAGTTGATGATATTTGGATGTTAGGAAAGTTTTGATATAATTTTGGTTTATGAGATTAGCTATTTTTGTACGCTTATACCTATCCTACACCGTTGTCACAGACGATGCCTTCTTTAGCACGTGATGTCCATGAGGAGATCCTTACTGCTGCATCCCGCTCAGCACGGTCTCTGATGACTCCAGCTCAGGACGATCCTTATGCGATTGTTCGACACTCGGCTCTTGCTTCACCATCATCATCATCAGCTGGTCGCCCTAGTTCTTTACGACAGCTTACCTTGCATCAGGCATTAGCCCGAGCTCAAACTCCTCGGCTTACCTACCGCACTACTACTCACATGTTGGTGCGACCACCATCACCACCCATGCATGTCTCAGCTCACTTTCTTCTGTCATCACCACTTTCATCATCATCCCACCGAAGACCTCGATCACCTACTCCATCATCTCATGATTCACCTGCCCCACAGAGACGTCGTTTCAGTGACTCATACTCAGAGGATGAGGATGAGGATGGGGATGAGGACGGTGACCCTAAGGAGGAACCTCAGGAGGAGGAGGAGGTTAACCCAAATGAGGCCATCCTTCACCTGGACCAGGCTCCCCCTGGCACATGCCTGAGCCTGATTCACCAGAGCAGTCTTTCGAGCTGGTCTCACCTCCTCACTCACATGGGCCATAGAGTCCACCAGCCCTAGACACCCCATCAGATGTTGCCTTAGAGGCAGCAACCCATGGGGAGATGGGTCAGATTTAGGAGCAGATCACCACCCACCAAGAGAGGATCAGTCAGGTAACTGATCGATTAGTAGGGGTATCAGCAATGAGATTTGGAGAGATTGAGAGAGATGTTGGGGTATTGTATAGTAGGACCACGTCATTGAGACGTGACTTGTTGGATTGGCGTGATGCATTTAGAGATTTGCAGAGAGGTCTCATGACTGCGCAAGATACAGATAGAGCCCTTTGGCATAGAGTCACAGAGCAGCAGACTATGATCGCTCAGCTCAGGAGAGACCGTGAGTCAGATCGCACTGAGATATCATCTGTATGGAGACAGATGGCAGACCTGGAGGCTACCTTGAGAGAGATCCACTGAGATTGTGGGTAGATGTACCTAGATTTGGGACTGTTGTACCATCCCTAAACTGAAAAGTCCTCAGTTAGAGATGTTAGTTTTATCAGCTTGTTGATATAAATAATGCCTAAACACGTTATTAATATTTTTTCGATATCTCTACGTTTTGATAATCACAAAATGTAAAATCATTAAACGAAAAATTATGACGTAAACAAGTATTTAGCTGTAAACATCTATTTTAACAACTCAATCACTTAAGGTATGAATAAACAAATGCTTAATGCATTATATGATCAAAGGAACATTTTCTTAATCACTAGATTTTTTATAAAATGTCAAAAACATTTTATATCTTTTAGAAAAACATTTTTGGTAATAAATAAAAAGGTTTAATCCATTATAAATTTATGAATTCAAATTTTCAACAAAAAATGGCAAAAATGTTCCAGAAAAACCTTCCCCACAAAAAGACAAAACTGGGCAACGGTCTTGAGGGGCGCCCCCTTAATTATACAAGGCGGCCCCCTTAATTTTAAGGGGACCGCCCCGCTCCTCCAGCTGTCCAGTTTTTGCCTATAAATACTGGTTTTCCCCTGGACTTTTTCTCACCTTTTGCACTCCAAACCTTCTGTTCTAAATCTTCTCTAATCCTTGTAAATCCTTTCTAAAATCCTTTGATCATATTCTCTTAAGCATTGGTTTTCAAGTGATCCAAGCTTTCATCATCCAAGTGCAAAAGAAGAATACTCCTTCAACTAGAGAAGAAGTATTGTAGTTCAATTCATATCATTTTGTAGTTGTGTAAAGTGTTGTATAGTTGTGATAAGTAGATCTAAGTGTAAGTAAGTAGTTGTGTTGTAAAGAAGTAGTGTAGAAGTTGTGAAGTCATAGTCTAGAAGTTGTGAAGTCGTTGTGTAGAAGTTGTGAAGCCGTCGTGTAGAAGGTGTGAAGCCGTCGTGAAGAAGTTGTGAAGCCGGTGTGAAGAAGTTGTGAATAAGTTGTGTGAAGTTGTGAGATTGGTTCTAGCTACGATTAGAACTCGACATTTAGCTTTGTGTCGTTAAACCGGTGTAAGCGAAAGTTGTGTAAGGTTTTCTCCGCCATAAGGGAGTTTGTTGACATAGTGAAGAGAACTCTCGAGTAGGTGACTCGGGAGTAGAGTAGGGCAAGGAAGGTGTCCTTGTAGCCGAACCACTATAAATCTTTGTGTTGTGGTTTGATCTTTCCATCCCTATCTTTCATTTCATTTCATTTACTTTACTTGCATTACTTATTTACATTTGTCTATATTTGTTCATATTGTTTAAGAGTTGAAGTCACACAAGATCGAATCGAAGTTTTTAAAAGTAAACAAAAGTTTTCACATTAAAATTTAAAAGAAGTAAAACTATTCAACCCCCTTCTAGTTTTCCACAATTGGTATCAAGAGCCAGGTCAAACAAGATTTTTAAAATAAAATGTATTTTAAAACTTGAAACGATCTATGGAATCTGAAAAATATTTAGAAGGGCAATCTATGCAAAGACCACCACTATTTGAAAGTGATGGATTTCTTTATTGGAAAAATCGATTCGAAACTTGAGTGAAATCAAAAGATCTAGATCTTTGGAATGTTATTACTAATGGTGATTTTTTACCTATTCAAAACAATCCTGAAACTAAAAAGGATGAAGTAGTACCTTTTGAAAAACAAAGTGATGATTTAAAAAGAAAACTTGCTAAAAATAATGAAGCAAAAATGGTTATTTATAATGCGCTACCACGTAAAGAATACGAAAGAATCTTTATGTGTGAAACCGCAAAAGAAATTTGGAACTCTTTAATAATAACTCACCAAGGTAATAGTCAAGTCAAAGATAATAAAATAGATCTTCTTGTTCAACAATATGAACAATTTATGATTCCGGAAGAGGAATCAATTGATAATTCTTTTGCTAGGTTTAACACAATCATCACAAGTTTAAAAGCACTTGATGAGAGTTTTTCTAGTAAGAATTTTGTTAGGAAATTTCTTAGGGCGCTTCATCCAAAATGGCGAGCTAAAGTTACGGCGATTGAAGAATCGAAGAACTTGTCAACTCTTCAACTTGACGAGTTGATCGGCAACTTGAAAGTCTACGAAGCAATAATAAAGAAAGACTCCGAGATGGTCAAAGGAAGAAGAGAGCAAAGCAAGTCAATTGCGTTGAAAGCTAGGAAAGAATCTAGTGACGAGGATAGCTCAACCTCCGAAAGTGATGACGAGGAATATGCCATGGCCGTAAGAGACTTCAAGAAGTTTTTCAAAAGACGAGGAAGATTCGTTAGACAACCACATGACGAAAGAAAGGCATTCCAAAGAAACAAAGACGACAAAGGTAGCAAGAGCGAGAGGAAGTGTTTTAAATGCGGCGATCCAAATCATCTCATCGGAAGATGTCCAATGATGTCAAAGGAGCAAAATCAAAAGGCGTTCATTGGAGGAGCATGGAGTGATAGTGACGAAGATGAGAAAGAAACCACAAAGGAGGAGAAATGTCTTATGGCTAAGACATCAAGTGAGGTACATTCCGAAACCGAATACTTTAGTGATGAATATTTATCATTAGACGAAAAAGACTTAGATAGTGAATATAATAGATTATGCCAACTAGGTCAAAAAGTAATGACTAAAAATAAATCACTAAAACGCTTAAACAATCAATTAGAAAATGAAATACTTGAATTAAAGATTAAACTACACAACTTAGAAAAAGGAAAAGAAGCTTTTGAAGAATGTAAAACATGTCAAGTAACTAAAAATGAAAACGAAAAACTTAAGGAAGAAATTTGTAAACTTGACAAATTTGAAAATAGTAGTAACTCACTTAGGAAAATAATAAGTGTTCAAAGAGTAGTAGGAGATGAAAACCGGTTTAGGATTTAATTCAACTGAGGCCTCAACTAGTGAAACTAAAAATGTAAAGTTTGAAAGTGAATCTAGTAAGCAAAAATCCTTAGAGTCAACACCTAAATACATACTTATAAAAGATAGAAAAATACCCATTGCTAGTAATGATGAAATAAAAACTTTTTACAAACCATCTTTAAAAACCAAAGAAGAATCACCTAAACCGAAATTAAGATAAAAAACACCTCCCCTAAGAAGACCAAATAATCCTCACCCTCGGCCTAAAACTCCTCAACCTAGAAGAAATCAAAATCGACAAAACCTCCATAATAATAATAGTTATCCAACGTGGAATTATCCAAATCCACCAAGCTTCAATCCTTGGGGAATACTTCCACCATATATGCATCCTAGTCTATTGCAACCCATGTTTGGTTCAAACAATTTTGGACCAATGAGACAATGGGGACCAAGTGGCTAAATTGCTAACTCATTGGGAAATCGGCATCTCTTCTTTGATTGACTTCTACAAGTCAACTTAAACACTTTGAAGTACTTGAAGACTACTTATTGAAGACTAAAAGGTACGCCTCTCTTTCATGCTCTCTACTATGTTATATGCTTAGGATTGATGAACTAGCCAATTGCATGCCCCCGTAAGTTTTTAATGCCTAGTTTAGTTGGTACTTGTGTGTTAGTTAGTAGATAATCCCTTATTCATATATCTAATATAAATATATATCTATATTACTATATATATATATATATATATATATATATATATATATATATATATATATATATATATATATATATATATATATATATATATATATATATATATATATATATATATGTATATACTATATACACATATAAATATATCCGCACATAACCTAGATACGTCATTTGTTGACTATCTAGAACTAAAAGAAATTGTTCGTCCTCGAACCTTTTCTTCCCTCTTTGCCTCTTTTGAACCTTAACGTTCAACACGAAAATCTTCTATGTCCACTATCACATAACTCATGGTGATGAAGAGAAGTGAGTTAAGTGGATTAACGTAGAAGTAGTACTTAAATCGTCGCGCCAAGAAAACTATGAATGAAACAAACTCCCGTCGCCGTCAGCACTTATCTCCGTCATTGCCTCATCATTTCTCGACGCCATTCAACATCCCACGTTTACACACAATATATATATATATATATATATATATATATATATATATATATATATATATATATATATATATATATATATATATATATATATGCACATTCCCTCTCATTCCTCAAAACCTTTGTCGACTTGACGTCTTGATTATTTCATCCAAAATTCTCAAGATATATTTTTTTAACGAAATGTTAATAAAATGTCAAGCATTCCCTCCTCGTGCCTATACAATCCAAAATATTTTTGATATATTATAAATCTATATATATATACATATAAATATTTTACCGTCAGAAACAAAAATAAAAAATTCCAATTTTTTGGTAGGCGGCCCCCTTAAAATTAAGGGGACCGGCTAGTTAACGAGGGCGGCCCCCTTAATGTTTAAGGGGACCGGCCATCTGATGCTACCAAAAACGATTTTCCTCTTAAAACTTTTGCCAAACACTCCATTTCTCACACACCCTTTCTTTGCTACCTGCTGTGAACGAGCTAAACCACCCAAAAACCATCAAAATCACTTACCAAATCACCAATTCGGGCTAAATTCGCAAAGGGAAAAAACTTATATCTCGATTAGCAACATATATTGTAAGTTTTCCAAAACACATTTCATCTAATTTCATCAAATTTCGAGTCTAATCACAATTTGATATTTTAGTTAAAATTTTTAAATTCGAACTTATGTTGAAATTAAGTCTAGGATACTCATTTTCAAATGCTTCCCATAGGATTAGAGTACTTAATTAACCTAGAATCTAAGTAATCTAAAACCCTCATGCCAAAATTTTGAAAAACCAAACACTCTCATTCAAAATTTGTTATACATTGTTGAATTATGCCATAAACACTTATTATAACTAACCACATTATTATATCACAACTTTTAAATCCTAAAAATATATTTTCAAATCATGAAAAATGATTTTATAAACATAAGAGGGTGTTTGGATTGAGTCATAAAATTGTCAAGATTAAGTCAAAATGAATTTCACAACTAATGGACAAGTTTATAAACATGTAACCAATAATTTTGAGTCATCAAGATACATAATTCATATGTATATTGAAATATTAGTCATTATGTTTCTAGGAAAGGAAGCGTTTGGCATAACAAATTAAAAGACATTTTTGAGTCAAAATCAACGTTTTTACATTTTCAATAAGTTACTTAACATAAATACTCGTAAGAAATAGCTAGACATACAATCTAATGTTTGTCTAGTCACATTTCAAAGTGACTTATGATGTATAAAGGAACGTTCGGATGTTCTTGGTTCTTTACCATAATATCTCTATAACTACTCCTTAACATCATATAATACACTTTAAGCGAGTTAAAAATTAAAAATAAGGAACATTGCAAACTACTTCTTAGGATTTAATTTTTAGAGTCGAAGTATGTTTGTGTTCCACATAAGTAGTGTATATGTCACATGCATTTTTTTTCTTAATCTTATTTTTCTTGTTGCTATCTTGTTTAGGTGAAAATGCCTAAAGTTACGGTTGGTGATGTCTCCAAAACAAAACAATACATTCCAAAAGTTTCTGCCACTCCCGGCATTTCTCCAGCTATTGCATGTCTCTATCGTCCCATTGAAGATAGAAACATTCATGAGGGGAGAATTGTCGATCCATCTTTCTATCAATCCGACTATATCGAACGAATGTTCTCAAATGTTCGTCTTGATTGTCTTTACAAAATCAATGAGCGTATCGTTCCTCGCTTTGTTCTTGACTTCTATAGCCAAGTTACGGTGCAAACCGATAACAATGGTTATATCCTCATCTCCTTTATGATCCAAAACGAATTCATCACTCTTACTCTCGCTCAATTCGGTCAAATTCTCAAAATTCCACACAACGGTCAAGCCGTTTTCTCAAATGAATGGGATCTTTCTTCTCTTGAGCAACATCGACCTCAAGATGGTCCTTACTACTCTGAGATTCCTTCTCCCGGTGACATTCGTCAATTTCTTGGGCTAGAACGTGGTACGACTAGCCGAAAGATCAAGTCAAAAAATGTTGACATCCATGCAAACCAAATCCTCCTCAAGGAGTTACGCCCCGACATGAAGCGTTGGGAAGAACTCATTCGCGAGAATGCGTTCGTTACTGGTGGTCACCGTGATCATCTCACGGCGAGCATTGCTTACATGTTGTATTGTGTTGTTGCTGAAGAACAATACAATTTGGCCTATCTCTTTGTTCATCGTATCATATCCGCCAAAAACACTCGTAATGCCAATCTTCCTTATGGTATGTTCCTTACTCGACTTTATTATCATGTCATGGAACATTACCCTCATCTTGAGAGTGATATTTATGAGTTCGTTCAACCGGTCCTTCGTCCTCTTGTTCGTGTCCAACCTCGTCGATCCCAAAGTGACAAGGGAAAATCTCGTAGCTCTTTCTCACTCCCACCTCGTGGTTCTACATCTCATCAAGGAGATGATGATGATGATGATGAGGTGGAAAGCACATCACGTGTTAGTACTCCATCACCTAGGACCTTCGTTGAAAATCTTCTGGAACTTGATTACACCGACTATCAAGTTCCTTCTCGTTCTGAACAAACCGACCAACTCCTCTTCGAAAGACAAACCTCATTGCTCAACACCACATAGCAGATGCATCAGGAGGTTCGAGGCGGTTTCAAGTCCATTGGAAAAACTCTTAGGAAGATGCTTGGAAAGAAGAAGTAGATGTATTTGATGGGAGATTTATTGAACTTTGATGTTATGTTTTTTAAACAATTATGTGTAATGTTATTTCCTTGATATTTTGGTATGACTTGCATTATGCTAGATGTTTAATCTCTTTCATGTTAGAACTAAGTAACTAGTTTATTTAATAAAATATGCCTATGATATGATTATAATATGATTTTACTAGTTTACATATGTACATTATCTCTTAATATGTTATTGTTACTATTAAATCATTCCTAATGTACATGGTTCAAATAGAGCTTGCTGCAAACACAACCCAAAAATTAACCCTTTTCTGAAAAATTTTCAATTTTGGTCGTCTGGGAAATACCAGATGGGCGGCCCCCTTAATTTTGCTAAGCGGTCCCCTTAATTTTAAGGGGGCCGGCCTACAATTAAGGGGACCGGCCATCTGGACAGTAATTTTCACTGTTTTCTTTTGCATCTTGTGACCCCTTTTCTATAGTCTCAGCTACCCTTTCTCTTATTAACCCAACTGAGTTTGGAATATTACTACTAAACCTCAAAACCTTACCCAAACCAACCTCATTTTCATACTATAAATTTCTTCCAAATGATAAACCCTCATTTCATCAATCCTCATCTCCTTCAAACACCAACCCAAAACACCATGCTATCACCAAAATCCTCCATTTCCAAGTCATCTAAGAAACACAAAATGGTCATCATACCACCCAAACAACTTTTCATTGATCTCACTAAGGAAGACAACACCACTCCATCACCACCACCTAAATGCTCATCTCCAAATGCACCTAATGCACCATCAAAAACACCTTCCACCAATGGTACCTCCTCTTCTTCCTTACCTTCAACCTCATCCATCAATGACTACATCAACAAACACCTCTCCTCACCACAAATAACACCACCACAAACAACATCACCACCACATCTCACTCAAGAACCTCCATCCACCGAGCTTGCCATCTCCATCTCACCTATCACACCTCTTGATGCTCACTTTTCATCCTCACCACTTCCACCACCTCTCTTTGTTAATCCCATTCCTTGGAGTCTCCTTGAAGCTCATGGAGACACTTGCCTTTGTTGCATTCATAACCGAACCATCATTTTTGGTCTTCGGGATGAGATGCAATACATGTTCTCATGCATTGAGCATATGTTAACCAACCCACCTCCACCACCACCTCCACCATCTTCACCCATTTCACCACCACCTCCTCCATTCTCTCCAAACTAGATGAAATATTTTAACAAAAATAATGTTTTCCACCCTTTTTGGTTGCAAGCTCTATGGGGATTATGTACTTTTTGGATGATTATGTAGTATCATTAGTTGCATTATTTGAATGTTTGCATGCCTTATGATGTAATCTACTTGGTTGTGTATTTATACACAACAATTTTATTTAATGAATGCTCTTCTTCTATATGTTTGCTTATTGTTATTACATATACTTGTGCTTCTAATATTTTTCTTGCAAGAATTCCATAGCTCGTCTCCTTGGTGCCCTCAAACGAGGGGGAGTACACATCAAGGGGGAGTTCTCATTCCGACAATTTTACACTTAAAACTTGTCGGCAAAACCTTTTTGATTCTACAAAAAGGGGGAGAAATAGATGTAAACTCACTAAATACTTGTCTAAAAACTAATTTTTCAATTTAATGAGTTTAGGTTTTGTAATCATCAAAAAGGAGGAGATTGTTGATATAAATAATGCCTAAACACGTTATTAATATTTTTTCGATATCTCTACGTTTTGATAATCACAAAATGTAAAATCATTAAACGAAAAATTATGACGTAAACAAGTATTTAGCTGTAAACATCTATTTTAACAACTCAATCACTTAAGGTATGAATAAAAAAATGGTTAATGCATTATATGATCAAATGAACATTTTCTTAATCACTAGATTTTTTATAAAATGTCAAAAACATTTTATATCTTTTAGAAAAACATTTTTGGTAATAAATAAAAAGGTTTAATCCATTATAAATTTATGAATTCAAATTTTCAACCAAAAATAGCAAAAATGTTCCAGAAAAACCTTCCCCACAAAAAGACAAAACTGGGCAACGGTCTTGAGGGGCGGCCCCCTTAATTATACAAGGCGGCCCCCTTAATTTTAAGGGGACCGCCCCGCTCCTCCAGCTGTCCAGTTTTTGCCTATAAATACTGGTTTTCCCCTGGACTTTTTCTCACCTTTTGCACCCCAAACCTTCTGTTCTAAATCTTCTCTAATCCTTGTAAATCCTTTCTAAAATCCTTTGATCATATTCTCTTAAGCATTGGTTTCCAAGTGATCCAAGCTTTCATCATCCAAGTGCAAAAGAAGAATACTCCTTCAACTAGAGAAGAAGTATTGTAGTTCAATTCATATCATTTTGTAGTTGTGTAAAGTGTTGTATAGTTGTGATAAGTAGATCTAAGTGTAAGTAAGTAGTTGTGTTGTAAAGAACTAGTGTAGAAGTTGTGAAGTCATAGTCTAGAAGTTGTGAAGTCATTGTGTAGAAGTTGTGAAGCCGTCGTGTAGAATGTGTGGAGCCGTCGTGAAGAAGTTGTGAAGTCGGTGTGAAGAAGTTGTGAATAAGTTGTGTGAAGTTGTGAGATTGGTTCTAGCTACGATTAGAACTCGACATTTAGCTTTGTGTCGTTAAACCGGTGTAAGCGAAAGTTGTGTAAGGTTTTCTCCGCCATAAGGGAGTTTGTTGACATAGTGAAGAGAACTCTCGAGTAGGTGACTCGGGGAATGGAGTAGGGCAAGGAAGGTGTCCTTGTAGCCGAACCACTATAAATCCTTGTGTTGTGGTTTGATCTTTCCATCCCTATCTTTCATTTCATTTCATTTACTTTACTTGCATTACTTATTTACATTTGTCTATATTTGTTCATATTGTTTAAGAGTTGAAGTCACACAAGATCGAATCGAAGTTTTTAAAAGTAAACAAAAGTTTTCACATTAAAATTTAAAAGAAGTAAAACTATTCAACCCCCCTTCCAGTTTTCCACACAGCTATCTTTGTTATCTTTTTTTATTAGTATCGTCTATAACGATCAGTTATTATTTCATTTTGTTTTATTTCGGGAACCTTGTATCTTTATTGATGTTATCATGGATGTGAACTTCTGGAATTCTGGTTTTGAACATGAATTGTTTGTGATGTGAACGAAATATTATTCCTGTTTTTGTGATTGGTATTTGTGTTGGTATTCAACCCTGTGATGATCACTTTCTTGCGTGATATACTATGTTGTTTGGAATCTTATGACTCCCTTATGTTGTGATTCAGATCAATGGCTCCGATACGAAACCCAACCAGGACCACCCGAACAGGGCCTGCTGTTGTCAACACCGGTCGTCGAGGCCGGCGTCCAGTTCGAAACATTAACAACCAGAATACCGACAACCAAAATACCAACAATCAAACTAATGAAGATCAGAATGTCAATGATCAGGGTGTCGATGGTCACACTCCACCTAACACCCCTTCCGTGAACCAAGCTCTAATTGATCAACTTGTGGCTCAGCACGTTGCTGAAATTCTAGCTGAGTCGAATCACTCAAACACCTCTGCTGGAACTCCACCACCTATCAGAAATCGTGGTTGTACGTATAAAGAATTTTGGAGTTGTGGGCCAACTGAGTTTGGCAGAACCGAAGGTGTTGTTGTGTTAATGAGGTGGATGGAGAAAATCGAGTCTGTATTCACTGTTAGTAACTGTGAGGAAGAGGCCAAGGTGAAGTATACAACCTTTACTTTGAAGGACGAAGCATTGACCTGGTGGAACAACTACCTCAAATCTGTTGGAAGTAATGTGGCTTATGCTATGACTTGGGATCAGTTCAAGGCCTTGTTGATTAAGACCTACTGTCCACGAAATGAAATTAAGAAACTGGATATTGAGTTTTGGAACCATAAGGTGAAGGGTACCTATATGACAACTTACAATCGTCGTTTTCAAGAGTTGTCGTTACTTTACCCAGAGATGGTTTGTACTGAGGCGCTCAAGATTGAGTGATACACTGATGGATTGCCACTGGCTACTAGGAATGACGTGATTGCTGCAAATCCAAATAATCTCCATGAGGCCATCACGATAGCTCAACGTTTAATGGATTCACTGGTTCTTGAATATTCAGAAAAGGGGAGGAATGATAAGAGGAAAAGGGACGATCAGTCTAAGGGTAATGATCACCAGAACAAACGACAAGAGGTCGCCAAGGTGTATGCTATCGGGGATGGGGAAAAGAAGGGTTACAGTGGAAATAAACCACAATGCAACCGTTGTAAGCGTCATCATCACGGGAAATGTAGTGTTGTCAAATGCTCAAAGGTTGGACACATAGCCAAAGACTGTAAATCCCGACCCCTGGCCATGGTGCAAACAACTCAGGGAACGGATTAGAAGGCTAGTGTCACCTGTTATGGATGTGGGAAAAAGGGGCACTACAGGAATGAGTGTCGAGAGCCGTGGAACCAAGTGAATGGAGGAAATCATGGAAATCGAGGCACGGGAGGAAATGGGCATAATCATGGTAATTGAGGAGCAGGAGAAAATCGGGGAAACCAAGGCACTGGGAATCAACAAGGAGATGTGGGAGCAGCCCAAGGGAGAGTATATGTTATTGGGAAGGAGATCAAGGAGGACCCGAATGTTGTCACTGGTACGTTCCTTCTCAACAACCATTATGCTTCTATATTGTTTGATACTGGTTCCGATAGGAGTTTTGTATCCACTGCGTTTATGCCTTTGCTTGAAATTCCCCCAACAGCCTTAGGTATTGGGTATGATGTAGAGTTTGCAAATGGTAACCTTAAAAGGATAGACGCCATCATCCGTGGCTGTACGCTGAACTTTCTAAACCATCCTTTCAATATCGACCTCTTACCCGTCACATTAGGCAGTTTCGATGTCATCATCGGAATGGACTGGTTATCCAAGTATCATGCCAATATTATCTGCGGTGAGAAAATTGTTCGTGTGCCTTACGGAAAAGAAGTCCTAAACATACAAGGGGATAGGAGCGATCGTGGAGGTCCCTTCAGATTGAACATTATCTCTTGCACTAAGGCACAAAAGTATATAGAAAAAGGGTGTTACCTCTTCTTGGCCCAAATTTCTGAGAAGAAAGGGAAGGAGAAGGATGAAAAGTGTATAGAAGACGTACCTATCGTTTAAGATTTTCTGGAGGTATTTCTAGATGACTTACCTGGAATCCCACTAGTGAGACAAGTCGAATTTCAGATCGAATTGATGCCTGGCGCTGCACCCGTAGCCCGACCACCCTACTGACTCGGCCCTACTGAATTGGAAGAGTTGTCGAAACAGTTGGCAGAATTGTCAGGAAAAGGATTTATACGACCGAGTTCATCACCATGAGGAGCTCTAGTATTTTTTGTAAAGAAGAAGGATGGATCTTTCCGCATGTGCATTGACTATCGAGAGTTGAATAAATTGACAGTGAAGAACTGATATCCTCTACCCAGGATCGACGATCTGTTTGATCAACTTCAAGGATCGAGCGCTTACTCAAAAATTGACTTACGATATGGATATCACCAGCTTAGAGTTCGGGAAGAAGATATTCCAAAGACTGCGTTCAGAACTCGTTATGGATACTACAAATTCCAAGTGATACCGTTTGGTTTAACCAACGCACCAGCGGTATTCATGGATCTCATGAATCGCGTTTGCAAACCCTATTTGGATAAGTTTGTGATAGTATTCATAGACGATACCCTGATCTATTCCAAGAGTAAAGAGGAGCATGAAGAGCATCTAAGGCTTATCTTGGAATTACTGAAGCAGGAACAACTATACGCTAAATTCTCTAAGTGTGAATTTTGGATTTCAACTGTACAATTCTTGGGTCATGTGATTAATAGTCAGGGAATTCACGTAGATCCCAAGAAGATCGTGTTCATCAAGGAATGGGCCGCCCCGAAAACCCCAACTGAAGTTCGTCAATTCTTAGGCCTAGCTGGCTATTATCGAAGATTCATCGAGGGATTTTCTAAAAGAGCCAAGTCCCTAACTAAACTGATTCAAAAGAATGTAAAGTACGAATGGGGAGAAGAAGAAGAAGCATTTCAACTATTGAAAGAGAAGTTATGTAGTGAACCTATCCTAGCCCTACCCGAAGGAAGCGAAGACTTCGTCGTATACTGCGACACTTCGCACAAAGGTTTAGGAGCTGTCTTAATGCAACGGGAGAAAGTGATAGCATATGCATCACGACAGCTTAAGACCTATGAGAAAAACTACACAACTCATGACATGGAATTGGGTGCGGTAGTGTTCACACTTAGAATATGGAGGCATTATCTGTACGGCACAAAGTGCATTGTGTATACCGACCATAAGAGTTTGCAACACATCTTGGACAAGAAAGAGCTGAACATGAGATAGCATCGCTGGTTAGAACTACTCAGCGATTACGACTGCAAGATTCGCTATCATTCCGGTAAGGCAAATGTTGTTGCTGATGCTCTTAGTCGAAAGGAGAGAATACCACCGTTACGAGTCAGATCCTTGGGAATGACTATTAGTTCACCATTACCATCTCAAATTCTTGAAGCCCAAATCGAAGCGTTAAAGGAAGAAAACCGACCGACCGAAAACCTCTATGGTATGGTAGAAAACAAAAATGGCTTTGTAAAGCGTTCCTATGGAACATTATGCTTTGGAAACAGAAGCTGGGTACCACTTTGTGGAGGAATTCGTGAGTTGATTATGCAAGAGTCGCATAAATCAAAATACTCCATTCATCCCGGATCTGATAAAATGTACCAAGACCTGAAGAAACTGTACTGGTGGTCTAACATGAAGGCCGATATAGCCCTGTATGTCAGCAAGTGCTTAACATGTTCGAAGGTGAAGGACGAACATGACTATTCAGAAGTTGGAAGATATGCTTCGAGCCTGTGTCATTGATTTCGGAAAAGGCTGGGAGAGATACTTGCCTTTGGCCGAATTTTCCTATAACAATAGCTATCTTGCCAGTATTAAGGCCGCACATTTTGAGGCGTTGTATGGCCGAAAATGCCGATCTCCGATTTGTTGGGCTGAAGTTGGTGACAGTCAACTTACTGGTCCCGAACTTGTCCTAGAAACGACCGAGAAGATAGTTCAGATCCGAAACCGTTTGCAAGCTGCACGCGATCGACAAAAGAGCTATGCCGACAGGAGACGTAACCTCTCGAATTCCAGGTCGAAGACAGAGTCATGTTAAAAGTCTCACCATGAAAAGGGGTGATACGTTTCGGCATGCGCGGAAAACTCAATCCTCGTTACATTGGACCATTCCAAATTTTTGACAAAATTGGACCGGTAGCCTATCGACTTGAGCTACCACCAGAACTGAATAGTGTGCACAACGTGTTTCATGTGTGTAACCTAAAGAAATGTCTTTCTGATGAAACCCCGATTATTCCTTTGAGAGAGATCCAGATAGATGAAAGCCTGAATTTTATTGAGGAACCGGTGGAGATCATGGATCGTGAAGTCAAGCGACTGAAGCACAACTGCATTCCTACCGTTAAGGTCCGATGGAACTCGCGTCATGGTCCTGAGTTTACATGGGAGCGTGAGGACGAGATAAAGCGAAAATACCCTCACCTATTTTCAACCGTATCGAGTAACTCGAATTGAAACCCGGGACGGGTTTCTCCAGAGGCTGGTAGGCTGTGACAACTGGTAAATTTCGGGAGCATTTTTAATTACCGCATTACGTTTAAAATGAGCATTAAATTATTTAGAATCATTTTTGGAATGTTTTGGGAATTTATCCGGATTTTTAGTAATGTTATGTGGATTATCGTTATGTGACGAGTAGTTTCCTGTATACCTGGTTAGACACTACGTGAGTCGGCACAATTAAACTTAATAATATGAGAGATATTGATTATTTTTGACGCGCTAAACAAACATGGACGTATTTATAGTCAATTTTATCGGAAAAATAGTTTTAATATCAATGGAATAAATTAGAAATACTCGGGAAAATGTTTCATCACTCAAATTAGTCTCGATAACGTTTTATTATAAGAATAACCAAAGTACTATATAAACCCAACTATATTCACTTTTAGGGTTTTATTTCATTCTCTTGCACACTTAGCCGCCCCCTCTCCTTTCCAAAATCCGGCCACATATCCGGCCACCTCCGAGCAACGCCACCTCCTACCTCCACGTTACACCGCCACCTCCATCATCATTCTTGTGATCTCCCCATCATTCCTATACACCGTACGCGCCCAAGAATCACCCTTCACCATCACTACGCGCCACCAACTCCTATTTCCGACCAAGATCCTTGTAGATCCGAGTTATTTGAAGGTAGGACACACCGTTTTCACACGCGTGTGTGACTCGGTGTGAGTCAAACTCGTGTATAACGAGTTATTTTGGTTGTTTTGATTCGGTTTAGGTATAGAAACAAGTGGGTTTAATGTTTTTAATAACTAAAAACGTATATAAGCAAGTTTGGTATCATTTTCTTGTGGGTTTGATGTCGACTTTTGGTCAGGTCGTGGGTGTGCCGTGAGCTATAGCTCACAGCCAAGGCTTAATAATCTTGTTTTGAGGTCGAGTCAAGTCATGGTACTAGTCTTGAGTCGTGGTTAAGGTTTGGGTCGCGTATTGTTGTTATTTGATTTTGTTTTGTTTCGGATTTAGGGTTTGGTAAACCCTCGATGCAGCTGAGAATTTGAGGTGAGGACTGGATTTGGATAATTGTGTTAAAGTTTTGTTTGTTGTGGGTTGTTGCCGAGAAAGACCAAGGGTCTGTGTGGTTTGTTTGTTGGTGCCGAGAATCGAATCCGAGACCAATAGGGTCTCGGCCTATGATGAAACATATTGTTGTTGTTGTTGCGTTGGATTTGGAAGGGGATACTTAGAATACGAGCCGTAGGATTTGGCCGTTAAATGTTGTTGACGTTGTTGGACTTGAGGCAATAATATCGTGAACTTATAATTAAATTGTGATGAATTGAGCCAAGTCGAGTGTCGCCGAGACTTCGTAGTCTCGTTGTGGCCTCGACAAGCCAAAAATGCTATTTAGACTTTATTTTGACTATTGACTATTGAGAATGACTTGTTGACCCGAGTATAACTTAAACTCGGATTAGTGACTCGAAATATGAGATGACTCGTTACATATGTAGATTTGAGGCTTAAATGACATTAGTAAACGATAACTTAAAAATATTAACTAACGAGTACATTGTTACTTAATATTTTAAAGTTTAAAAAGAAAATGTTAAATGACAAATGAAACGTTATTTAATATTTTTGCAAGTAAAAAGAATACGTGCGAGTTATTTAATATTTCGAGGGCACGCAAGTCGAGAAGTACTATTTATGAAAATATTTATGTTATATTGAGTTAGTGTCGAGTCACGGATCGGTTGATGTTAATATACCCGACCCACATGGTTATCGGACTTATGAGGCTGACGAGTCCAATAAGGGCTCAATAAACATGTCGGAGGAAACTTATTAACGAACAATTCATCCTTATGACTTATCGAGTATGGTAATTTAGTTTTGGATTGATAAGTAAAATGAAGGAATTGCGAGACTTATCGCGTTGACGAACTCGATAAGAACCCGATAATTCGTCCGAATGACTTATCAAATTAAAACTAAATCATACGTCCTCGTCTTGTGAGTCGATTTTGTTTTAGTCATTGTTTGGCGTGAGTACACTTGAGTCATGTTGTGTCTCCACTGCACACCCGATGATACCAAACGCTAGTAACTAATATAAGAGAAAGATTTTGGAATCAAAAAGGAATATACTTGGGGATAGTTAGCTTTTGGAAACTTTTTACATTTGGGAATATATGTTAAGGCGAGTTTATATTATTAGGTTGTGCCGAGTCCGTGAGTGCCGATACGTGAGAGCTGCTGAGTACTTTGCTTATGTAGTTTTGTGTTTGTGCTTTGCTTAATTGAGGTGAGTTTCATAGCCACACTTTTACTCTTACTAATGTTTATTTTAAACTTGGGGGAGAAAACATGCAAAATCGTTTTAACGGACCTACTGTTACCTTTTTGATTTGCTATAACTTGTTGACTGGCTAAGGTTAGATATGCGACAGATGTTTGTCTTAGACCAGGGTAGCAAAAAATCTAGTTTTAATTTGTTATAACGTGGTGCCTCGCTAAGGTCAGATATACCTAGGGCCCTACTGTGATTATCAATATAAGAGAGGGCTATTGTGACCTATCATATTGCTACTTGATGAATTGTGATTGTTGATATTTGTGGAAATTGTGATTTATATCTATCTTAATCCAGTGTAGCAAATTTCTTAACTTGGTCCGCCGTTACTTATTGCTTAAACCTATGAACTCACCAGCGTTAGCTGACATTTTTAGCATGTTTTCTCAGGTAATTAATGATGTTCATTTGTGATGATCGCTGTTTGGTGGTTTGGCAAGTGGCATGGCTAATGATCAATTCAAACTCTGATGACACTTTTAGGGACCTATCTTATGTTTCCTTTGGGTCTTACTTCCAGTACTTTTGAATAAATGTAAACTTAAGGTTTGGATTTTGAAAAGTTTTTATGTAAACGGATAATGTTATCCTGTTTTCCTATGCTTGTGTTGTGTACCAATTTCGTAGCACCCCAATGCTTGTTTTTTCCTTCTGCTGAACCAAATTTTGGGGTGTTACACCGATACCCTGGTTAGGCCACGTACATCAAAGACTCGTCCTTCCCAAGTACGTCCAAGGATGATCTCATCCATTTACCTCTTTCTTTTTGTTCCTTTTTGTACATAACCAACTACGGTAAATTAGTAAATAATCAAAAACCACATAATATAATCAAACATTATCTTAACAAAGCATCTACCACGCACTAGTATCTATTCACAATCCAAAAAATAAAATAAAAAATGTACCTCTTGCGAAAATGATCTCGTACCCGAAACTGTAGCCAAAGTCCCCTTACTACTTGCCGTAACCAAAATCCCCCCATCTCTCGCCAACTTAAAACACACAATCCTCGACTCATGCGCCACAACCACCCTACTGATCTTCCTCACCCCATAACTCTCCACCCTCACCTCCCCTTTCCTAAACCCCAAACACACCAACACCATCTCCCCGCTTCCTCCTCAACCCCTACATTGCGTAATCTCACACATTCCCTTTGGATTACTAAACGTCTCATTCTGATGCAACAATCTCAAGTCAACAAAACTATAAACAAACACTTTTTGGCCCAACACCACAACTATCCTATCCCGGCTAAGCTTAACTCCCTTAAATTCAGATCGAAAACTTAACTCGCCTATTACACGTGCTTTTATGATCATCCCAAATCATGACCTTATTTGGGGCGTAATGTGGCTTATCACCTCCACCTACTAATGCAAAAATGGTGCACCTAAATAACATCTCAACTAAGTATATTCCTGCACCTGTTTCGTTATAGAAATCGCGTCGAAAAAGCTCGCAGTATGGGTCGCAGTTGTGGATTTGGAAGCCGTGGGAGGTTCCGCATGCGAAACACCCGTCGTCTTGGTTAAACGAAACATGTAGTAAGTTAGTTAAGTTAGAGATAACTGCTGAGGGTGCCGTGACCGGAAGGTTAGCGGCGGTGATGGTGTTGGTGAGGTGGTTGTGGACGGTGATGTCGCCGGAGAGTGTGGTGGAGTGGTGGTAAATTAGGGTAGGGTAAAATTGGTTAGTTTAAATTACACATTCATATAATAGAAACAATTGTGATAAACTTAAAATTTTCCCCCCTTAAGAGCTCTACCAAAAGGTATAATGATGGTTGAAGAGTTCATTATTGTTTGCAAATCATACACAATACCATTTGTTAACATAAAATAAATAATTATCAACGTTAAAATCACATGATCATATATATTGCAATTTCTTTTCCGCACCATTCAGAAAAATAACATGTTTCGACATGTTACCCATTCCATCGCTGCACTACCCACTTTTAACTTCATAGTTAAATTCACTCATCTATATATAACAATGCTAAAACGTACATATCTATATGTACATCACATATCTATATATAACAATGCTAAAACGCACCATGAACCAAAAAGTCTCTAGGAACTATCGTTAAGAATAATGAATTAGTTATATCTCAACATAAGGGGGAAGCCTCGTCGTAAAAATGCTCGATTAGGCCTTTGCTTCTCACCAAGAATCAATTTGCAAAATATAAACATCATTTAGAAACTCATAAACGTACCTTCATATCCAAAGGTATTAAAAAATTGTAAAATATAAACATCATTTAGTGAAATCCTATTATAAGACATGAAAGTTTAAGAGTTGAGTTGTTAGAATGAGGGATAATTGTATAATTTTTGTACTAGTAATTGATTGACAAACAAGGCATTTGGTTAGATAGCGTTGAACATTTTATTGCTTAATAAATGTACTATTTTCATGCTCATTAACTCTAAGAGGGCAGGGTACGGTGCGTTTTGGAGTGCGTTTTCCACCAAAACGCCACACGATGGCATGACAACCATACCTGACTTGGCGTTTTCGAGACTCAAGCTGAACTAGCCATCCCAAATGGTCCGGGAAACGCCACACGCCGGCGCGAGACACTCTATCGAACCTCGCGTTTTCGTGTCTCGCGCCATCGTGTATTTAAAAAGATGTTATTAAGGTAAAATGATGACCACCTAAACTTATTGTTGCACCACTCGTACATAACACAGTAATTGTTTTAATCTTTTTGAGTTATTCTATTAAAATGGTATCAAAAGTTCAAAACTACTAACACAATCAGTTAATCACCTAACCGACCACCACTTGGTGATTCAATCTTTTATTATATAACAATATACGCCGAAGGATTGTCCCCAACACGAATGCAATCCAAGTACAATAAAAAAAAAACTAGTAACAGTCCCTCTATTAGGTGCTGCTACAAAGATACAATACTCACACACTAATACCAAAACTATAACAGCCTAAACCCAACCAAGACCAAGATCAAGATGATCTTATTATACTGAAACAAAGACTAGAAACAATAAGAAACCAACTGATGGAAAACTGGAAGACTTTTAGAGAGAAATAAGATGAAACTTGTATCAATAATGTGTTGAATGAGAAACCCTAGCTCGGATAAGAGCTTATATAGCACCAAGTTACAAACCAACCCCTGCACAAGTAAAACATTACCAAACTAGAACCAAAGTTAGCATTAGTGGAAAACAGACTAAGAAATATTACATAATGACCCTTTAAGTATCATAAGGTTGCTAAAATATTTATTTCAATATATTCCAATATTCTAGTAGCGATTTTATGTTTGTTTCGGTTCTATTCTATTGTATTCCTTTTTAATTTGGTTTTAATGATTGTTTCAACATCTTGCTTAAACCATTACATTCGTCATTCCAATATTATATATAGTGATCACTTTTCGTGGGCGTATTGTGGTCATTGAAAGTATTGTTAGTACTATTCTTGTGGATTTTGTCTAATGGTGACACTGGTCGTCTCAACAATCATAGCATATATGCTCTTGATAGATCGTAGTTCGACCATTAACTTCCTTAAGCCACCCAACTTTGATCATTTAATATCCTTTAAAAGGGATTAATTTAGTTATGTGTACCAAACTAGTACTTAGTATCGATCGAATTGTAGAAGAAGTATAGTCGACTTGAGTCATCATGAGATTTAAGTCTTATGACTTCTAACTAATCCTGTAAAGTCGTTCCAGAATTTCTAATAACAAACGTAAGTAGCTACAAGTTTCTAACGAGGAGTTTACTTGTAACCTGGGTTTAGAACAAGAGTTTTAGTTACAAGTGTCATGTCGTAAAAAACAAACAACTCAAAGTTAACTTTCAACGTATAATTTCGTTTTGAATGACAATATTGTATATATAATTCTTATTTGAATTAAAGAATTATAAGGATTAGAGCATAATATAGTTCAGCTAATCTAATCATAACTATGAACTTGATTTCTTGATGGGTAGCTCTATAAAAGCGTTTAATTAAATAATAGCCCGCTACATACGCAGGGAGAAAGCAACCACACTACTTAAAACTAAACCTATCATAAGAATCGGCAAACCTATGAACTACTATAAAGAAAACAATGACTAAGGTGCTGTTTGTTTATTCAGACATTTTATGTCTGAATCTGAATACCACGTCTGAATCTGAATTAGTGGTCCAAAAGTCTGAATCTGAATTATTTTAGTTTGTTTGTTTTTATAAAGTGTCTGAATAAACAAAAAACAATCCTTTCGCTATAAAACAAACCAAAAGACCCTCCATTCATGATTATTAATAAAAAATCAAGGCCAAGATGAGGAGATAAGGATTGAAAAGAAGTAGGTGTAAAGTTTAAGCTTTTCAGATGTAATCAGACATATTCAAATGTCTGAATGAATCAGACCCTATTCAGATGTATTCAGACTTCAGATGTCTGAATAAACAAACAATCTGAATCTGAAAATGTCTCACCGAATCAGACTTCAGACGTATTCAGATCTGAATGAGCCGAAACAAACACGACCTAAGTAGATTAAATTTGACACCAAATATAATGTAGCGTCTAATCCGCCCTCGGAATTTGATATCGAACGCATTACAAAAAGAAATTTGTTCTTCCGTTAAGTTGGATACCACATCATCACATCTCTCATACAAGTCATACTCATCAAGTTAACTTAGACTAGGGTCATTTGTTTCGCCACGATGTCGCATAAATTGATGTGACTTATATGAGGCGACCATAAACTGAGCAGTCTCATTATCAAACTTTCATCAACCTCGCTTTTCGAATTACCATCTTGCAAATCCATTGAAGTACTACGCATAGAACCGAATTCCACGCCCACCCGTTTATCCTTGTAACAACCTCTACACGATTAGGCTTTTACCATGTTCTTCCAAATTACTTACTGTTAGAGTTATGGAAAAATATTAAGTCGTGTATGACTAGAATCGAACTCGGGACCTTGGGATTGCACACTTTACGTATGAATGATTAATGTAAATAATTAATATATATAACCGTTATGTATTTAATTATTTGAACACGAAATAACGACTAACAGACGTTAAGTAATTAACGGAATTGACTAACGACCGTTAGTAAATAAAGGAAGGACCATAGGTGCAAATTTGGAGGAAAGAAAGTTCTAGAATTCCCATATATGGGATGGGCCGATCGTTTGGGGGCTTTCCAAACCCAATTCGGGTCCAACTTGTCCTCCAAGATATGTAGCCTATAAATACAAAGAAATAAAGGTTAGGGTTTTTCATCTTGTACACTCTTGCTATACCCTAACTTTGTTTTCTTCTTCCTTTTGCTAAAATCCGATCGATCCACTCTTGGGGGGGGGGGGGAGATTGACTTTTGAGTATTAAACAAATAGTTTGGTTTAATTCTTGTGTTCTTTTGCTAGCACCAAACATTAATCGGTTACAGTACGTGTGTACAAAACCTTGGTAATTAGCTTACTTTAGTTAATACCATCCTGGATTGAGAAACAAAACGGTAAGGGGTTTCTTGTTAATCCACTGTTTGTTAAAGAAGAAGAATTTAAAGTTTAGATCCTTGTTCTTGCTAGGATCAAAGGTACGTATCTTTAATATTCGGTTAAACTCTTTACATGTTAAAATATTGATTCTTTGCTTCCGCTACGTGCTTTGGTGATGTAGAATTAATTATATAATTGTTATGGTATTTAAATTCTAACAGTGGTATCAGAGCCGTTTAACATGTAATTGTATTACCGAAACACATAAAAATCAAATTTTTGATTTGGATTAACATGTTAGTCAAAATTTTTAGGGTTTTTAGAACATAAAAATTTTTGAACCCTAATTTGGCCGGGGGGGGGGGGGGTCGATCCCTCTTTAATTAAAAAGCTAGTTTTGTAACCCTAAAATTAGGAACATGTGTGTTTATGTGTGTAAAGGGTTACGTTCCTTGACTTGTGTAATTAATCCATTATACTTCATGCAAGGTTATCATGGATTTGGGTTTGTAATTAATTGTTAAGTTACTTGCTACATGTAATTAAAAGATAGATCTAAAATTAGGGAAGACCTAATTAATTAATTAATGAATCTTTTATGTGCAATGTGGTATGTGTTTGATAAGGCTTACACAACCAACTTGTTTGGTGTATGTGGTCCATTGGTATCATTAGCTCAAAAACCAATGAGAGTCTTAGTAATTATATGCATATTAATACACATATAGATTATTAATAGGATTTATCAAAAGGTTTGCATGTGGCTATATGATTTAATTGTTAAGATTATATGAGTTATTATGTGGTTATTTATTTTTATTAAATTACTTGTCTTTTTTGTTTAAATTACTTGTTGAATTGTAAGCAAAAAGAGGGTAATTTTTGGAATAGAAAATAAATTGACCTAATAACTATGAAACCTTGATGTGATAAATTATATAGATTGCCAAGTCTTATGTGCCGACAGTGGTTCGCTTCGCACGATAATTTGCTTCCAGGCGAGACTAGCAATATTATAATTTATAGCATATTTCTTTTAAGACTTAATATCATAAACTTTTGATTGACTGATGAGTTTTGTACTAATATTGTTAACGGCTCACCCAGTTTAGACAAACTATAAGAGGGGTATAAGGAGGCTTGACATTAAATTGTCATCCGAAAGGGACGCGTTTTTAATTAGCCTTCGGGCGGACATTTGTCTCTCCGCTCCTTTGTGCGTCTAATTGGAGCTACCAAGTAATGCTATAATTTTGTACAAAATCATCTTAAGGGTGAATTGACCTCAATTTCACGCGCCACTTTTGTGGTAATTATCCGAATAACTTGGGTCTTTATGACTCATGCAGTAGTAGGATATAGTGGGCGATAATTAGAGGTAATTCTTTGATTGGTGAACCCAATACCTCAGTTGAAACGTTGTTGAATTAACTCTTAGCCAAATTGGTAAATAAAATTGTTTTGAAAACTTATGATACGAAGATGTGTGCATGCTTCTTCGTACATATTTTGATTGTCACATCAAAATAAATACCCTAAAATTTAAGTCCATGCTATCTAATTATAAGAGACACTTGGAGTTAATATTTAGCGTAAGTGAGACCTTGACCTAGATATTAATGACAAGGTAAATTTCCATGGCGTGAGACCGTGACATGGATAATTTGCAGTTTCTAAATTAGACGACTTAATTAAGTTGTAAGTGAGACCTTGAAACTTAAAGCATGAGATGGGAAGAAACATGCTTACATTGCAAAATTGTTTTTTGGAAAATGTAATTCCCATAATGATCTATGAGTCGGAAATTGTTTGCCGATTATTGTACGACAGATTACCATATTTTGTACTTTCACTGCTAGCAGATCAACTGATGTAGTGAAACTATGAAAATTTGGATCCTAGTTTTCAAGAAGATTAAATGGATATATGAATATTTCCTGGGTAATTTTCTTTTCTTGAAAAAATGTATTATCGAAAATACTAAAATTGAATTTTGTAAATTCGTTTAATGTATTAATGCAACGTTAAAACCGTAAACGTAGGGCATTCTTTTAGTGGTAAATTGATCTACACCCGTAAGAGTTTTTGGCTAGAGTCAACTTTACTAAAAGAATAAACCTAGTCTACTTTCTTATGAGAAGAGTGAGACTTAATCCTATTCTTTTTCATGAATGAGAAAGGTATGATAGGAAAATTAGAATTGTCTAAATTCTAAGAAATAACTTATAGCAAACTTTAATAGTTAAGAAAATTGCACATTTTATGAGTTATTAAATTAGAAGCTAGACTAGTTACCGCAAATTGGTAAAAGGCAAACTAGCATGATTTATCTAGTTGTTGTGCTTTGACCACTTAAAGATGCTACATACCATTGTGGGGATGGTAGACATATTAAGGAAGAAATTGCATGCCCAATTTTTTCAAGTTAATTGCATTGATGGATAGTCCATCATTTACAAAGTAGAATACATTCTTTTAGTACCTAAGTAATTGTTACATATGGGATTTCTCAAAGGTGTAGGAAAGTAAATAGCACACTATTTGCTTTTACTGGTTATGAAACACTTATAATGTTGTCAAATCCAGTGGGAGCATTGTGTTGTAATTACTGAATTATGATTTGTAATTCAGTGGGAGCTACAAGCTTTGTTATCTTGGTAGTAACCCAGATTATCTCTAGAATGTCTTGAGATAATTACTTTCCAATTGTAGACACTTGTGGTTTTAAGGATAGTCATGTACGTTTCCTTACTAGACAAGGTGGTTCTATATCTACTAATATCTATGACACAATCATATTGATCACATAAACAAACGAGTGACGTGTTGTTTATCTGATACATGATGTTGTTCCATGCACAAGTGGGAGAAATCTTTATTGTGTGCAAGGAACAACACATAGGAATATGATTTAAAGGATTCTCTTGACTGCAAGGTAAGAGACTAATGTTCTAATGTGACTTAATCACATCTAATTAATAGAACACTTGAAGTTGTAATCTACGTCATGTGAGATCAACTGATGTAATGAAACTATGTTAATTTGCAAGTTTCTAAATTAGATACTTATTAGAACAAGTGTCAATATGGTAATAAGACTACTTCAAACTAAATATTTATGTATTATTGGAATGACATAAATGAAGTAATCTAATACTACTTCAAAATTTGAATATTTATGTATTCTTGGAATGTCATAAATATATGAAGTAATAAATTAACTTGAAATTACTATTGAAACCAAATTGTGGTGTTCATGATTACTTTAGTTATACATGTTTATATTTTATTGTAAAGTTATAAATATGAAGTCTTTTAATTGTTACAAGACTTATAATAAAGTAAGACGTTAACTTGTTATGTTTTTTAATTAAGACATATACAAGAAGTCATTGAGTTGATCAATGATTTATAACGTATCGTGGAATTATAACAGTCTATGTCTTCTTGTTGAGACATGGACAAGAAGTGACTTAGTTGAAAAGTACTTGTGTTATAAAGCATGCAATTGGCTTGGAAAATCTATTTCACCATTAAGTTGATTTAGTTGGTAAATAGGTAAGCCAGAAGGAATATAAGTTTATCTTACATATTGTAAGATTATCTTACAATATTAATCCTAATGAAATACATAATATTTATGGTACGTTCAGTTAGGAAAATCAAACTCTATTATTATTGTTTGATTAAAGATAACTATAACTTTCCTTCTTTCAAAAGATATCAAGGTTAGAAAATTGAGTATGGGTAGTATATACTCAATTAGACTCCAACCTAGAAGATTAATAAGACACCATTTATTATGGAATATGATGAATCACATTAAGTCTTAAAATTGAAGTTCTGAATTTGTTAAACTGGTTTTGAGTAGGTTATTAACAAACTTAATGTAAGAAACTGTCAATATGTATTTGTAATGTCTCAAAAAGAGAACAATTTTGTGTTGCTCTACTTGCAAAAGTATTTATAGATAGTCTATAAATTGCAAAAGGCAAGTGAGAGTTTTATCTTGAAAAGATAAAGTTACAAGATACATAATCTTCTAAAAATACACTAGTAAATGTCATGATGAGGATTTAACATGTTAATGTTAAATCTCAAGATGATGGAATTCTCATTCATAGATCCGTAAGGATATCTCAAATATTTGAATAATATGTTGAGGATTATGAGTTACAGGATTATGGTAAACCTGTTGATCATTAAGATGAATTGCAAATATTGAATTTGGCAAAATACTCATACTATGAATGTTTAGATGCAGTCCAGAAAGATAACTAGTTTTGGAAACTTAGTTAATCTTGAACTCTATAGTTACACTATAGAATAAAGACGAGTTTCTTCAAAGGGAATGAAAATCCTAAAGATTTAAATTCTTGTGTAGAAATCATATGGACAAATTTTGTATACATATTTAATGGATGAAAAGATTATTAATCACACTTAAGCAATTAACTGTGATTGAAATTCTTTCTAGGCACATTAAATGTATAAAGATTATGATTGTCATTCTTAGTTTCATTAATATGAAATTGACAATGGAATATCAAAACCCTTTCTTGAGAAATTACTTGTGCGAGGACGATAAGTAATTAAAAGGAGTATTTGAATTCAAATAATCTTTGGAAGTATACAAAGTGCAATAATTCATGAATGGATTAAGGCATGCATCTAGGAGATATACGTATGTTTAATTATTAAATTCAGTTTTGATTTATAATTAAAATAAGACGATTTCTTAGTATTCCTGAAAGCTAGTGGGAGTGTTATATTTATTTTCTTATTTCATATGGGTCATACTAACCGGACGGGGTCTATGCCCCTTTTTGCTGCAGCTAGGCCTTAGGGAGTACTTTTTTGTCTAGTGCGTCAGTGAGTGGGAGTAGCAGCAAAGAATATTGCAGTCCCTTGTCTCTTATCGCAGGCATTGTAAATTTCCATTTCATGCATTTGGTGATGGGACCCACACCTTCTAGAATGTGATTTAATTAAAAGTTTGGTGCAAGTTGCTATTTTACACCCCTGACTTCATTCTTAGTCCTTATTTTGCATCTTGGGCTAAACTTGCGATAATATTTGAGCTTTATTTTCGGGCTTTAATTGGGCTTCCACTTAAGTTCGATAAATCATTGAATAAGCTCCAATAAATTTTCTAATCATCTTTAATATCTTCTGATTTTCAAATTAATCACCATTTGCTTCACATTTGCTCCAATAGTTCTCCAACGGTAACTTGAAAAATATGTCTTCGTCTCGTGCTGATGGAATCGTAATTTCATGCTATTTCCAATGGAGTGCTCGGGTAACTAAAAAAATATATATTAAAAATAATGGAAAAAAATTAATTTCGAGATAAAAAAAATTAATTTATGTTTATTTTGTGTAATGTTTTTTTGTACACATTAACGTTAACACATTAAACAACTAAAATGTATTCGTCTGACGTGTTTCTATTTAATTAACATATTAAACAATAGCACGTTAACGTTAACATATTAAACAACTACAAAAACAACTGTTATTTTTATTAGAAAAATAATTATTTTTATTTCCAATTTTTTTTCTATTTATTTTTTCTGAAATAATTTTTTTAAGAAAAATATTTTTTTTTAGAAAAATAGTTTTTTTTAGAATTTTTTTTTAATTTTTTTTAGAAAAATATTTTTTTTTATTTCGAAAATAAAAAAATTTGTAAAAGTTATAAAAAATAAAAAAAAGTTGTAAAAGTTATAAAAAAAAAATAAAAAAAATACATTGTCATAACAAAGTTGTAAAAGTTATAAAAAAAATAAAAAAAGTTGTAAAAGTTATAAAAAATAAAAAAAATTAATTTCGAAATAAAAAAAATTAAAAAAAATATATTTTTCTAAAAAAAATTATTTTTCTAAAAAATAAATGGAAAAAAAAAATTTTAATTTCGAAATAAAAAAAATTATTTTTCTAAATTATTATACAGACAGAACATTGTAAATGATTACTGATTTATGTTGTAAATTATTATACAGACAAAACATTGTAAATAATCATACGTTTGCTTAGTTATGTAAATATGTAAATAATTTGTTTGTTAAGAATACATTTCTTATAATTTTCTTAACATGTAACAGCCAGGTACAGATGAATAATCTTCATACGTAGTAGATGTTGTTATTTTTAAATAACGTGTTAATGTTTTTGTTTAATTGAATAATAACAGTTGTTGTTGTAGTTGTTTAATGTGATAACATTTAACGTGCTATTATTGTTGTTGTTAATTAAATAAAAACACATTAGACGTTAATTATATAAACGTAACAAATAAACAAAAAAAAAAAAAATAAAAAAAAATAAAAAAAATAAAAAAATACACAAAATACATTAAACAAAATAAAATACATTAAACAAAATACAAAATTTAAAAAAAAAAAAAAAAAAAAAAGGTACGCCTACCTTTTAGAGGGGGTTAGAATATCACTTTTAGGGAGGGTCAATATATCGCTACCCATTTTATATATTTTGTATAACATACAGGAAGTAACATTCCATTAACATTAAATGTTAAGTCTTAGTTTGGAATGAAACTTTACTTGGAAATTTAGGAAATAAACATACAACTTTGGGATATGTGTTTATTGTTATAAACATAAGCGGTAAAATAATTTATTCTAATAGAACATGATATACTATTAGAGAGTCTAAATAGATACATATCTTTGAAAAGATATAACATGAATAAAATCTAAGTTTGACACAAGGATTTTTCATGTACATCATGTTATTTGTAGTATCATGCTTGAATGAAAGATGATTTGAGAACATTAATATCTAATTGAAAGTTATTAGATAACTAAGTGTAATGGATATGGTTGGATATAGAATTAACATCCTCATATTGGAATTGCTCCTAAATTCTAAGCATGAATCATATAGCAAATTGTTGCGTAACTGATATAGCCGACAAATCTTGAAAGATTGGATGGTATCAAACATTACACAATGGATATTAAAGTTTACGGAGTTTTAAAGAGCATATTGTTGTTTGCATACAATGATGCTAATAAAATTGAGATGACACTCAATACTAGTCATGGTAGGATTTCATCCTTGTTAATGGCCATGTGTACTAGTTATGCTTAACTGTAAGCATAGTTGCATTATACATTAAAGAATTAGAATACTTTAAAACTATAAAAGGTTTGATAGTTTAACTGTCATAAATTCATAGTTGAGGATGTCACGCATTTTATGAAATATTATGTGGCAATATCAAGATAGTTGAATGCACACATACAAGAATTTCACTAATTGAATTCTTGAAATAAGTATTCTCAAAATTTCGATAGATCAAGATTAGTTAATTTATGCCTTGTCAACAAGTATAATTGTCATGACTTGAGGCATAATTCATTAACTATAATTATCATGCATTGATCTATTTTAGTATTTGGATAAGGGATGTTAAGCAATTATTATTTACAATGAATTAAAGTACTTGGTACCTTTGTTTTCATTAATAATAGATTGCATCATATATTTGCATGTTTAAATCCGTGAATAACTTATGTTATTCTAAATTGTCCGTTGTCATTTAATGATATGAGAATATCATTAAATCAAGACAAATCTGAGTATTTGTAGAATATACTTGAAAGTATATTGATGCGTTGACATGCCAATTTCACATGATATTCAATGAATTGAATATAGGACTTATCCCAACTTCATGAGTTTACTTTATGGATATTGTCATCAAGTAAATCATGTGTATATAGTTATCCTCAGACTTGAGATGCCAGATAACTGTCATGGATGTAGTGCATTTCTGTGATTCAATTTACCGCTATACGTAACTGGTAGCTGTAAGGATTGTTTTCAGGAATGTTGCATAGTGCATGGGTTATGCTCGTAGTCAAGATAGAACTTGTTCCTCCAAATTTGTTTGGAGTTTAATACTGCTGGGCCCCTCGTAGGGTTGACAAGATGTTTGTGCGGCCGCACCCAAGATCTTCCCTGAATATGTTCAGATGATTTGGTAATCTTGCTCAATCAAAAACAACGAGAAACATAATGATTAATAAAGAATGGCTGAGATCCATATCTTTATTAATGTAGTATTAGAAACAAAAGGATGAGTATGATGATGAATCATCGAATGGTTTTTCCAAGAGACCACCACCCGAGTTGTACTAGGGGCATTGGCGTGTTGCTAGACGCTAACCAATGTCATTACACTTTTAATAGATTTTCAAGTGGGAGCTGTTAGAGTTATGGAAAAATATTAAGTCGTGTATGACTAGAATCGAACTCGGGACCTTGGGATTGCACACTTTACGTATGAGTGATTAATGTAAATAATTAATATATATAACCGTTATGTATTTAATTATTTGAACACGAAATAACGACTAACGGACGTTAAGTAATTAACGAAATTGACTAACGATCGTTAGTAAATAAAGGAAGGACCATAGGTGCAAATTTGGAGGAAAGAAAGTTCTAGAATTCCCATATATGGGATGGGCCGATCGTTTGGGGGCTTTTCAAACCCAATTCGGGTCCAACTTGTCCTCCAAGATATGTAGCCTATAAATACAAAGACATAAGGGTTAGGGTTTTACATCTTGTACACTCTTGCTATAACCCTAACTTTGTTTTCTTCTTCCTTTTGCTAAAATCCGATTGATCCACTCTCAGGGGGGGGGGTCGACTTTTGAGTATTAAACAAATAGTTTGGTTTAGTTCTTGTGTTCTTTTGCTAGCACCAAACATTAATCGGTTATAGTACGTGTGTACAAAACCTTGGTAATTAACTTACTTTAGTTAATACCATCCTGGATTGAGAAACAAAACGGTAAGGGGTTTCTCGTTAATCCATTATTTGTTAAAGAAGAAGAATTTGAAGGTTAGATTCTTGTTCTTGCTAAGATCAAAGGTACGTATCTTTAATATTTGGTTAAACTCTTTACATGTTAAAATATTGATTCTTTGCTTCCGCTACGTGCTTTGGTAATGTAGAATTAATTATATAATTGTTATGGTATTTAAATTCTAACACTTACCTCCTTCTTTACTAATGGTAGTGAAATGGCCAACACCCATAGCATCCTCCCACGGCACCCATACTACCTAAAACATAAAAAGAATTTGAAACATTTTCTTTTTTTATAGGCTAGATCATGATATATATGTGACGTGTCTTTTCCTTACAAGCACTTTACAGTAAAGTCCAATCAACCTCTAGGGAACGCTATTGTTCCCACCTTGTTATGGGTTCATGATCTCTATGTACTCAAAGTATATATGTGGATCGAGGTCTTTGTAGAACATTTGTGGAACATGACTTCCCTTTTTTTTTAACTGAATGACTTGTTATACAATTTTTTGGCCCGAAAACCTTAAACATATAAAACCGAACCTATTAGGGTTTTGCTTCCCATATAAAACTAAAACTAAAGTTTCGGGATGAAATGTAGAAACTCACTACTACAAAAAAGCTTAAATAGATCACTTCATATAGATCGGTTTTCTTAAAAACCGATCTAACAAATAGAAAAGAGAATAAATAGATCGGTTATTTTGATAAAAACCGATCTAACTAACTTTTAGTTGTAAAAATTATTAAATAGATCGGTTGTTTATGAAAAAACCGATCTATTAACTCCCCACTAATATCTCTTTTTTATATTTAGCATCCAGGCATCTATCATGAGCAGCACTGAAGCTTCAAAAAGTAAAACAACTATAAAAATGGAGAGAGAGAATAATATTGTTTTGGTTTTAAACTCATTTACGACGAAGGTGCACATCTTATGTTATTATTGTACATGCCCTTAAATATATTTGATTTGGCATTCCGATGACTTCATGAGTGGTTACGTACTGTTACCTATTATATAACTAATTATATATAATTCTTTTATGCATTTAGGTACCAATTATGGTGGTTTTTAAGGCTATGGGTATGGAAAGTGATCAAGAAGTTGTGCAGATGCTTGGGAGAGATCCTATTTATGCCACATTACTTATGCCATCTATTGAGGTAAATAATTAACTCCAAACAAGTATTAAACAATAACACCAGTTTTTTTGTTAATTTTCTTTGTATGTTTAGTTGTAGATTGGTCATCTAATATAGACCATTGTGTGTGAATTGTTTGTAGCATGTACTGGAAGTGACTTGTGTGTACATGTGAAAGTGTTTTCCATAGTGCCTTAAATAATAACTGTTATTATTATTACCAATTTCAGGAGTGTTCAAAAAAGCATGGTATCTACACACAACATCAAGCTTTGGAATTCCTTGAAAAGAAGGTCAGTTTATTCTCCAACTTATACTTAAAAAGCAAGTTACAAGACTTGGGGATTTTATTGAACTTATTGCATTCTATAAACATTGTTGTATGACTGTATATATTGATACCGAGACTGTTATGTTGTGTTGGCGCATGTAATATAGGCCTGGTGAAGCTTATGGATATATGGACAAAGCAAACGGGATATCCATTTATTATTTTTTTTGAAAATGGACTTAATAGATCGGTTATTGGGTATCAACCGATCTATATGTGGTGTCATATAGATCAGTTATTGGGTATCAACCGATCTATATGTGCTTCATATAGATCGGTTCTCAACCGATCTATATGTGACTCGCTCATAAAGATCACTTTTGTATAGAGCGGTTCAAAACCGATCTATATGTGGGTTTTCCACCGATCTATATAAGCTTTTGTGTAGTAGTGACTGATGTAAATCATAGGGATGAAATTAATCTGTAATTGATTGTACAAAATACTTTATGAATTGAAAATGTTAGGCTATTGTTTTTTCTTTTCGCCCCAAAATTAGTACCAAAACCGACTCGAAAATCAATCTTATGGAACGAGTAGTGACGTGAAAACAAATTGTATAAAATGTTAATATTACTAAGTAAGTAAGTGTATATTTAATTATTTAAAGCGGCTATTGTTATTTTTGAGACAACTTTTAATTACATAAGGTGTTCTTACTTAAAAAAAAAAAAAAAAAAAAAAAAAAAAAAAAAAAAAAAAAAAAAACTAACTCAATATATTTTTACCGTTGCAAGAAGTGTAAAAAAAAAAAAGATTTTAAAAAATAACGCCTCCCTCCCTCCCTCTATCTATGTCTAAACTTGGTGCCAAGGTAACAAATTTCTATATAAATAACACCCCTCCCCAACGTTTACTAATTTCTGTTATCAAGAAAACGAGTGTTTCTTTAATTACGTCATCTTCTTCTTCATTATTGTTCATTAAATTTCATCATTCTAAACCTATATATACATAACACCCTCCTCCTCCCAACGTATTTCATCTGAATTGTGTTATCAAGAAACAAAAGTTAGTAAGTTGTATCATCTTCTTCTTGTTCATCATCATCATTAATTCTTCATCAGTTCTTCATTATTCTTCTTCTTGATGAGTTCTTCTTCATCTTCATCTTCTTCTTTTTCACTTCTTAATCAGTCTTGATGAGTTCTTCTTCTTCTTTATTACTATATTCTTTATTATTTTCTTGATAAATCTAGCTAACTAGGGTTTCTACTAATTAAACTTACATTCTTTTTAATAGAATCTTGTACATGAAATTTACTTTCTTGATATGTATTACATATTAATTAAGGAGGTTGATGATGATTCTGTAATTGTATTACAGTATTATCAATCTTTAAATATATATATATGCCCATGCATGTTGGATTTTGATGGTACCACGCACTTAATTAAGGATTATCAAGATTTGCTTTTCCTTGATGGTACTTGCTTGTTTTTCTTTTTAACTGATCTCATTTCCTCCAAGCAAGGAGGATGGAGTATGACAGAAATACAGTATGTACAAAACTACCTTACTCTACACTGTCTCAAAAAGACGAGTTATGGCCTTCGAGGAAGTTTTAGGACAACGAAATTGGCATGTTAAAGTTAGCTCAGGCATACCATTAAGATACAGGAAGAAAACTTTTCAAGTGTTGCTTAAAATTGCTGGCAATTTGATAGGAGTTTGACTGCACACGATATTTAAAAGCACGATCCTAACTAGTGAGGTGCATTTCAAATCTCAGCAGTAGCTATTTGGTTGCTAGGGGTTAACCATATACAGTATGTTGCTATTTATAACAGGAGGTAGCTTATCTGAGATAAAAAAGAAAGTTATTCATTATTGGATTATGAATCATTAATCATCTATTTCCAACCAAGTTCTTCATTATTGGATTCTGAATCCATTTACCATCCAAAAACCAGTAAACAACTGTGCAATCGTCCTTTTTTTTTTATTATTATTATTATTATTTTTTTCCGGGTATTTGTCTTTCCATTGACGACCAACGGTGTAACTTTTAATCTTGGGTAACCTGTTAACCTGCTAGTAACCGGTCATATTAGCTAGATCGAAGATTATTTAAAAATACGTTGCGTATCTTTGACAATTTACAAAATACATTGCGTAGACCTGTTTATTTGGAAAAATATGTTGCGTATCTTTAGCTTTCACCCTAACTAAAATGACAAGACTTTTATCGGAACCAAAGCTGAGTATTTAGTTTTTATACACGCATCCAAACGACTTATTGTCAAATGGTACACATTCCTAATGAACAAGAGAAAACCACTGAGACTGATATAGATTAAGGGTCGGTTTGGTATGTGGGTCTTAAGGGGTTTAGACTCATTCATTTCTTAAATCCATTGTTTGGTACACATATTTTGGACTCAAGTAATGGTTTGTAATGGTTTGATGCCAAATATCCGATCCCCACCCACTCGGTGGGTTTTAAAAAACATGTCAGTGGAAGACTGGAAGTACATTTTATTGTTTCACAAAATTTATGTACCATATGTTTTTCAACTCTCCTTCTTTACGGTACTTTTTATATTTAAATAATGTGTTTTATTATAATTTTTTAATAAAATAAATATATTTTTTCAGCTCTTTTAAAATATACTCCGTAATAAATGATTTCTCTCTCCTCATTTCTTTCTAACCAAATCCAAATTTAAATCCGATTCTAATCCCACCTACGAACCAAACGGATAACCCTATAGCATGCAATTCTATTTAATTTATTCTACTTATTTTAAGAGAAATAGGAGCAATCAACTAGAAAACTTTCTGTACGTTCACTTACCCAAGGCCGTCCGGTGAAATTTGATGGCCTTGTGCTAGATTTTTAAAATGGGCCCTTTAACATCGTAATTTAAGTATGTGTGAAAATAGTGAACGATAATTAGATTATGCTTTTGTTTTTATATCGATCAAATGAAACATCCAATCTTCTACAAGTTTAAATAAATCTTCTATTCTTCAAAGTATAGCTATTGAGTTTCTAAAATATTTTATGATGATCTATGAAGTTTTGAATACTTTTTTATAAGATAAGATGTTATGTAGGACTTTCTTAAAAAATATATTAGCTGATAAAGTTTGTTTTTCTAAAACAATCTACAACGTTTACTTTCTGTAAAACAAATTTTTTATTTTTTTTATAAGGAAAACTAACTATCTCACAATATATAACCACAAACTATTTCATATGTTCTAACCAGGACTTGAACTCACAACAATTTGGTTGTGGAGCTTCTCACACAAGGGATACCAATGGGACACAAGCCTTTTGGTTACTTTATGTAAAACAATATTTTGAGCTAAAAATATAGTTTTTCATGATATATGCGTTTTGTTTAATATTTCAAACCATAAATCTATGCTTCACATAATGATAGAGTTTAAAATCATAAATATTAAAGACAAAAGGATTAAAGTGGAGCTTTTATAACAAATGTGGTTTGAGAAAAGAACACAATGTATGGGTCGACACACTTTCGTACATCTCTAGGTTTTTCTTCTCACCAAAATTTTGTACTCAATTTCCACAATTAAAGCATAAACTTAAGCTCTTTTTTCATTGAAAACTTCAAGATGTTGATTCTTGTCATACCGAAGTTACATTCTTCTTTCTAAATCCTTCAAAAATGAGTTTATAACTATTAAAAAGTTTCAAAAAACGAAGGCCCTACAAAATGGAGGTCCTGTGCGGTTGATCACCCGGCACATTCTTAAATCTGGCGCTGCACTTACCCCATCTGAGGCAAGAACGATGAACTTGGCATCCCCAGTTAGAGTCCGATGAGAGACTTCAAGAATCGAGATCACTCCATATTTCTTCAAACAAAAATCTCCAAAAGATGGTGACATTGCTACCCCCACTTTTTTTTATATAACCCTCCATTCACTAGAGAATGCACAAGGAGAAACACTTGTGTAGAAAATCTCATTCTCCGCCATTCTTTACTTCTTTTTAAGAATCGAAACTGTTGAAAGAGAATCGAATTATGACCCCTCGTTTCCATTCTACTTGTTTAACAAACACAGGAAGCGATTCCCTTTCTCATTCTTAGCTTTTCATTCCACCGTACCAAACATGCCTTAGGAGCCTTAGGTTCCTCTTGTAATGGAAATAGCATAGTAAAATTCTTGCTTAAGCATATAATTACTTAATGGGATGCAGAAACTTGCTTTAGATTGACTAAACATTTTTTACAAATTACAACTATATCATATATGGATTTCAATTCTTTGGAGCATGATGCAAAGTGAAATCCCAAAGTAACAAGTGATGAGTATATGTCACTGGCTGCAAGGCCCGCCCGATGGGCGGCTAGCTTTAAAAATTATTTAAAAGATTCAAGAAGTATTAAAATACTTGTATAATTACGTTTCAACAAATAAAATGTTAAAACGACAAATTAGTTCAATTTAAATTTATTGACTACAAAAATATCACGTCTTATTTTCTTTAGTGGCAAAGATATTTTCTAGTGTGACATTCATTGTAATTATCATAGACATTTATCAAATTATCAGGATTTACTACATTGATTAGAAGCAATCAAAGATTGGATTAGTACAATGTTGATTCTAAATACTTGATCACTAACGACAACCTGATGGCATATATCGCAAGTGATGTCACCTTTCTCATTGCACGATTGTCGAATACAGTTTCTTTAACCATTCTGCATAAGAAATGAACGTTAAGACTGCCATTGCAAGAGCAGTGTGTCTGAGAAGCATCAACATGATCTTCCTCTTGACAAATAAGAAACTCTTTCAATGATAATATAGGCGCTTCCTCGTCATCATACGAAGCCCAAATTTCATCATCCAATTTGCATTCCATTGAGTAACTTATTAGTCTCTCTGTCAAAATAACACAAAAGGTAATTACAATATTACATACTCGTACAATATTTTGAGTATATATGAGAAAATATATAAGTTTTTTGAAAGCCGAAGAGAATAAAATGAAGAAAAAACCAATTATGCACAACAACGAACATTAACTGTTCGGTTGTATAATATGGACTAAAAAGTAAGTTTGTGGCAAACCAACCCAACCCGTACAAAAACGAAGATGACCAGCACATGAAGATGACCAAATTAGATGGGTTTTAGCTGTTGATCGATAACCACATGTGAGTAGAATAAACACGTCACAATTTAGATTATTTTTAGGTACAATAAAATATCAAAAGGGATTCATTCAAATATATAGTACTCCGTAATATCTTATAACAACGATATTGCTTACTATGAAAAAGGAAGAGCCATGATATGCCACTGTCACTTTGTCGATCAGCAATCATTGTAAGAGTGTAAGACCCGCAAAGAATGATACTTATAGAAATAATTGCATTAGAAAAGCACCAGAAATTATTATACCTTAAAAATTTTAAACCATTGAGTCCACACAAATATTTTTCTGGTGGGTTTGAGAGGAATAAGATAATCAATTGCGCTTATGGTTTCACCTCTGATAATATAACCGGCAATTAGTTGTACCGCACGTTGTAGAAAATGAACAATTTGGTCCCATCCAACTCTACATGTCAGCACAAATGATCACAGCAGAAAACTTTAATGTAGCTTATGCAAAAGTTTTTTTAAGTTACTCCAAATTGACTCATTTCAGCTCATTATAAAGTTTACCCAACAACCTGTTCCCAACCGACCCAATTCCCAACCTCATATTTATTGGTTAATAAGTTGCATCAAACCTCATATAAATTGGTTGGATTAAGGAGAAATTAAGTTGGCCTCTAGTGTCAACTTCCAGTGAGAGTATAAAGAAAAATAAACATTCATTCCGGATATGTTGGATCAAAAGCAAATTTTTTTGTTAACTTATTCATCATCATCAGATCTTGATTTGTGTTTTTTTTTTTTTTTTTTTTTTTTTTTTAGGTTTTTGTTTGGAGGATTTTAGAGAGAATTAAGGGGCGGTTTTCTTTTTGGGCGGGTTTTGATCGAAGGGAGGAAATAAACGAATGAATGTTTTTAATTTTTTTTTTTTTTTTTTTTTTTTTTTTTTTTTTACCGGTTTGCGTTGATAGTAAATGTCATGTGTAATTAGGGGTGTTATCGGGTCGGGTTATCGGGTTATCGGGTTTGTCGGGTCGGGTTGAGTCGGGTTTGGAGTTTTTAAAAACTCACCCGACACCCGACCCGATAAGGAATCGGGTTATCGGGTTCGGGTGGTAGTCGGGTCGGGTTATGTCGGGTCGGGTGATTCGGGTTATCGGGTGACCCGATTAAGTAACAGTAGTAACTGATGTAAATCAGTAGATGCAATTCATATGTACAGAATCAAAATGTCTATAAGTTGTTAACTGTATATATATTTACTACTATATAGGTTGATGCCTTAAGTCTAGTGAAGATCGATTTGCTGCACAAAATCTGATCAACTGTTATACAAGTATCCGTTTCGCATACGGAATTCAAGACAATTTTGTATGATTCTTGAAAGTATATTTCTTGAGGCTGTACTAGACTTTATAACTTTTTGCTGCAATATTAGGATTATATTGCTGTATTAGGATTCCTAGTAGTATATAAGTTGTCATAAATATATACAACACCCCAAGCACCAACCCCGGTACTCGCAATTCCTTAAGAATCATCAATTGATGAGCCATCAGCACAGGCATTGTTTAAAGCCTCAATTTCTGTTCTGACCATATTTTTTTTCCTCTTGCAATTGAGCATAATCTGTATGCAATGATTCAGTAACATTACACAATATCTGATAGGTTTTTGTTAATGCCGAACACAACTGAATCTTGGATGATAGTATCAATTAAAAAGTAATAATTAAAAAAGAAATAAGTGATTGTCGGGTCTTATCGGGTTGACCCGATAACCCGATAGTATTTTTTATTTAACCCGAACCCGACCCGATAACACTATCGGGTTATCGGGTCGGGTCAAAACAACCCGACTAAAATTTTTGACCCGATTAGACCCGACCCGATTAGCCTTATCGGGTTCGGGTTCGGGTTCGGGTTCGGGTCGGGTCAACCCGATCCGACAGACACCCCTATGTCATGTGTAATTATCTAAAGTATTTTGAGAGGAGAGATTCTAGGAAAACTTTTCCTTTATATCGATAGTAGATAACTTTAAGCCATACACAAGGTGTATTTATCTTGCTTGAAATTTGGATAGCAAATTCAATGACATTTTAAACCTTTTAAACGCAGGTTCACGTTTGTGTGAATTTAAAACTTTATGCTATAATTAAAACCCTCACATCCAAAAGTGTACATATATCCATCTGTTTTTTTACGAACGAAAACATAAAATAAATGAACAAAAACGTAAAAAAAGTAGACAAAAACGTATAAAAAACATACGAAAACATAAAAAATGGACGAAAACGTAAAAAATGATGAAAACGTAAAAAAATGATGAAAATGTAAAAAACGGACGAAAACTTAAAAGAAATGACAAAAACGTAAAAAAAACTGACGAAAACATAAAAAAACGGACGAAAACGTAAAAAAAGAGCAAAAACTTTAAAAAAGGGGCGAAAACGTAAAAAAATGGACGAAAACGTAAAAAAACGAACGAAAACGAAAAAAATCAGATGAAAACTTAAAAAAAGGGATGAAAACGTAAAAAAGCAGACGAAAACGTATAAAAACCGACGAAAACTTAAAAAAATGGACGAAAACGTAAAAAAACAGACGAAAACGTAAAAGAACGGACATAAACTTAAAAAAACGGATGAAAACTTAAAAAAATGACTAACGTTGCAAATATAGTTAACCCAGAGGAATAACGGCGTAAATATTTTCTATCTCGTTAGGAGATAACGGAAAAATAATTTGCGCCAATTGTCCTTATTTTAACGGAGGGATGTATCTGTTGAAATTTTTGCGAGAGGGATGTATAGTGCAAATTAGAGGGATGTATTTTGGAGTTTACTTAGGAAAATAAATCCAAAAACCATACTATGCAATCAATCCTGAAGAAAGATCTTACATCAGTCACAATATACTTCACAGTTGAGTTACCTAAAAAAAAAAAATAATAATAAATTGAAAATAAAGCCTAAAAAAAACTTCTTCTAAGTTCTCGGTTGCTCCTGTGAAAATCTCGGAAGTTGAACCAGTGAGTTGACTCGTGTGACACCTTCCAACCCAGACCAGTTCTGATCTTCGCTTATTTCTATAGTGGTGGCGTCACCATTTCCTTCCACAGCTACATTGTTTTGTTCTCTTCTATGAGCATCACTGTTGATCTCTTCTGATGATCTAACTGTAGGATTCCGCTGCAAAAATGGCTCGGGATTCTGCCCATCGTCTGATTCGCCTGCATTACTCTGAAGGGTAGCAGAAGAGAAACCATGTTCTTCATTATCGGATTCTGAATCCATTTTACCATCCAAAAACATGCAAACTACTGCACAATCATCCATTTTGGATGTTGGGTATTTTGATTTCCATTCACGAGCAGCTGAGTCAACGAGTATCCTTGCTGCTGATGACCGAGTTGGAGCTGATGATACGATTTCAATTACTTGTTGATTGCTTAATACATCCCATATCTAGATAGATGTAACGTCACATTAGTTTAATCATCAAAGCATAAGCACATGCAAAGATTTATTTTGCGGTAGTAAAAGGAGGAGTTCTGTTTAAGGTAGTAAAGGTAGTAAAGTCTCTTATGGTTAAAAGGTGAAAATAGGCCATTTTGATTAATGCTTAGATACTCATGTTTGTTGCAACTAGTATGAAACCAGTTATCCAAAACTTATTATTTGACCAAATAACAGTGTTATTTTATAATAAAGCATAATTTGGCTATCGAAACATCTAAAACCAATCATCAAGTCACTTTAGCCAGATAAACAGTTCCAAGCGCAAATCCAAACACCCCCTAAAGGCAAAAATAGATTGGTCGCTTTATATTAGAGTAATGACATACTAGTACTCTTTATATTATCCCAATATTCACTTTTTGGCAGCAACTAATTTATGGTTTTTCAAATTTCAACTAATATGACCTCAAAAAATAAGACTTTTATCCAAAGTCCAAACACCCAAAGCTGAGTAGTTTGGCTACATATCTCCACAATTATTTTTTAGCACACATCCAGGCACCGCCTTATTGTCAAAGTATAACAACTAACAGGAATGGTACACATGTGACGTTCCTAATGAACAAGAGGACACCACTAATACACGGGTTAACTCTATAGCAAAATTCTACTTACTTTTGAGGGAAATGGAAGCAATCAATTTAAAAATTAATATACGTTCACTTACACCATCTGAGGCAAGAACGATGAACTTATCACTCTCGGTGAGGATCCGATGAGAGACTTCAGGAATCGAGATCACTCCAAAATCCTTTAAACAAAAATCTCCAAAAGCTCGTGCCATTGCAAGCCCCGGGGCATCATCAAATGGCAACCAAACTCTCGATACCTCCGGTTCATCTTGTAATGCAAATACTCGACCTTTGCAACGTTTAATTCTTTCAGCTTCTCCTATACCACACAAAAAGAAAGTTAGCACAGTTGAGAATGCAACAATATAAGTAAAAACAAAAAAAGTAAAATAAGTAAATTAGCATACTTGGTAGATCAGGCTTGAGATCAACAGTCAGCTGAATTGCTATGAGTGAATCGTTGATATCCTTAGATGCCATGATGGCACGAGAATCTCCTATACTTCCCATAAAAAGATTTGATCCCTGAAGAGTTCAATCAGATCAAAGCATTAGATCCGGAGTTTAAAACCGCAAACAAAAGGAATGTTGTCCCTACGTCTATGAAAACTGAAACATTTTATTTTCTCTAAAGATTTCGAAACTTAAATTACATATTCCAACATTATCTAGATTCATTTAGAGGGTACGCTTTGAAAGTGATTATATGATATTGAGAAATCAAAATCAGATAATCAGCTATAACAGAACAGGTTCATGTGATGGTGACTGATTGCGCTTTAATTTGATTACTAAAGGATTTTTAGATGACCAAAAAGAACAAATTAAAAAAAAAAAAAAAAAAAAAAAAAAAAGAGAGAGATGATAAAAGACTTTTCAGATCATTTAAAAGAATGGTAAATACATGAACTTTCTATACTTTTATCCTTTGATAACCCAAAACAAATTATTTGACTAGAGGTGGAATTTGGCTCTCGAAACTTTCAAGTCGTAATAATTATATAATTAGTTCCTATACACAAATGCAAACACCCCCGAGTTGTCTTTATCGAAAGGTATGTAAGATACTCAACAAACAATCTAACATTTTCAGCCATCCTGTGTTTAGCTTAGAAGAAAAACCATACCTGTTTAACGATGGTGACAGCAGTACTACCACTACAAAAACAATCCAAATTGGGATGGGATTTTAGTTCTTTATCCATCGACTTATATGATTTTAGAAACGCTTCACTCCATAATAGCTCGGGTTTTTCCTCCTCACAGTCAGCAGTCTCGTCTAATCCAGGATCCCCATTGCAACAAATAAAAGTATTGGACCTGTTTTTCTTCGACTTATAAGAATCAAGAAATGAAAACAACTTCACTGGTAAAGTATCACGAACTTTACGAGCAACAAGATGTCCATGCGGCCCATGACCATCAAACACTCCACAAAAGGTTACATCTTCGGCCATAAAATCCTGAAAAGATTTTGAATTATAAACTACACTCAAGACTAACAAAAATGCAATCACATTGTATTAGGGGGTGTTTGGATGTTTGCATTAGTTGTTTAAAATATTAATATATAAATGTAAACAAAAAGGGTGATCTTAAGAAAGAAAAAGAAAAAGAAAAAGAGAGAAGAAAAAGTGTCTCAAATTCGGTAAAAGAGGGAATTTTACTTTAACATTTGATAATTGCATTAGTATGTACTTGGTTACCCAGAATTGATTATTTGATCCAAACTTTAATCTGATTATTGTGATTTAGCGGACAAACATTTCGAGATTCCAAATTCAAGCGCCTAAATAAAAAAGAGAACTTACTTCCCACACAATCATTGCATCTTGGTTTATTCCCTTACGACCCTGTTGTGTAAATATACAAGAACTTCGACTCTTCCCATTTGCAAAAATCCTGTTTGGTATCGAAGACGTATGCTGAAAGGCGCTAACATGATCAGAAAACGTTTTCCTAGTTCTTGTTTTCCCGTCACTATTTGTGGAGACACAGCACCCCATCTTTACACTCTCAAAACCAACTAAATTTAGAGAAAAAGTTCTTGTGATTCGAGATACAGATTCAGCAAACTTGGTCAACAGTCAAAAGCTTCAGAAAAGCCAATCAGCCCGTCTAAACAAATCAATAAAACAGTAACTAACTTAATTCATTACTCCAGATCAAAGATAACAAGACTGACTTTTAAACGAAGTACACGTATAAGCAAGCATACCATAGTTTAATGAATAATGCATGTGAACAAGATAAAAATAATGCATGGTCCATAGATCAAGTGTCCAAAAAAAGAATCTTTAATAAAATACAGCAACTGGTAAATATTTTTATCTGTATACATTTAGGCATGTGAAGACGACAAGAAAAGCAAGGAAATAAGGAAAATGCAATCAAGATTCCTGGACACAGTCAATTTGACTAACGCATATGTGAGCAAAGTTGTATTCTTGGTATCTTTAATTTAAAGTGAAGAAAGAGCAAAAGTTATCCAATAATGTGCTTAGTCCAAAGTCCAAAGTCCAAACAGAATAAGACAAGTGCAAATACTACTATTTATGAGTTAAGTCATGTTAAAGCATCAAGAAAGATATAACCAAGAACTTTCTGTTGATTCTAGCACATATTATATTGCGTCAAGAATAACCTTTATAAAGCTTAACTATATGATAACTTTGGTCAACCTTAGAAGATTGTGAATTCAGAGATAGTCAACATTAGCCACAAGCATACGATTGTGGAAAATTATCAGCACTTTAAAAATTTTATATTTAGCAATTTATTTTAAACAACCATTACACTTGCTAAATTGCAAAAAGAGAAACGCTCCATTTGGCCGAAAAGAACAACTTCTAGCTAGAGGTGGCAATTTCTACCAATACACTAATGAATGAGTCGATCTATGCAAGTTTTTTTTAATCTCAAATGGGTCAAATAAAAAATACAGTCGCCCTAAATCTAGTATTAATGCATAATTATAACCTCTTAAAAATTATGCAAAGATTGTTTATATCATGATGATTAACGCAGGCCCCACCAGGCCTATTTCGACCCGTACTGAAAAAGTGACATGTAACCAACCACCCAGCCCATGCGGCTTGCGACCTCTACTTCTAGCCAAATGTGATATGCCTTATGTCATTTTCTACCAACCAAAGTGTTCTTCTCTTCTTTTTTTTTCTTCCATTTTTAGAGAACCAATGTATCGGCAAACCAGCAATAACAACAATCCACTTTATACAATGTTCTTACGACTATCAACAATATTGTATCTTCCACTCTTTTCTACCTAAACCGATTTTTCTCTGCGATTACTCTTAGACTGTGTTGATCACAGGAACCAAATAAACCAGTTATCAACTGTAATAGTCTGAAATGCGAATCACTTGTAGAGTTGTAGGTAATCCATAAATACAACACACACATAAAAACAACAAAAGCTAAGCCACACCCCCTAATAAGACTTACTCGCATAAAACAAGCAAGAAATCCAACAATGTCGCACTTTAGTAACATCAAAACTAAAAAGAACATATATAAATATAAAACCCAAGTTTTAATTTTTTTAACAATCAACAAATATTTTACTAAACCCACAGACATTAGCACAAATCTAACAAGCTACCAGCTTTCACATTTTAGCACATTCTAAAACACATAAAAAGCTAAAATTCAATAAACCAACAAATACCCACTAAAACTAAACACTAAACAAACAAAACCCATATCATATATACAGATTAAACTATCAAACAAGAAGCTATAAACCCTAAAACAAGCAAATAAAAAATACCCATTTCATAAAAATGAAAATGAACATACTTTACACAAAAAAGATGAAAATTTAGGGACAAAAATGGTACCTTTTGATGTGGGTATTGAAGAAGTGTGTGTGATTTTATGGAAATGAAGTGAAGAAGTGTTTGATTGATGGATAGTTGTGGTTGCATTAATTGTGAAACTGAGATGAGGTGAGGCTGAAAAGAGATGGGATGAATGTGATATTTTGATGGGATGTGATTTGAATTTAAACTATTGTTAAAGAGTGATTCTTGTGGATTTTGAGGCCACTATGTTTGTTTTAGCTTTTTAATAACAGAATGTTTGTTTTTTGACAATTACTCCGTAACAATTAACAGTTTAACACTATTCAATTCATAGCATGATAACAAGTAAAAATATAGACGGTCACATTCTTAGATGGCGGTAAAAAGGTTGTTTCGGTAAAAGTGCTCGGTGCACTGACGGATCACATGTTATAGGGTTTTTTTCGTCTTACGGCGCTGCCAAACTGCACACTCTTTTCGGCGTTATCCGTCTCATAGCCAGCCTTACAACAAGCGTTTTCCGGGGTTTTTTTTTTCCTTTTGAAATTGGAACGTTGGGCAACGACCGGAAACAAACGGGAAAAAAAATAAACCCCTTTTTTTCAATAAATACCAACTTTTTTTTTATAAAAACAACATACAATACTCTACTTTCTCACTATTTCATATACTTTCTCAAACACTCAATTTTCTTCTTATTTCATATACTTGCAGCAAGAGTTATAACGACGAAAATCGAGCTGAAAAATTATTACGTTTATACGATTATCATGAACAATTTCTAGCATTTGATGCCGATGAAGCCACTAATTCATACACTCGGACGTACATACCCCGAGACTATGAAGGCGCCGAACAAAGTCTCATGGAAGATTATTTTGGCAACAATCCAAAATACCCCAAAAGGAATTTTAGGCGACGATTCTGAATGAGTCAAAAACTACTTTTTAGAAATAGTCGAAGGTATAACTAACTATAACCTTGAACCTATTCCCTAGCACTTATTATTTTTTAGATCTCGGCAAAATGCCGCTAAAAAATGAGTATTAGTCCTATAATGAAATGCACATCCGCTATATGCCAATTGGTGTACGGTAGATAGCACCCGATGCTTTTGATGAATATTTACAAATTGGTGAACATTTTAGTCATGATAGTTTAGACAATTTTACCAAATGTATATGGGATTTATATTCGGAGGAGTTTTAAAGAAAACCATCACCCAATGATATTTTGACTATATATGAAAAAACATGAAAACTATCATGGGTTCCCGAGTATTGTTGGTAGTATAGATTGTATACATTAGGAATAGAGGAATTGTCTGAATGCTTACAGAGCGCAATTCAAACAAGGGGATCACAAATATCCGACAATAATGCTTGAAGCAGTTGCATCACAAGATTTGTGGATTTGGCATGCATTTTTGGTATAGTGGGTTCCAATAATGACCTAAATGTTCTATATCATTCGAATTTGTTTGACGACCTCATATTTAACTATTGATATTATGTTTAATACTCGTAGTACGTAGTGACTCTTGAAAAAATATTTTTCAAGATATCCTTATTTAAAATTTAGAGAGGATTTACATGCGTATTGCTATATGTACAATCTCCTGTGTTTATTTCATCTCGCAGAAACATGTGGGGCTATGCCTTTATTTGGATATTTATATTCGTGTTAACAATAATTTTAGCCATATTAAATTTTTTACGTCGTGTACGTACGGGTTAAACTTATAAAGAGGGATAACATGAGTCATTACTGAACGCGGATAATCAAATAAATACTTTTTCGGACATCCTTATATAGTTTCATAAAAATGAATAACATGAGTCATTCGTATATGTACAATCTCATGTATTTATTACATATCACAGTAATTCGTGCGTTCATTTTGATATTTATAACTCCGTGCATATACATTAAATTAATATAAAATGATAATAATATTTACAAATAACAACAACATATATGTTGTTTTTCTTTTAAAAAAATAAGTCTAATGTTATAAAGTGTAAGGCATATTTATTAAATTTATAAAGTTATTAAAAAATATGGAAACTCATAAATTTATTTAAGTCCATATAATTTATTAAAATTTTAATAACTAAAGTTTTATTAATTACCTTTTTTTTTTTTTTTTATTATTATTTTTTTTTTGCAAAATTGACACTTGTGTTTTTATACATATTTATTTTATTGGATGAAGTTTAGATTGATTTGATCAAATTGAAGCTAATTTGTACTTTTATTAGCTAATCAGAGAGCTCGATTTCAATACAAAGCCCTCCCATTGATCAACATAAGAATTATTTTCACTTTTTGTATCTTCTCTTATTATATAAAAGATAACTAGTTTTATAAATCGTGCACACACGAGGTTTGGGCAGATAGTATAACGAGTAATAATATTTTAATAACTTTGTTTTGAAGTTAAATATTGTGACAATTTATAAATTCATTATTTTTTAATGTTTAAGATTTTTCAATAAAATTATTAGTAAAAAAAAAAAAAAAAAAAAAAAAAAAAAAAAAAAAAAAAAATCCCTGTGGTTTGGCCAAATTGCAGGTTCAATCCCTATCTTTTCAAAAATGCACTCATCATCCTTGTGAGGAACTTACAAGTGCACATTTGCTCCATGGCTAAAGTTAAATTACTAAACTCTCGTCTTCCTTTTCACTTTGATCTTTGTGGGGGTAATTTAGTAATTTAATTTTGGCCAGGGATCAAGAGTGTACTTGTAAGTTCCTTACATACAGGGACGACAAGTGCATTTTTGTAAGGATGGGGACTGAACCTGTAATTTGACCAGATCGAGCTTCAATTTTGATTTTTATTGGCCTATCACATTGCTCGATTTTGCCACATGTCAAAATAGTATAACGTGATTGGTCCAATATTTTTTTTAATAAGATTGTTTTGACAAAATTGCTCTAAAATAATGTAATTCTTTTATTATATAAAAGATATCTATTGTTGATTAATAAAAAGGAGGTGATTTGCAGACTCTAATTTTTTTATTTGTACAAACTAATCTGTGCAATAAGTAGTTGTAAATTTATTATATGATGGTTCAGCAAAATATTTAAGGGATGTGCAAATAAAATAAATGTGTCAATCAATTACCTTAAGAGGGCTGGGAGTGGTAACTTGGCAACGACGTTTTGGCCGATGTTGTTAGACCCGTATCCCGGTTACGAGTAGGCCTCACCCTAGATGGAATATGCTAAGGACTTTATGTGATTGGTTGGTCAACAAAGTTACGTGGAAAGTCAAACCCGATAGTCAAGTGGTAGTCAAAATATGTGTTATAAAGTTATGAAAAGTGTTAGGTGCCACAAATAGATAGGAAATGGACTTCAAGGGCTTGAGTTGTCATATGCCATTTGTGTTATAAGTTAGTTGTGGCTAAAATAGGAGGAAAGAGACTTGAGGGGCCATTCTTGCCATTAGCCCAAAGTTGCTACCTAACTAGTTATATCTAGGGAATTCTAGACATTTCTTCCATTATTTAGATAAGGTTTTGATGGTCCGGTTTTATGGAGGAGAAAAAGAGAGGGAAAGTGAGATGGTGACTTAAGAAGAAGAAGAAGATAAAGATCAAGTGCCTATAGTCTTCCCTAGCAATGATCCACTCCAAGTAAGTGTTCTAATCTATGAGTTAATGATGATTATTGAGGTGAAGGTTTATGGGTTAAGTGGGTTTTTATCACATGATCATGGGATGATCATGTGATGACATAGAAAAGATGATGGGTAAGTTAAATGGGTTTTATAATCCCTTGATTATGATATGTTGTGATAATAAGTCTTGATGATGGTTGTGGTTAGGAAGTAATGATTATGATGATGATGATGATGATGATGGTGACTAGTGAGGATGATGATGATGGTGGTGGAATAATGATATGATAGTTAGCTTGGATTGAAGGTAAGTAACTCTCCCTAAGCATGTGTTATGTATGTATTTATCATATATGTATTATGATTGTGTAAGAACATGAGACTTGGATTTAGAATGGGTGTAAGTTGGAAATTGGTGGTTAGTGACTTTGGCTAAGAGTATGTTAGCTTATGGGCTTTGGACTAATTAAGGTATGTAAGTGGTTATGATTGTTGTGAATTGATATTAGTTTATGTTATAAAGGTATGCGTGAATATGGGTTGATTGTTGTAGCTTAGGAGCCCTTAAAGTGGTTATGATGCTTATGTGAAAATATGTGTATGATATGTGTTTTAAGATGGGTTACTTACTAAGCGTAAGCTTATCCGTTTAGTTGTTAATATTTTGTAGGTTTATGCGCGACGAAAGGAAGGTTCATGGGTTATAGCATAAGGATTTGGAAGTGAATTTGGAAGATAATATACGTTAGGAGCTAGGTAGAATACCGAGCTCGAGTCAAGGTTGTACCCCCGAGAGTCTTTCTTATGATTTGTATAGTGTGTGTGTCAAGGTCATCATAAAGTTTGGGTGGTCAACGATGTGTCAAAGTGTGTTAAATGGTTCGCGGTCAATGTTTAAGGGGGTGTTTGGATTAAGGGTGTTTTTACCCATTTTGGATTGTAAACGGGTCAAGTGTCATTGGAACATGTTTGTTATGTTAATATTATGCTTTTGGTAAAGTTTGGCGTAAAACGGAAGTCGTATGGGTCGTATGTTGAGAGAATGGGTCAAAAGGAGTTTTATGCATAACCCGTCTAATTTGTAAAAGTACTATTTCGGGAAGTCAAACGGTAAATGTTTTTGTATGAAAATGAGCTCATTGATATACTAAGTAAATCTGGAAAGTTTGGTGAAATAACGAGTTCGGGAGGTCGGGTTTTCGAGCGCGAAACTTGAAAAATGATTTCGGGCAGACAGAAGGTCTGAACCGCCGTGGTTCAGACTTGAACCGGCAGTTCAGACCCATTTTGGGCTCCAAACTGGCGGCTGGGAAATCCCAGCCGGCGGTTCAACAGTTTTTCAGATTTTGGCGATTTTCAAAAATTCATATCTTTTAATCCGTAAGTCGTCACGGGTCGTGCCACCCGTCGTTTTGAAGGTAATTGAGTCTACTTTCATTTAAAAATAGTCTCAAGGTCTGATTGTGTATAGATTTTTGTCAGTTGTCAAAAGAGTGACAGAATGTCCTTAAAAGTCAAGCGTTTCCGCACAAAAAGTTTTAATTTTTGGTCTAAGCGGGCACGGGGTGTAACAACTTGGTATCAGAGCTTCGGTTTAAGTGAATTAGGTTTTCTTTAGGATTGCCTAGACTTAAACCACTCGTAGACGCGTTAAGTTTAAGTTTAAGAAATGCGGGCAAATATTATGTAAGTTATAGTATGTGAATGTTGAGTTTTGAAATGAATTATGTGATTGCTATATGAGTATTATGATGAGAAATTATGGATGTGTTTTATGTGATATATGTTGTGGAAGACTTGATGTGTGGGTGATAGGATTACCGTGCACCTCGGGTTGTGTCGGTAATTATTACGTGATGTGGATGTAGTTGAATATAGAAGAAATAAATTAGACGCGAATTATAGAGTGCCTTAACTATGTGATGGAATGCAAGACGTGGTATATATATATATATATATATATATATATATATATATATATATATATATATATATATATATATATATATATATATATATATAGGGTAAAGTTAAAATAAAAAGACAAATATCCGTACACTATGTAAAAAGAATTTTTTTTCGAAAAAAGTTCGCGAAAAAATCCCAAAAAATTCCACAAGATCGGGTATGTTGGTGCATAAAACTTTTGTGAAAGAAGTTTTTCTGATTTTGAGTTTTTATACGTTTTTTTTTTAATGCACAAAAAACGAATTTTGATGCGCAAAAAAATTTTGATGCACAAAATTTTCAACTTGTTTTAGTTAGATGCGCAATGTTATTTTGATTAAAAAATTCAAAAGAACTTGGGTGCAAAAACGAATTTTTGATGCACAAAAAAGCGATTTAATGCACAAACGTGTTTTTTCATAATTTTTTTTCGGAAAAAATATCCACTTTTAGAAAAACTTTCTTCACAACTTTTTCATGCACTAACATACCTGATCTTGTGGAATTTTTTTGGAATTTTTAGAGAAAATTTTTGAAAAAAAAATTCTTTTTACGTAATGTACGGATATTTGTCTTTTTATTTGATCTTTATCCTATATATATATATATATATATATATATAAAAGCCGATAAGTGTGCTACGTGTTTTATGGTGTCAATATATATGTGAAGTAATTCTATGTTTGAAAGTATGGTGCTAAGTGTTAAGTAAGTGAGCGATAGATCTAGTGTCGGATAGATTAAAGTTTTAATTATGTGAATCTAGGTCTTAAAGGTTATGAGTCGTAGGCGAGGAATGTGTTGTAGTATAATACGTAAAGGAGCAAAATTCACTTAGATTGTCATAATAGTGATTTGATGAATGACTTGTAGGTATTGTGTCCGGAAGAATGATGATCTAGTAAAGGTTAAAGAATGAGGTTAGGGAATGACAGCATGAAATGTGACCAACATATGGTCTCATTATATTTAGTGACTAAAGACTAATATTGAAGTGGTATAGAGACGGGGTAATGGTAAGGTAAAGTATGTGAGGCCTAAGTGTGAACGTGGAGTTGTGATAAAGAGTGTTTGTATACATATATAAGATTGAGCTTAAACGAAAAAAAAAAAAAAAAAAAAAAAAAAAAAAAAGTTTGAATGCTAAAGGCTAGATGCGATAAGTTAAGAACGTAAGTGAGAATGATATGAATAGGTATGAAGCTAAGGTATTGCCATGAAATAATTATATCACGGCTAATGTGCTCCATTAGCGGTGATTATTATAATGAAGGTATGGAATAATAAAACATGTTTAAAATATGTAAGAAGGATAAATGAATGCTAATGAGTATATATGAGGTAAAGGAGTTGCCCTGAAATCATTATATTACGGCTAAGGCCATTAGCGGTAATTATTATATTGAATGCATGTGTTGCAGTTGACGATATATGTAAAGTCTATATGTAAAAGAGTTGAGTAGACTAACGTGTAATGTAAAAAGGTGGAAATGACTAATGAGGGTTAAATAATGTAAGTTGTGGTAAGAGATGATAAACACATAGAATTGTGTAATTACAATAAGCAGGCTCATATGCTCTATGCGCTTGCATTTCACTAAAATAAATGGATATAATAATGTATGTAAGGTGCTTATGACTTGGATCCATTGCTAAAGTGATAAAGTGTGAATGTTAATGATCCTTCGGGGTGAACGTTAAAAGTGGTATCCTTCGGGATGACCAAATAAATGAATGTTAAGGAATCCTTCGGGATGAATGTTAAAGATCCTTCGGGATGAAAAGTATTGCCTTCATCGGCAAATGGGGTTGCCTACATCCTTGGCAATAAAAGTATCCCTATAATGAATGTGTTAATGATATGGATCCAAGTCTAAAAAGGAAATATGAAGTATAAACATGATGAAATAATAAAAGTTAAATTGGGAAATAGGAGTAGTAGTGTTATGTCGGGTGTACATAACCATGAGTTTATATTTCTTGATTTACATCGATTGGGACGCCTCTCTATGTAAATGAGGAAGTATAAATGAGTGGGCTTATGTGTTACCGACACGGCACGAGTAGGGTTAGAGAAGTAGAAAGCGGAAGTTTAGAATTAGTTAGAAATTATAAGGACTAAGATAGGAGGATTAGAATTAAACCATGGCTTTTAGTTGAGACTTAAGAGAAACCTTGATGGGATGGAGAAATTGTAATGATGATATAATGCGCCTTGCGGCGTGGTACAAAGTATGATGAATGAAAATAATAGAATGTGCACGTATTAGTCGAGTGTAATTATGTAAAGTCAAATAGTACGAGTTTCTTAAGTATCAAGTAGGCTAAGAATGAGAGTAGAGGATAAAGCGAGTGAGATGGTGATGTAACGGTAATAGAGCGGATTAGAATGATGACTAGTTGTAATAAGTATGTCCTGTATTATGTAAAATCTAAGCAAGAGTTGTATGGTATAGAAGTAAACGGGAAGTAATGGGGATTAAGGATATGTGATATGTTATAGTATGCATAGAGTTGCTAGATCACTTAGATCGTTGCACTAAATAAACTAGGAATTAACGTGCTAGGAATAAGATGAGTTATGTGACTAAGTGTAGGTAAGTAATGAATGATAGATTTTGGGGACGAAATCTAAATAAGGGGGTAGAATTGTTAGACCCGTATCCCGGTTACGAGTAGGCCTTACACTAGATGGAATATGCTAAGGACTTTATGTGATTGGTTGGTCAACAAAGTTACGTGGAAAGTCAAACCCGATAGTCAAGTGGTAGTCAAAATATGTGTTATAAAGTTATGAAAAGTGTTAGGTGCCACAAATAGATAGGAAATGGACTTCAAGGGCTTGAGTTGTCATATGCCATTTGTGTTATAAGTTAGTTGTGGCTAAAATAGGAGGAAAGAGACTTGAGGGGCCATTCTTGCCATTAGCCCAAAGTTGCTACCTAACTAGTTATATCTAGGGAATTCTAGACATTTCTTCCATTATTTAGATAAGGTTTTGATGGTCCGGTTTTATGGAGGAGAAAAAGAGAGGGAAAGTGAGATGGTGACTTAAGAAGAAGAAGAAGATAAAGATCAAGTGCCTATAGTCTTCCCTAGCAATGATCCACTCCAAGTAAGTGTTCTAATCTATGAGTTAATGATGATTATTGAGGTGAAGGTTTATGGGTTAAGTGGGTTTTTATCACATGATCATGGGATGATCATGTGATGACATAGAAAAGATGATGGGTAAGTTAAATGGGTTTTATAATCCCTTGATTATGATATGTTGTGATAATAAGTCTTGATGATGGTTGTGGTTAGGAAGTAATGATTATGATGATGATGATGGTGACTACTGAGGATGATGATGATGGTGGTGGAATAATGATATGATAGTTAGCTTGGATTGAAGGTAAGTAACTCTCCCTAAGCATGTGTTATGTATGTATTTATCATATATGTATTATGATTGTGTAAAAACATGAGACTTGGATTTAGAATGGGTCTAAGTTGGAAATTGGTGGTTAGTGACTTTGGCTAAGAGTATGTTAGCTTATGGGCTTTGGACTAATTAAGGTATGTAAGTGGTTATGATTGTTGTGAATTGATATTAGTTTATGTTATAAAGGTATGCGTGAATATGGGTTGATTGTTGTAGCTTAGGAGCCCTTAAAGTGGTTATGATGCTTATGTGAAAATATGTGTATGATATGTGTTTTAAGATGGGTTACTTACTAAGCGTAAGCTTATCCGTTTAGTTGTTAATGTTTTGTAGGTTTATGCGCGACGGAAGGAAGGTTCATGGGTTATAGCATAAGGATTTGGAAGTGAATTTGGAAGATAATATACGTTAGGAGCTAGGTAGAATACCGAGCTCGAGTCAAGGTTGTACCCCCGAGAGTCTTTCTTATGATTTGTATAGTGTGTGTCAAGGTCGTCATAAAGTTTGGGTGGTCAACGATGTGTCAAAGTGTGTTAAATGGTTCGCGGTCAATGTTTAAGGGGGTGTTTGGATTAAGGGTGTTTTTACCCATTTTGGATTGTAAACGGGTCAAATGTCATTGGAACATGTTTGTTATGTTAATATTATGCTTTTGGTAAAGTTTGGCGTAAAACGGAAGTCGTATGGGTCGTATGTTGAGAGAATGGGTCAAAAGGAGTTTTATGCATAACCCGTCTAATTTGTAAAAGTACTATTTCGGGAAGTCAAACGGTAAATATTTTTGTATGAAAATGAGCTCATTGATATACTAAGTAAATCTGGAAAGTTTGGTGAAATAACGAGTTCGGGGGGTCGGGTTTTCGAGCACGAAACTTGAAAAATGGTTTCGGGCGGACAGAAGGTCTGAACCGCCGCGGTTCAGACTTGAACCGAGGGTCAGACCCATTTTGGGCTCCAAACGCGTGGAATCCCAGCCGGCGGTTCAACAGTTTTTCAGATTTTGGCGATTTTCAAAAATTCATATCTTTTAATCCGTAAGTTGTCACGGGTCGTGTCACCCGTCGTTTTGAAGGTAATTGAGTCTACTTTCATTTAAAAATAGTCTCAAGGTCTGATTGTGTATAGATTTTTGTCAGTTGTCAAAAGAGTGACAGAATATCCTTAAAAGTCAAGGGTTTCCGCATAAAAAGTTTTAATTTTTGGTCTAAGCGGGCACGAGGTGTAACAGATGTGGCATGTATTGCCACCGCGTTATGATACTGACCTATTAGGCATTGTGATTTGCGTTGGTTAAACAATGCACGTTGGAATGTGCTAGCGACAAAAAACACACCTCAAACGTCTATTTTCGTTTGAATTAAAAAAAATACAAAAGCACCCCCTCAACGTTTAACTAATTTTGAATTCAAAATAATAATAATAAAAAAAAAAAAAAAACAACAACAACTTGACTAGCCAACGGCTAGTTTTTTGTTTTCAAATTTTATTATTTTTTCTTCAAAAAACCACCTATATAAATCCCCACTATCTAACCATTTTTCACACACAAAATTAAAACCCTCTTTATATAAAAAAAAAATAAAAAATGTGGAAACAATATAGGGGTGGTGAATATGTTTCCGTTTAAAACTTAAAACTTTTGTATCAAATATAGTATAAACCATTGTATTTGCTAATCTAGACGCGAGGATGCATTTAACGCATTACGGCATGTAAGGCCAACCCCTTAATATCACATAAGATTCCGCAAGATTACTGGTTTATAATAAATCAAGTTTCACCATTATTAGTCCGGTTTATTTTTCTTTTCTAAAAACATCCTTATGACAAATTGCCGATCAAGCTTGACGTAATATGTAAAGTGTCAACACAAAGACAATCAACAATATAAAGCAAGAATAAAAGTAAGGCGATAAGTAAAAAGGATATGTGAACCGGACACGATGATTTATAGTGGTTCGGTTACGAAGCTCCTCTACGCCCTACTCTACTCCCCGAGCACCCAACTCGAGAGTTACTTCACTAGATCAACAAGCTCCATTCTGGGCTGAGAAACCTTACACAACGTTGCTTACACTTTATCCGGTACAAAGCTAAATACCGGGTTTTTCCACAAGGTAGAACCAAACCTACGTCGCCTACACTTTATCTGGTACAAGGCTAGATACCGAGTTCTAGCAAGTAACAACTACTTCGCCTACACTTATCGGTCAAGTAGATACGTTCACAGAGAAACCTACGTCGCCTACATTTTATCCGGTACAATGCTAGATACCGGGTTCTTTTTCGGGTACAACCAAACCCGTTATGTTTCGTGGCCCAACATAACAAACCTTGTGTTTTATGGAACAAACACATAAACCATCTATTCTAGTTAGAGATACAAGAGAAGATCCAAGACAATGTGTCTAATGGATATGTATGCCTAATCTAAATAAACTTCCATTTATAGGAAGCCTTCAATGAATGAAGATTACAAGTTTCCCAAGCTTTCCGTGATAGATCTTCATGTATGTATGATTGTGGTGGATGAGGATCAATTTAGTAGATAAGGATGCAAGATCTCTAAGCTTGCTTTGGAGGATCACTTCGGGAGTATGCTTACAACAAAATGAAAGTTAGAAGGATTATGATCATATGAGAAAGAAGGTGTTTTACATGGTTTTCCTACTGATCTAAATATGTTAGAAATGGTGGAGAGAAAGTGTGTGAAAGGGTGTATCAAAATGGTGAGAAATGGTTTGCTATTTATAGGCAAAAAGGAAAAGATGTTTACTGTTTACCCGGATCCCTTCTGAAAGGGATCCTGCTGCCTAAACCAAAAGGATCCGCGGGATCCGCCGACACTCCTCATTATTTGGGTTATGGGTCATGGGTCATGGGTCATGGACTTTGGGTCATGGGTACCCAACTAGATACAATGAACATAGACAATGGGTTATGGGCTATGGACTTTGAGTCATAGGTCATGGATTTTACCCATTGTGATGTCATGCATTATGCAATGAACATGGGTCATAGGTTATGGGTTATGGGTTTTGGACTATGGTTTATGGGTTTTAGGTCATGGATAGTCCAACTCTTTTTACTAGTATATTACATTTAACTAGTTGGTTCTAAAGTATGTATTTTATGAAAATGTAAGTAATAAATATTTCTTATAAGAGTTTCATAAAAATGGTTTTGGTTTTATGTAAACTATTTAACTAAACATGTTTGATGGTTTATTTGGGTTTTGATCATAACGCAACATAACAAACATGTACGAACCTGTGTTGTAGCATACAAGGACTTGAGGCGTCGAGAGTTGTTGAAAGTATGTTGAGACAAAATATGATTACGAGTAACTTGTACGTTTTACTTTATGTATTACAAGTTACATGGTTTGTCATCAATCAAAACAAACGAGACTGTATAGATTAAATATCGTAATATTTGCACTAACAATCTCCCCCTTTTTGATGATGACAAAATATATGTAAACGTAATAGATAGGTAAAATGTTAAAGTTACTTGTGTCCGTACTTCCTTTACATTACCTTATCCGTTTACACTCTTCTCCCCCTTTTGTCGAAACAAAAAGGGTGTGTCCTCGGAGTTAGACTTGATTTTTCCCCAAGAAGGCGAGCTTGCACCATCCATAGTGAAGTTAAATAATTGCTCCCCTAAGCCTAGCAACACTTCTCTTGAAGCTTGGAAGACTTGTATGAAAGAAGCATGATCTCGTCTTATACGAAGAACCTTGAGAAACACAAGAGAAAAGAAGTACAAGAAAGCTATAAGAACGATCCTTGGATTTGAGGTTAGAGGGATATAAGAATAATAGAGATTAGAGGAAATAAGAAGAGTTAGAATGAGATAAGATAAGAAAAATTAGAATGAGATGAGATAAGAAGAGAAAAGGAACGTGAAGAAATGCAAGTTTGCTCCTCCTTGACGTGTGCTCCCCCTTGATGAGGGCGTCAAGTAATTAGGGAGACGAGATCATTGCAAAATGTGCAACGATTATGCTTTGACGAAAGCTCCCCTTTGTTGAGGGCGTCAAGTACTCCTAGTGTGTTTTGAAAATCTACAAAACAATAGTGCAAAAATTTCGTCCATAGCCGAGAATGCCATACACATCAAAGTGTATGTATGAACCTACAAAAGAAAAGATTAGTGTAATATATGCTTCGAATTTCGAGAAGTGTAATCCTACTACTTGCATCATCGTGGTTGGCTGTAAGGTTGTTCAAGGTTGAAAGAATGTATTTGGGAATGAGACGCATTTCATTACGAAATTCACTTGGCTTTTGACAACATAGATGTTTGTGGAAGATGGTTCAAGGACCATGGATTGTAATGGTAGTGAGACACTAGTAGGATGTGATTGACACAAGTAGGTTGTGGTTGAGGATTGTTAGTTCCCGGAGGTAAATCTTCTAAATAGTTCAAGAAAGGATGAGGTGAGGTGTGGGGTGTATCAAAGGTGATTCTATGAGGTTCGTCAGAGGTGAATTGTGGCGAAGGAGTAGTGGTAGAGGTGATGAGAGGTCAAGGTTTACAAGGTAAAAGAGAAGTTGGTTGAAGAGTAGCAAGTGATGGTGATGAAAAGTATCAAGGTGGGTCTTTTTGTAAAGCCGACTTGGTCGAAGACTCAATAAAAGATTTTTCACTAAGTTTGACCATGTTGGTTAATGTAGTTCTTGAGGTGGTAGACATGATGACCTTGTGAGTAGTGAAAGAAGTGGAGGAAGATGGTGTGGATAATGCAAGATGAGGAATATGATAAATGTGCGAATGTGCACAAATTGACTTGATAATGAAATCGACCATTGTCAACCTACATAAATCCAAATGAGTTAGTACAAAAGGGAAACAGTTGTATCAACTAGCACAAATAGAGAAACTATTCACATAATATCATGGAAATAAACAAAAAACACAAATAATCACATATACGAAACACGTTTATAAAAAAAAGTGTCTTCTGCCATGAATGTCGCAACAAGCTTTAAGACTAAAGAACAAGGTCTTAAAAGAAATGGATAATCCAATGTATTGAGCTAGTGTTTAAGCAGAGAAAGGAAGATTATAGATGAAAGAATCTGTTTTTAACTGCTCTGTTTCCCCGGATCCACCGGATCTTTCTCAAAGGGGATCCGGCTAGCACTAGCTAAGGGATCCGGATAACTAAGACAAGGAAATGTAGGATTGGTGTATATGTAAGTGATCCTAGCCTATATAAGTTGGATTTATGAGTGAGAGGGACTATCTGAGTTGGTGAGGAGTCCTAAGAGCGTAAAACTCATGATGAGAAGAGACTAATGATAGGCTTTTTAGAAAAGTAGAAAGTAGAGGAGGCTAATAAGAGTTTAGATTACTCAACAAGTTATCTTTAGATATAAGGATCAGTAGGTGAGGAGAGAAAATAAATAGAGAAAATCTCAAAAATTTTGAAAATTAAAAAATTGATTTTGGAGCATTTTGAGAAGCTAATGGGTAGAGAAAATTTAAAATAAATTTAAGAAGTGTGAGAATAAGTGAAGTAAGGTAAGAGAAGGAAGGTGTAAGCACCGGAGTGGAAGAATGGTGAGTATGTGAGAAATGATAAATCAAAAGCATCTTATAACTATCCTAAGTCATGCATAGGAACATATGGGATCTACTGAGGCTGAGGATAGCTTAATTGTGACTAAGAAAGTATTAGAAACTAGTCTAATATGGTCTGGAAAGTGAGAGAGAGAGAGGTAGAAAGGTATAAACTCTATGTCTGTCCAGCCGGTTCCTCCGAATCCTTTACAAAAGGGGAAAGGGATCCGACGTCTGAGAAACAACACAGAGGGTTCACAAGAATAACTCACACTAATCAAAACTCAAAATAGGTTTGCATAATAGTAAGTGTTGAAAGAGATGGTCTAGAATAGTAAATCGTTTGCACTAACAATGACGTATAAGCTAAGAGGGAAGAGGATATATGATGGTGTTCTAGACAGAGGAGTTGTGACGTGCTAGTTTAGGAAAAACCTAGGTTAATTAAGATCCAGAAGGTTGAGTTGTTGGTTGTGGAGATGAAGAAGTTGTCAAAGACATGATGTGCTCTTATTTTTAAGTATTGATGAAAAAATAAGTGTTGGAATAGAAAGACTTAAATCAAGTGTGGTTTTGTGAGTTGGTTTTAGATAAGAGATGTTTACCTATGTGTTGGTTTTTGAAGAATAAGAAACACATGTATATGCGTTCTTTAAAAGATAATTATGTGAATGAATTTCCCTCCCCCCATAATTGGTGGACATTCAATATAATGAGTTTACCAAAAGATAAAGAAGATAAGGAAGTAGAAGGTTGTTTCGGTTTAATGAAGGAAATGAGCTAAGTGTAGTCATTACAGATGGTGATTAGCATACAATGAACTTCATCCTTGAAGTCATATATCTGTTATCGATCAAAGCAAGATAATCGCTTGATGAGGCAAGTGGTTGTGATTGACTAGCAGAAGAAAAATTAAATTTACTACTTGTTTGATTAGTAATCCTAAGACAACGCAAAGTATTGCTATTGTAAACTTACTTTAGGAAACTATAAGAGTAGAGATTTTCCAAGTGAGAGAATGAGTATGTGACTATTACTAGCGGTGCTCAATTAAGGCTAAACACGACCATTTTTACGGGTGATTCCACATACCCAACTTCTCTCTAGGAAGCAATTCAACCGTTAGGTCAAATTGAGTTTCTAGTGCAATAAGTTCTCCAGTATTCATTGTCAAGTTAGGAAAATTTGTATTCCTACAATGGCCTATCGAAGAGTAACAATGATGATACTTTGCTTCGTTTTATTATCATTATGCCTAATGCAAATGCATAACAACTAAGGTGACAAAGATGTCAGGTTAAAAGATTTATAAATTGGTGTGATGATTTTTAGAGTTAAAGACGGAAGCAAACAATACGTTTCAATATAGGGTGTTGGATGTGGGGTTTCAAATTATATTGTTGGAAAGCTTGAGTTTGGATTTTCGGATATGACAAATTATATTTGCGTTGCAAAATAATTTAGTTGGGTATTTCGGATGAAACAATCAAGTTGTCAATCCTACTATGAAGCTTAGAATGCGATCATGGAGAAGAAGACGGGAAGATACATCATCAACACAAGTGTGGGTTATGATCTGATGTACATTCTTGTCGTTTCAGAAAACAACACAAGAAAAGATGAAATCAAGAAAGCAACTAACATGTAGACACATAATACACTTATGTTGCACAAATAAACAAGCACAAAAACTATTGGAGATAAGCATACGATCAAGTAATGCAAGGTAAAACAATTAATCATTTAGCATAGCATACGAAAGTTCTTTTCATCGCTTTGTGTTAAATATAAACATGTATACCAAGCTTGATTAGTTTTCTTTATATTTATAAATATGACCAAAACTTTAGTTTCAAAAGAAAACACATTAATATTCAAAGATGAAGACATCCGTCTCCAATTCGACCAAAAGTTTGTGCAAATGTTATAACCGAAAAATGACTTTCTATTATAAATCAAAGATTCTGTAAATTTTTGTTTTGAATCAGTTTATGAAATTATTTTTATATGAAAGTAGACTCAAATAGCTTTAAAAAGGTGTTATGGTACGACTTCTACGGACTTACGGTTAATTAGTTATGAATTTTTGAAGTTTATCAAAAATTGTCCTCTGTGCAAACAGATCCGCTGGATCCCTTCCAAAACGGTTTCGCCCTTTGAAAATAAAGGGATCCGCGGATCTGACACAGATTCACAAAAACACATATTTTGACCCGACGAAAAGGTTTAACCTTTGTAGACTTTTTAGTGATCTTATATTACCCATTTTAATCTTTATTCAAGCTTGAATAACAAGATATCTAACAACAAAACTTCAAAGAAAAAAAATCAACAAAACACTTTTCATATTATGCTTGACTTCACCAAAAATTTGATACAAGGACCTTAATCAGTTTTAAAAAATCATTTGTTTTAAAACTAGAGCCAACCCGCTCTGATACCAATTGTGAAAACGGTAGAGGGGGAGGGGGTGAATACGTTTCCGTTTAAAACTTAAAACTTTTGTATCAAATATAGTATAAACAATTGTATTTATTAATCTCGACGCGAGGATGCATTTAACACATTACGGTAAGTAAGGCCAACCCCTTAATATCACATAACATTCCGCAAGATTAATGGTTTATAATAAATCAAGTTTCACCATTATTAGTCCGGTTTATTTTTCTTTTCTAAAAACATCCTTATGACAAATTTCCGATCAACCTTGACGTAATATGTAAAGTGTCAACACAAAGACAATCAACAATATAAAGCAAGAATAAAAGTAAGGCGATAAGTAAAAAGGATATGTGAACCGGACACGATGATTTATAGTGGTTCGGTTATGAAGCTCCTCTTCGCCATACTCCACTCCCCGAGAACCCAACTCGAGAGTTACTTCACTAGATCAACAAGCTCCATTCTGGGCTGAGAAACCTTACACAACGTTGCTTACACTATTTCCGGTACAAAGCTAAATACCGGGTTCTTCCACAAGGTAGAACCAAACCTACGTCGCCTACACTTTATCCGGTACAAGGCTAGATACCGAGTTCTTCCACAAGGTAGAACCAAACCTACGTCGCCTACACTTTATCCGGTACAAAGCTAGATACCGGGTTCTTCCACAAGGTAGAACCAAACCTACGTCGCCTACACTTTATCCGGTACAAGGCTAGATACCATGTCCTTCTTCGGGTACAACCAAACCCGTTACGTTTTGTGGCCCAACATAACAAACCTTGTGTTTTATGGAACAAACACATAAACCATCTATTCTATTTAGAGATACAAGAAGATGATACAAGAGAAGTATAGGTGATGATGAATATGAAAAACATATTAAAATAATCAAACGCAGTGGAAACATCACCTAGAGACGGATCCATATAGCAATATGATCAATCAATAATTAATATAACGATTATATACCTTTGTAACGTGATTCGGGAGTCTCTAACAATCACCAAACCCACGAATGGAATAAGAGACCCAAATGATCAATGAGGTTGATCACTTCTATGATAGAAACACACTACACGTCACCGATTACCACCCGATGCTAGTCTTGACCTCGTAACACTTATTCCTGCAACAACCTACAATAGATTAAGCAAAGAAAGGATCAAAACACAAACCCTAGTGAGGGGTGTGTTTTGTTTAAGAGAGGGAGAGAAAGTTGGTAAGTGGTTAATGTAATTGATTATCCTTTAATGACCAAATCAATGGGAGGTTATAAGAAATAATGTTACACTTAACCCCTTGCTCTTTTCCCTCTTGTTTCCCACCATGGCTGGCCACATGGGGGCCCTAAATGGGCTTGCCCATTTGTTGGTCCAATCTAATAAACTAAGTACTAGCTTAGTTATTAGTAGCCCGTTATTGATCTCAAGTTACGTAATCTTATATATAGTGTAAATACGATAAATACAATATATAAAATGGTATTTCTGTGTATAAGTGTGTAACCCCATAGGCTCACATATGTCTAGCCATATAATTATTTATTATGACACGAGCATACTTCAACAGCTCCCACTTGCGACGTCATAATAATCAAGTAATTATACAAGCAAAGGTTAGCGTCTAGCATCACGCCAATACCCCTAGAAATATGTGAGGATAGTTTCTTAAACGTCTCATTTAAATGGTTTATATGTCATCCATCCTTTTGTTACAGATACCATGTTAAACATTGGACATAGATCAAATGTGATTCTAATTGTTCAACTATTATGTTTCTCGATATAGATATTGAACATGATTACCAAGTGAATTAAGATTCATCTTAATCTCATTTGGGTAAGGCCATATAAACATCTATTCAATTCATCGAGGGGCCCAATAATATCTAACTCCATAACATGTGGAGGAACAAATCCTATTTTGACTGCACGTGTCATTCATATGTTTTATATCACTCCTGAAGATGGTTTTTATAACTACATTATTCAGGACAACGTTTAACCATATCAAGGAATGAAATTCCACGCATGAAAGACCTACTTGCATCTCAAGTCTAAGGATAAGAGACATAACCACTTGCGAGATTCACTATTGACGACAATCCATGCAGTGAATACCCGTAGGTTGGGTCAGTCCAATGTTCATCACAATGAACAACATGTGAGTTTGGTAAATAATCACCAACACGCTCACATTTTCCTTAATTTGATGATACTCCCGTATCGTCAACCGACAATGGACAATTTTAGAATAACTAAATCATTCATGGATTAAACATGCAAATATAGAATACAGTTGATATAAATGAAAACGATCATAACTAGTACATCAATTCATTATAAATATAAACTGTTTAACATTCCAATTATTCAAATACTAAAACAGATTTACATGAGACTAATAGCAGGTCAAAGCCCAATGGTCCTAGCATGCTCGACATGTTTGGTACAAGACATTGGTTTCGTTAAAGGATCAGCTAAGTTGTCATCTGTGTGAACTTTGAGAAGACGAATATCACCACTTTCGACAACTTCTCGAATGTAGTGAACCTTCCGACGAAAGTGTTTGGCACCCTTTAGAACACCTGGTTCATTGGCTATGATAATGGCACCAGAATTATCACAGTACATATCCATAGGTCGTTCATTGCTGGGGACAACGCCAAGCCCAAAAATGAATTTTCGTATCCAAATCGCTTCCATTGCAGCTTCAGAAGCAGCTATGTATTCAGCTTCTATAGAGGACATTGCAATAGCGCTTTTCTTGGCACTTTTCCAGGCAACAGCACCTCCTTTCATGATGAAAACATATCCTGTCTGGGATTTGGTGTCATCACGATCTGTCTCCCAGCTTGCATCAGTGTAACAAGTAACACTGAGCTCGCGCTTTATATCACCACCATAAACAAGAAACATATCTTTAGTATTTCGCAGATACTTCAATATGTTCTTAACAGCAGTCCAGTGACATTCTCCTGGATTCTGTTGAAATCTACTCGTTAGGTTCTGAGAGAATGCTACATCAGGTCTAGTGCACCTAACCGCATACATTATGGATCCCACAGCCGAAGCATAAGGGATTCCTTTCATCCTCTTCACCTCTGCGGGTGTAGAGGGTCCTTGAGTCTTACTCAATTCCGTATTTGGTTGCATTGGAAGACTTCCACGTTTGGAATCTTGCATCCTAAATCGCTTCAGGATTTTGTCAATGTATGCACTTTGACACAAGCTGATTAACCGCTTTGATCTATCGCGATAGATCTTGAATCCAAGTATGTACGCAGCCTCTCCTAAGTCTTTCATGGCAAAGCAATTTCCAAGCCAGGATTTTACATCTTGTAGCATTGGAATGTTGTTTCCCATGAGTAATATGTCATCGACATATAAGACTAGGAACACGACAATACTTCCACTAGTTTTCATATATACACATGGCTCATCGAGATTTTGAGTGAAACCAATCCTTTTGATTTCCTCATCAAATCTCTTGTTCCAGCTTCTGGATGCTTGCTTTAATCCATAAATGGATCTTTGAAGCTTGCATACTTTACTTGGATGTTTAGGATTCATGAAGCCCTCGGGTTGCACCATATAAACGTCTTCGTTCAGGTGGCCGTTCAAGAAGGCTGTCTTGACATCCATTTGCCAAATCTCATAGTCATATTACGCTGCTATGGCTATAAGAATCCTAATTGCTTTAACATCTGCAACAGGCGAGAAGGTTTCTTCATAGTCAATCCCGTAGGTTTGAGTAAAACCTTTTGCTACTAGACGAGCTTTATAGGTATGTACATTGCCATCCATGTTGGTCTTCTTCTTGAAGAGCCATTTACTCCCAACGGTTTTAGCATTAGGAGGTAGGTCGACTTCGACCCAAACATCATTGTCTTTCATGGATTGCATCTCCGCATTCATAGCTTCGATCCATTTACCGCGTTCAGGACTCGATAATGCATCTCGATAGTTAGCAGGTTCACCATGATCCCCTAACTCATGTTCCTCAGCATCGACATAGAAACCGTATCGCTCAGGTGCTTGAGGTATCCTTGCGGATCTACGAATGGGAGCAACATCTTGATGAGGTTAACATTTTCATGTTCAGTCTCATTTTGATGTTCACTAGTGTCACCAGAAGGTTGTGCATCTTCCCCTTAAATTTCATCAAAGTCTACTTTGCTCCCACTTGCTTCTTGTGAAATAAGACTATTCTGAAGAAACTCAGCATACCGAGCAACAAATATTTTGTTCTCGGGTAGGTAGTAGAAATAGTAACCCATCGTTTCCCTTGGGTATACTACAAAGATAAATTTGATAGATCTGGGCTCAAGTTTGTTAGGTGTGTCTCGTTTCACGAGAGCCTCACAACCCCAGACTTTCAAGTAAGACAGATTAGGGACTTTCCCATGCCATATTTCATATGGTGTCTTATCAACCTTCTTGGTTTGAACCATGTTGAGAATGCATGCGGCAGACTCTAGAGCATAACCCCAAAAGGACGTTGGCAATGTTGTTAGACTCATCATAGATCGAACTATGTCTAGAAAAGTTCGATTTCTCCTTTCAGATACACCATTATGTTGTGGTGTGTTTGGAGGAGTGAATTGTGAGACAATCCCACACATTTTTGGATGATCTAAAAACTCTTGACTCATATATTCGCCTCCTCGATCAGATCGAAGAGCCTTTATGGTCTTGCCGCATTGATTTTCTACTTCGCTTTGAAAAACTTTGAACGTTTTAAAGACTTCATGTTTATGCTTAATCAAGTAAACATAACCATATCTACTGAAATCATCAGTGAAAGTAATGAAGTAGTTAGCGCCTTCCCTAGACATTGTTCTAAATGGGCCACATACGTCAGTATGTATGACTCAAAGTAGATCTTTGGCTCTTTCTCCAACATGGGAAAAAGGCTTTTGTACCATCTTACCAGATATGCAAGAAAGGCATTTATCAAACGACTCTTGGTCGGTTGACTCTAAAAGCCCATCGCGTTGCAGCTTTGTAATGCGTTTCTTGTTTATATGGCAAAGACGGCAATGCCATAGAAAAGTGGAATCCAAGTTACGTTTGGATTTCTTTTTGCTAACATTATATATAGAACCATTGTTTGAAATAGGATCACGCATATCAATTTCAAAAATACCATCACGAAGAATAGCATTAAAATAAAAAAACATTATCCTTAGAAACCGAAATGCCAAAATCCGTAAAAGTATGAATGTAACCATCATCTTTCAAACGCGAAAGTGAAACAACACCTCTAGTAATAGTAGGTGCAAAATGACAATTATTCAAAACAATAACTAGTCCATTAGGGAGGATGAGATCAAAGCTCCCTATCGCTTCGAAGCTGCATGATTGCCATTACCAACGTACAGATTCAAAGCTCCTTGTTTCAACTTCCGGCTTCCCCTAAGACCCTGCACATTATTACAAATGTGAGTACCACAACCTGTATCATATACCCAGGATTTGTTAGGAAAAGTATAGAGTTCTATAGTGAAGATACCTGATGTGCTAGCGCTGCTAGCTTTGTTCTTCTTTAACTCTTCTAGGTAGACCGGACAGTTCCGTCTCCAGTGCCCTACCACTCCACAGTGGTGGAAGGGGGTGTCCTTGGTCGGGTGCTCCTTCTTGGTAGGTGGGGGAACTTTTGGTCTTGGGGTGTAAGCACGCTTACCCTTGCCCTTTCCTTGTCCCTTGCCATGTACCAGCGGTTTTACCTTGTTCTTTTTCTGGATTCTGTCTTGCTTGATAGCTAGGACAACTAGAGCCTTCTTGGGCATGCCTTTTTCTGCAAGTTTAAGCATGTTGTGCAGTTCGGCAATGGTCTTCCCCATGCTGTGCATGTTATAGTTCTGCACAAATTGATCATAATCCTTCGAAAATGAGGTAAGAATCAAGCTCACTCCAAGGATTTGAGGCATGGGATATCCTAGACGCTCCATCTGGTCCAGATAGCCTTTCATTTTCATGACATAGCTACTGACCGATTGGCCCTCCTCTTGCTTGCAAGCATGAAAAGATTTGACAGTATCAAATAGTTCTTGCTCAGTTTGCTGCTCGAACATGGTTTTCAGTTCTCTCAGCATGTCAAATGCTGCAAGGTCCTCTAAGTTCTTTTGGAGCTCAGGGATCACGCTTGCCAGCATGAGAGAAGCCACTTCTTGTTGTTCATTAACCCTATGAGTGTAGGCGTTACGAACAGTAACAGTGGCATTAGCAGGAGGTGCTTCAGGTAAAGCTTCTTACAGATGGTAAAACTTTTGTTCAGCCTTGAGGACAATCCTCAAGTTGCGATACCAGTCCAAAAAGTTGTTACCATTCAATTTCTCTTTCTCGAGAATTGATCTGATTGATGAGTTGTTGATGGTTTGAGTAGGAGTTGTCATCTACAAAATAAACAAAGTTCAAATTTTAGTAATTTTTAATAATTAATCCTTTTTAAAATTAACTACCCAAGTTTACCATATTAAAACAATTAATTCTACGAAAAGGCTAAGGTCCTCATTGAGGTTCCACCATCACATCAGTTGATCTGCTAGCAATGGAGGATTCAATAGGTAGGTAATGTCGACCAATTGCATTACAAGTGCAACTCTTAGAACTTTATGGGACTCATGGCACTAGTGAACAAGCAACTAGTGTCAAGCTGGCATGTTTAGTCCCATCCTTGCCTCGGGTTAAGGTCTTACCGCTTAACTCGATTAAGTCATCCAATTTGAGAACGTGTGAGAATATATCTAGGTCCCACGCATAGAGAATAGTCACCTTGGGTTACAATTCAACCTAGGTCTCACGCATAAGCAAAAAGTAATTGCAAGTGTTCTCAAACGATTGGACGGCATGACTTAAATTTGTGATGAGTAAAATATTTTGATGTGAATAAAAAAGGTGTACGAAAGAAGCATGCATTCATTCTTCGTAGCACAAGTTAAAAACTTTTCTTAACTTAAGTCTAATCATTGTTTTAATTTATGTGTGTCGAGTTGTCCATTTTCAAGACTAATATTAATCCTAGGTGGATTATAAATAAGTTTGGACAATACATAAATTAAATAACAAGCATAATAAGTTCAAGTGTTATTTATTAAAATAATGATTTTACGTTTCAAAATTTTAGTTAAACTAAATTATAAGACTTAGTTTAAAAAAAATGGTTTCTGTTTCGTTTCATGTTTTAGAAAACAATTTGCAATTTACATACAATCATAGCATATATAAGAAGCAAATAAACAAACACACAACCAGAATATGCAGAGCCTCATCCGATGAAAATCCTATGCTCAGTCTCGTGAGCCATCACGAGAACCAAGGGTCAACTAGGGACAAGCCTACACAACCACACGGAGGGCTCCCACTTGCTCCAAGACAATCAAGAGCAAGTAGAGGCCCATTATGCACATGAAATAATGAATCTGTCCGCCCAGAATTTCTGTATTGGGGGGGGGGGGGAAACGCCTAGAAGGATTCTTCCCCACTCTTAGGTCCAAACTACAAAGTTGTAGGCCCATGAGTTGTGTACCTGTAAAAAAAAATTCAGCCAATAACTCTTTACCAATCACCAGGAAACTCTGTTTTACTGCAGCGTGTGCCAGCAACTATTTTCCGTGTTTATGTGTTTCACTCTTTTGCCATTCCATTCCAAGCTTTGATTACATTATATAGAAAGTAAAATACAACTAATATACTTCCTATCTACTGTAAAATGCCCAAACAATGGCAAAAACCTAATTGAAATTCATTACATAAAAGCCGAAACAATGGTAAACCCCAAAACAGGAAATTAACGACAAAACATAACAAATCATGGTACAAGTGGTCTAGGTTTTCATCGGCTTTGAATATACACATAATAATACAATAATATTATGATCAAAACAAGGTTTTGGCTAACTCCATGGACAAACATGCATGTATTTGCCATGGAAACAAAAATTAATAACAAGAATTAAAGATTTAGCCAACGAAACGAAGAAATTAATTGACAAGAATTAAAAACCCCATTTGGTATGTGTGTCAAATGGCTTAAGGATCAGAACCTAATGATATTAGGACCTTCAAAATACCATTTTACCACAGAAATATTAGGTTTAGGGGCTGATTTAAAACCGTCTCATAAATCGATCAAAATCATGCGTTTTAGGCCATTTTGCACGTACCCGACAAGTATACCAATTAAAATTGTATAAAAAATGGCTATGAGATCAAAATCACAGATCATAAGACCCCTTAAGGGTCGTTCATATGTGAGAAAATGGAGCCCTAGAGGCTGTTTTAAATGTGGTTTCAAAAATCACCAAAAAAACACCCGTTATAGCCATTTTTATGCATACCCGATAATCATATGGCACATATGATGGCTCGTGATACCACTATAGGTGATGATGAATATGAAAAACATATTAAAATAATCAAACGCAGCAGAAACATCACCTAGAGACGGATCCATATAACCATATGATCAATCAATAATAAATATAACGATTATATACCTTTGTAGGTGATTCGGGAGTCTCTAACAATCACCAAACCCATGAATGGAATAAGAAACCCAAATGATCAATGAGCTTGATCACTTTATGATAAAAACACACTACACGTCACCGATTACCACCCGATGCTAGTCTTGACCTCGTAACACTTATTCTTGCAACAACCTACAATAGATTAAGCAAAGAAAGGATCAAAACACAAACCCTAGAGAGGGGTGTGTTTTGTGCCATAGGTTTTAAGAGAGGGAGAGAGGGAGAGAAAGTTGGTAAGTGGTTAATGTAATTGATTACCCTTTAATGACCAAATCAATAGGAGGTTATAAGAAATAATGTTACACTTAACCCCTTGCTCTTTTCCCTCTTGCTTCCCACTATGGCCGGCCACATGGGGGCCCTAAATGGGCTTGCCCATTTGTTGGTCCAATCCAATAAACTAAGTACTAGCTTAGTTATTAGTATCCCGTTATTGATCCCAAGTTACGTAGTCTTATATATAGTGTAAATACGATAAATACAATATATAAAATGGTATGTCTGTGTATAAGTGTGTGACCCCATAGGCTCACATATGTCTAGCCATATAATTATTTATTATGACACGAGCATACTCCAACAAGAAGATCCAAGACAATGTGTCTAATGGATATGAATGCCTAATCTACATAAACTTCCATTTATAGGAAGCCTTCAATGAATGAAGATCACAAGTTTTCTAAGCTTGCCTTGATAGATCTTCATGTATGTATGATTATGGTGGATGAGGATCACTTCAGTAGATAAGGATGCAAGATCTCTAAGCTTGCTTTGGAGGATCACTTCGGGAGTATGCTTACAACAAAATGAAAGTTAGAAGCATTATGATCATATGAGAAAGATGGTGTTTTACATGTTTTCCTACTGATCTAAATATGTTAGAAATGGTGGAGAGAAAGTATGTGAAAGGGTGTATCAAAATGGTGAGAAATGGTTTGCTATTTATAGGCAAAAAGGAAAAGTTGTTTACTGTTCACCCGGATCCCTTCTGAAAGGGATCCGACTGCCTAAACCAAAGGGATTCGCGAGATCCGCCGACGCTCCTCATTATTTGGGTTATGGGTCATGGGTCATGGGTCATGGACTTTGGGTCATGGGTACCCAACTAGATACAATGAACATAGACAATGGGTTATGGGTAATGGGTCATGGGTCATGGATTTTGCCCATTGTGATGTCATGCATGATGCAATGAACATGGGTCATGGGTTATGGGTTATGGGTTTTGGGTCATGTTATGGGTTATGGGTTTTGGGATTAGTTTATGTTTTGTATTGATAGTCCAACTCTTTTTACTAGTATATTACATTTAACTAGTTGGTTCTAAAGTATGTATTTTATGAAAATGTAAGTAATAAATATCTCTTATAAGAGTTTCATAAAAATGGTTTTGGTTTTATGTAAACTATTTAACTAAACATGTTTGATGGTTTATTTGGGTTTTGATCATAACGCAACATAACAAACATATACGAACCTATGTTGTAGCATACAAGGACTTGAGGCGTCGAGAGTTGTTGAAAGTATGTTGAGACAAAATATGATTACGAGTAACTTGTACATTTTACGTTATGTATTACAAGTTACATGGTTTGTCATCAATCAAAACAAACGAGACTGTATAGATTAAATATCGTAATATTTGCACTAACAAATTTCTTTCACGATGGATCCGCATCCAAATTACGCCGCACATGTGACCCTTTCCGATATTGAAGACGAAGCCGACGCTTTAACAATTATGGCCGCCTACGAGTACCAACGAATACAAGAAGAAGAAGCGCAATCATCTTTCCGGTTAACCCGTAACCTAATTCACCGTGAATGTGAGCTTTCAGAGGAGCATTTGATGGCCGACTATTTTAATCCAGGTTATAAGTATAAGCATTCAAACTTTCAAAGAAGATATCGTATGAGCCAGAAACTATTTATTGAAATAGTAAAATGTATTGAATCTTATGCTGCCGATCCACTTCCAGATTATTTTAAATACTTTAGCCAAGCACCCGATGCTACGGTTCGAATGAGTATTAGTGTTATCATGAAATGCACTATGGCCATACGCCAGTTGGCATACGACACCTCACCCGATGTGTTTAATGGATATTTTCAAATGAGTGAGTGTACCTGGTGTGATTTTCTGGATAATTTCAATATGTGCGTTAATCATTTGTTTAGTCCAGAATTTTTAAGAAAACCAACTTTGCAAGACATTCAAAATCTATATGCAAAACATGAGCGTGAACATGGTTTTCTGTATGCATTGGGAATGGAAAAATTGTCCGGTATCATGGCATGGGCAATATGGTAAGGGTGATAAAAAATACCCGACTATAATGCTTGAAGCTGTTGCGTCACACGATTTGTGGATTTGACATGCATTTTTTGGTGTAGCGGGTGCGAATAACGATATCAATGTTTTAGATAATTCGCCGTTATTCGACGACATTCTTGATGATTTCGCCCTTGTAGCTCTGTATGAGGTAAATGGAGTTGCGTTTGAAAATGGGTATAACTTAGCCGATGGAATTACCCACAGTGGGCTACTTTTGTCAAATCGTTCTCAAATACCTTAGACGATAAACACACTTTCTTTAAAAGGCGACAAGAAAGTGCACGAAAGAATATCGAACGTGCTTTTGGTGTTCTTCAAGGACGCTGGAGAATAATACAACAACCAGCACGTCAATACCAGGTTACCAGGATACGTAGAATCATGTATTCTTGCATCATATTGCATAACATGATTTTAAAAGATCAAAAGTTTGCACTAAGTGAATACAAAGAACTGTGGATGAATCCGGTAAGACATAGGTAAGACCAATGGATTGACATATGTGATATGCATCGTCGAAAGGCAAAAGAAATACGTGACAAAACTGTTCATTTTAATATCCAACGATAACTTATGGAGCATATTTGGCGTGCATGTGCAGATTTTGTTGAAATAGATGAAGATTAGTCACGTTTCTTTAGTTTATGTATTAGGTTTTAAATTTGCGCATGTTTTTTAAATTTAAGTATGTTTTTCTTTAAGTATTTATAATTTGTATTGCTATTTAATGAATGAAATATTAGAGAATGGTTTATTTAATGATTGAAATATTAGGCTGGTCGGAAAGAAGAGAGGTGAGGCTCTCACCTTGCAACCATCTCACGCGCGAAGCTCCTTGCCCAACTCTTCCACTCATGCGCTAGGCTACACTCCCAAGACGAATTAAGGTGAACGACTCACCTTAGTAACTTTGAAAAAAACTGGGGCCCATTTCATTTGTGTTACCGTTTGCATGCATGCATTAAAAAAAAATAATAATAAATAAAAAAAAATAATAATAAATAAATAAATAAATAAAAATACACACTACCTCATTTTTACTTATAAATACCCACCAATTCATATTTTTTAAACCACTACTTCACCATTTTTAAACACAACTCCACTATTTTATACTAACATTAAGAAATCATCTAAAATTCTAATATGGCTTGTCGTCTCCCCCATACCGTCGAAAAAATGCAAAAGTATATTAAAAAACAATGCGATCAAGACGATGCGGCTCGATAACAGGCTATTGTCGAAGTTATCAAGCAGGTTGAGCTCGCAAAGGCACTGAAACAACGATTGAGACAACGATACGCGGAGTGCAAAGACATTTCTTCGGAAAGAAAAGCTGTGATTGACCAATTTTTGAGTGATGAAGCCAAGAAAGATGCCGCCATTAGTGAGACGTTGTGGGGGTGTATTTCACAGGTACAGGCCCAAATCAGCAACAAGATCCGTTGGAGTTATGAGGAAAACAAAATTGTTGGTTCTGTATCACAACAGATGAATCAACATGGGCAAGGTGCATCAACTTCATCTGATGCACCAAGATTTATTGAGCAACAACATTATCAACCCCAGCTGACTCAATTTGTGCTAGGTTATGAAGAAGAGGCGGTTGATGAGCATGGCTTAACTACAAGCCAGCATTATCAAATGATGCAAGATGAACAGGCATTCAGAGAATTTAAAGCAGAGCAAGTAAGGCTTCAACAAGAGTGAGATGCGAAATTCAAGAAGGACGAAGCAGAACAGTCGGCGTTCATTGAAGAATTTCCTGGTTATAGGTCTTCTTTGTATGATTCTGTATGCAGGGAGCATTCAGATTAGGATATGTTTATGTATTCCGTATCGTATATTTTTTTTCGTATCGTATCGTATTTTATGTAATGTTTATTTTATGTTTATGTAATGTTTTAAATCTATGTACTATTTTTATTCCAAGAAGTTTATGCAACGTTTTAATTTCGTACGTTGTGATTTTAAATTTGAACGTTTACGTTTTTATATTTTTACGTTTACGTTTTTAATTGTGTAAGTATTAAAAAAATTGGAGTTAAGGTGAACATGGTGTTGCCTTGCCCACAAAAAGGTGAGTGGGAGTGAGTGGAAGTGAGATGAGAAAGAAAGCTGATGTGGCGCTGAGGTGTAAGGTGAAATTAACCTTGCCTTGCCTTCTAGCCTTAGTTAAGGGGTTAATTTATAAATTATATTTTTTTTTAAAAGGTGGGTTCCAAAAAGTGGTGTTATTTGGTGTTATGATAAAGTGTGAGTTTTAGGTGTTGAAATAATGTGGCGCTGACGTGGCGGGAAATTTGGTGTTATAACATGTTATGACTCCTAGCTCTCTAATAAGATAGCATGTTCTCATAATCAATCAACTCATTATATAACTTTGGGATTTGGTAATAACAACCCACCGGGTGTTGTTTAAGCATTTCATTTTTAAAAAATTAGCGTTTAATTATCTTTAAACATTTTATATTTAACATCACATATCATGTTAAAAATGATTAAAAGTGTATAATTATAGAATACATGAGTTCATTAAATGTGTTTTTTATATATATAACATGCATAAACAACACCGAGTGAGATCCCTATAATTTTAACCTTTGTTTACATTTATGGTAAATATGTTCACCGAGCCAAACAAATTTTATTGGTGATATTTGTTTAATTGTTTAATCCACGTACTCCTTTGAGTTGCAAAAGCCACACTGAAATGATTAAAGAGAACGATCCATTAAAGTGAAATAATTGAACGAGAGCTTAAAAGACATTAAAATGTATAACCAAAGAAATAATCATTATGATAAGTGATCATTAAACTTTTTAACACTTAAAACAGCAAAAAGAAAATTCTAGAGAGATGTTACTTTGGCAGTAGTGATAATTTCCTTTGTTCGTATAATTAACATCGTTATCGTTAAATAAGAGGTACATATAGATGGCGTTGTATGAGTGTATTCACAAGACAATGATTGAAAGTATGATCGTCGAAATAAGAATTGAGTAAAAGTTTACTTTTCTCTTAATTCTCGGTCACTATATGTTATACATTCTTATTATTTTGCACTACAATCTCATAGACATGATATGTTTTTTTATGTGAAGTAAAAGATTGTACAATGTAGTAATGTACATTAGCTTTAGATGAAAACTAGTCAAAACACATTCACTTAACTGTAAATACAAATGTCTCCATCGTTGAAGTATGACCATACATACATGTAAGTTGTTTGGGGAAAACTAGATAAAGCAATTGCATAAACATTTAACAAAGTCATGTAGGTTATAGCAATCACATGATGAACTTTGGCCTTTGGGTGGTCTTTAATCCAGCCATGCATTCACCAACTTCTAACTACTTTATAAAAACACTAGTTTAATAGGCAAATATGTGATTCATTATTAATGGACAAATATGTAAATCTTGACTGAAATTTTGTATTAACGACTTGGTTTTATGAAAGACCTTAAAAAAGAGTGTATTTTATGAGAAGAAAATAATAACAATTTTAGGGGGCGTTTGGTTTGGGAATTTGAAATTTCGGAATTTTAAATTCTAGAAAATTTAAATTCTTGAGAATTTAAAATACGTTCGCATGTTTGGTTGACAAAAATTTATAAATATTTTTTTAATTTTTTTAATATAAATTTCATAAATATTTATTTAAAAGTTTATAAAAAAATTTATAAAATAAGTTTATAAAAAAATTATAAAAAAAGTTTATAAAAAATTTATAAAAAAAGTTTATAGAAAATTATAAAAAAAGTTTATAAAAAATTTATAAAAAAAGTTAATAAAAAATTTATAAAAAAGTTTATAAAAAAAATCATGAATATTCTATTTAAAAGTTTATAAAAAAACAATAAGAAAAAAACTTTATAAAAAAATTCCAAGTAACTTAAAATTCATCACTTTTTGGAGGCATTCTAATTCTCTCAATTTTGGCAATTCGTGAAATTGTAAATTACTTTATTTGAGTTACCAAAAAAGATATTTGAAAGGAATTAAAATGCAAATGCCCCAATATACCCAGGGTTGCGATCCCTTGAAAAGTGAAACAATTTAAAAAGTGTAGAAAGCCACTAAGCTAGTGCCACGTGTCCCCCACCCACTTCCTCCATTTTTTCTTTAATATTTTCGGTTAGAGGGTAATTTGGTCATTAAACCCGTTTTTTATATTCCACCTCAAATTTTAAACGCACATATCTTTTAAACGATAAACTTTTAAAAAAAATCGATTTCACCATAATTTTTAAAATTTAATCCTCTTTAATTTGGTATAAACTTTGATAAAAATTTTGATTTTTTTTACATATCAAATGGGTATTGATTTTCTTATTTTTTGAGCATTTTCGACCTTATTTTTTACCCTCATAAATGCGGAATCGTGAATATGTTAAAACATGAAAGTTATAGATTTTGTTTCACTCTTTACATAGGTTTTTGAATCACTCAAATCCGATATCATATTAGTGAGATATCACATGTTAAAGATGGCATTTTAGTCATATTTGTTGTGCATAAGGTGTATGATGAAATGTCTAACTTAGATTTTTAGTGTTAAATGCACTAATTTTTGTCCCACAACGCATCATTAATCATTTTATTAATGTAAGACTTAAAAAGTGTTGTTTTAAAATAGTTAATGTTTTTAAAAAAATGTACGTATTTTTATTGTGTTTTTTACCATAAATTTGACCAATATTAAATTCGAATTAGAAAAATTGTAAAACATAAAAATTATAGATTTTAGGTCAATCTTTACTAATGTTTTTTTTCACTCAAATCCGATGTCATATGAGTGAGATATAACATGTTAAAGATGACGTTTTGTTCATCAGTTATTCTGTTCATCAATTTTTATTTATGAACATTAGTTCATCAGTACATCACTTAAGGATTTAGGGTTTTGGGTGTTGGGTTTAGGGTTTAGTTCATCAGTTAGAAAATTGAGGGGAACAGTAACACTTATAAAAAGAAAAATTGATGAACAGTTTTTTTTAGTTCATCATTTTTTGTTTTTATTTTTTTTTTATTTTTTTTATGAATAGTTAGTTTATGAACATTTCTTAAAAACATAACACAGGACAATAACTGATTAACCAAAACAACTAATGTTCATCAACTAAAAAAACATAAACTAACTGATAAACCTATAACCTATGATAACACAAATAAACACAAAAAAACTAACTGATGAACCTATAATAACATAATAGCTAAAATAAACAAACTGATGAACCTATGATAACATAATAGCTAAAAGTAAATAACTGATGAACCAAAAAAAGCTAACTGATGAACCTATTATAACATAATAGCTAAAAGTCAGTAACTGATGAACTAGACAAAATTATTTCATCAATTGACGAACTGCAAACTATAAAATGATCATCAATTGATAACTGATTATTGATGAACCGGTGAACTAAACAAAAACTGATGAACTAAACCCTAAACCCAACACCCAAAACCCTAAACTAATGTTCATGAATAAAAATTGATGAACCAAAGTAACTGATGAACAAAATGTAATCTTTAACATGTGATATCTCACTCATATGACATCGGATTTGAGTGAATAAAAAACATGGGTAAAGATTGACCTAAAATCTATAACTTTTATGTTTTACAATTTTTTTAATTCGAACTTAAATTGGTCAAATTTATGGTCATAAAAGCAATAAAACACAATGCGTACATTTTTTTTTAAATTAACGATTAAAAAATATCACTTTTTGAACATTACATTAATAAAATGATTAATGATGCGTTGTGGTACAAAAATTAGTGCATTTAATGCATTTTTAACACTAAAAATCTAAGCTAGACATTTCATCAAATATCTTGTGTGCAACAAATATGACCAAAACGTCATCTTTAACGTGCGATATCTCACTCATATCATATCGGGTTTGAGTGATTCAAATTTGTGGGTAAAGAGTGAACCAAAATCTACAACTTTCGGGTTTTAAGTATTTTATGATTTGGCAATTTTTAAGTTAAAAAATAGGGTCGAAAATAGAAAACACATCAAGAAAATCATGACCAAATGAATATGTAAAAAAAAGTTTCGAAATAATTAAATAAAGATTTATACCAAATTAAAGAGAATTAAATTCTAAAAATTGTGGTGAAATCGTTTTTTTTTTAAAAGTTTGTCGTTTGTGAGTTATATGCGTTTTAATTTTAAAGGTGAAAAGAAAAAACGATTAAAATGACTTAATTGCCCATTTGATAAAAATATTAAAAAAAAAGAAAAAGAAAAAGAGAAGATGACAATATGGGAAGGGAGTACACGTGGAGGCTTAACAACGCTTTTTAGACTTTTTAAAAAAGCCTCACTTTCTATTGGATCCGCATTCATATACCCCAATATTCCTCAAGCAAACGCCCCCTTAGGGTAAAGTAGCAATCTGAAATATATGTGCTACATGTTCTTTTGAACGGAAAACTACAATTTTATACCACTTATCTCACAAACATAGTCTCATATATGTTTACAACCAGACTTGGATCTACAAATTTTTAGCTTTGATACATGTTAGTACTAGCTAAAAACCCCGTGAAATTCACGGGTAATACAAAGAATAGTAACAAATAGATATATATATAGGCTATATATATATATATATATATATATATATATATATATATATATATATATATATATATATATATATATATATATATATATATATATATATATAGATGGGGTAAATTGAGAAGGGGTATTAAAATGAGAAGGCTAGGAAGGAAACACTTGCTGCCACGTGTCCCCTCTTCCACCAGCTTTTTTATTATAACTGCCAGGGGCATTTTGGTCGTTTCAGATATAGGGTTATATATACTTTTTTTCTTATACTAGTTTCTAAGCCCGCCCGATGGGCGGGCATGACTTATAATTTTACATTTTAATTTAGTCATGTACGGATATCAGTGATCTTTTATAGTTAACTTATGTATTAATAAAGAGATAGGCATGACTTATAAAGTTCCTTTTAAGGTATTAGTTAAGTAGGGCTTATTTGTTACAATTTTTTTTTATTGATTGCATTAAGAACGAAAAAAAATAAATTTTTATTAAATATGAAAGAAAAAAGAGTTTCAAAGTGATACACAAGAACAAAGGATCAATGCATAAAAAAGGTTCAAAGTGGTACACAAGAACGAAGTTTCTTCTCTTTTACTATCACTTTACTATCACTTGAAGTTTTGGCCTATTGACTCCAAACTCTTCTTTCTGCTGCTCACTTAATTATGTCCTTCCTCTGAAAGGGTTGATTGTAGTAAATGTTTGGATTGTAAGTTCGTGAAAATAAATGCATAGAATAAGATATACACTTGATTTATAAAAGTAACCTTTTTCTTTGTTTTGCTTTCATGTGTCAATAGATGTCGAATATATATATATATATATATATATATATATATATATATATATATATATATATATATATATATATATATATATATATATATCCCTTCCCAAGTTCCTAATTTCACCAACGTGAGACTTTAAAACAAATTTTAAAACTTTGTAACTAATAGAAACTTTCCATATTAAAAGACAAATAGAGCAAAGTGACTAAAAGAATAAAGTCTAATTTTCCCAAGTAATGTCACTGAGGCACCAAAATATTCACTTTCGATATTTTCGTTCTAAATTATTTTCTGAATCAAGTATATATAGTATTGTATATCTTCAGAAACATAATGCATAAATCTTTTCTTCGTCTACTACAAACAATATCTCGAAATATGAATGTCCGCAAGGATGACAAAGAAAGAGGAAGAAACTACACTGTGATAAGCTCTTGATCATTGATTAATGAGAATACATATTACTCCATACCTCTCGGGTAATGCGATCAAGTTATCCTTCTCAAGATGTCAAATAACAAATGCCACTTATCAAAAAGATGATGGCTGATGCGTGGGTTTTGCAACCTTACAACAGGTTTTACCTCTCGAGGGATCTCAAGAGGCTTACAACCCCACCAGGCAGTGTACCTGACCGATGTAGTATAGTGTAGTGGTAAGTACGGGGGATTGATCGTTCTCCACAGGGAATAGTGTTCGTTAGGTGTGAAAGACTACTCTAATTAGGTCTAAGGGTTGAGGAAGATTCTTTTTATGTTTTTATATTTTTATGAAAGCAAGTAAAATCTCGGTTTTGAAAGAGTGGGCGGAATTAGTTGCTAGTCAACTAACCCAAAATTACTACGGATGCAAATAAAATAAAATAACAAAAATGAAAATGTGGTGAGAAACTTATGTGTAGAGAAATGTGTTTACTTAGATTTTCTTACTCCCTAACTATCTTTTACCGGTTAATTAGTGTGTATTAGTCGCGTGGATGACGGGTGTATTCCTTAATACCATTCGTGGGGTGGCGTACTTACTTCCCCAACTCTACAAGCTCCTACTTCACTCCTATGTCGAGCCGGCTAGGAAGCTCCTAACATGGGATCACTAGAATTCGCTTGTGCATTAAATACAACCATAAAAACCTTTAGTACGCATTTGGTTCATGTTTCTTAAGACGTTCAAGCAAGTTACCGAATAGGAAGTTAGCCAGTTTTCTTAAGCCTAACATAGATAAACAATCATCCAATACAACTAACAACACACTAATAACCAATAATCAATAGCCAGGTTTCATTAGATCTAAGCAAACACAAGATAAATTTAGCCTAACATGTTAATCAAAAGACAAGAATAAGATAAAATCAAACAACACATAGACATATTGAATGATTAATTGATAACTTATCTTCAATGTAACATGGAAGATCTCAAGGCAAAAAGCCTTGAAAAAGTAGCTAAAATCGTCTTAGGGTTTTCTCCCAAAATTCCACACACTAAGCTCTCCCTAATGACAAAAAATTAGAAACTATATATAGACTTTTGCATCTGACGGCGTCACCTTATGGATTGTGACGCCGTCACCTCGCCGCTTCTAGGGTTCCCGGATGACCTTCTTGACGCCGTCCCTCTTTAGCTCTTCAAAAATCCATTCTGGCTTATCAAGGCTTGACGCCGTCAGCTCGTGAACGTGACGCCGTCCCCTTATGATTTAAGCCGTGACGCCCTTGATCAAGTTAAAGCGTGACGCCGTCAGAATTCACATGCTATTTTCACTGGCCTATCATGAGTAAATTTCACGTCCACTTTTTCTTGCCAAAGCATGACGCCGTCCAGAGTTAATTGTGACGCCGTCAAGAGTAACTTTTAGCCGATTTTTGAGACTTTGTCGTTTTCTTCACTTTTATGCTCCAAAAACGTCCAAAATGCCTCCTTTTCCAGATTTCTCCTCAAAAGTACCTAAAATGACAAAAGGAACGATTTAGGGCGATATTTGATCAAATAAATACGATTTAGGGCTTAAATGACCCCTTAAAAGCGGTACACTTTTCGCCTCATCAAATACCCTTACACTTGAGATTTGCTTGTCCTCAAGCAAATGCGCTTTTATTCTAATCAAAATACAAGTTAGGGGTCATTTAATGCAAACATAAAAGTAATTACAACAAATAATCGTTCCACTTCAATCATAATAAGCACGGAGATTACATACTAGCACCTCACAAGTAGTGTTTAGATACTCACATCTCTCAAGTGTCATCAAAATAAATCTCATAAATGAAAACGGATAATATCTCTCACTACCTGTCATAGCAAATAGATTACCATAGGCTTGGGAAAGGATCGAAAACCTCCTCCACTAGGCGTAAGCACCAAAGATAAACTATCAAAGAGGGCTTTTAAATGGGTTATAACGTTAGGTGTAGGGAAAAGGAAAACACGGTTTTGTTGGATAAGGGATATTTTACTGGTGGCTAGTTAAAGATCTTGATCAATTACATGTACTATACAATGTTGCTAAGCCAAGACTCGACTCGATTTAAGCTAATGAAAAAAAAACATAAAATAAACATAAAATAAAACGGGATGGTAGTCCGTATGTTTTTTCTACTTTTTCTTTTTCTCATTTTTTTGTATTTTTCTTGATTTTTCGATTTTTTTTTTTTTTTTTTTTTTTTTTTTTTTTTTTTTGCATACACTTTTGCCCTACCATCCAAAATAATACATCATAGGGGCATTGCATCCCCCTTACACTTGAACTTTTACATAACTTTACAAATAACTATTCTAATGACTCGAATTAAGATAACTGAAAAACTTGGAGTACTTTTAAAATATTTAGCACATATGGGGGTAATAAATGATGTTCTTCCCCATTACTCCATTACACTAGTACTTTACCCATGAGTCCCAATCGTTCCAAAACAATATGTACAAGGATATGACTCGACTTAGCAACCATGTAATCAATTAGATAATTAACTTGGGTTTAAACAAATGTTGTAACAATAATGCACTAAAGATGAGTGCATACAAGGTAGGCTAAGGCGATTTGGGTGTACATTTAAGTGGGGTGTAACAAATTCTTCCTTTAAGTAAAATGCTTAAAGGTCGAAACGAAAAGATAGGCTCTGAGGGGTGTACTAGGGGTATCGTGTACTAAAAATGAGTACAACGCAAAGGGGTGTGGGAGAATTACTTGACCAATGTAGCCAATGTAATTATAACAAAAACACAGGTGTAAAACAATGGGTTAATCCTAATGCCTCTTATCATGTAGTAAATCTAACTACACGAATGTAGTCTCACTTGTGGCCTTGGAATGGTCCTAACGCAAGTTCTAGAATCTAAGTGCTACCGGTACACACATCATAGCATAAATGCTTTTCCTACCAATTCTAGGGGCGAACCTCACATATTTGGGGGTGGAAAATTTTTTTAGTGGTACGGTTTTTTGTGCTAGTCATATAACTCCTATCCGTGAGACGCTCATTAAGATCAAAGTTTCACTCCTATATGTTGTAAAAAATTTTAAATTTGGCACTAAAATTGCCCTAACAGGTATTTATCTCAGTTTTATTACACATCTACTATTAAACAAACAAAAATCAAGCGTAATAGTATTCTCTAATCGTACTTTTACCCCCCCTTACACTTAAGATGAACATTGTCCCCAATGTTCAAGTAACAAGATGTAAAAGCAAAAAGTAAAAGAATGAAATCAAATACTCCCCTGATTCGCTCGGTGGATAGTGAAATTACACGGTTAGATCTTCCTCCAAAGAGAATGTTGAAGCTCCATGACTAATGCATCGCCAAAAGCTTGATTCAATAAACATCTCCTTGTCCAAAATAACCTGTTAAACCTGAGAAAACAAACACGAAAACCTGCATAACATCGGCGGGATAAATCTATATATAAGGATATAATGCTTGTGGAATGATAATTTTGCAGATTCCTGGAGATTATAAGTTGGAGATTTTAATAAAAACTTTTTAAAAACAAAACTTTCAAAAATTTCTGAAAATTAAATCTGACGCCGTCAGGTTATAAACCTTGACGCCGTCAGAAATGACCTGACAAAAATTTTCATTTTAAGTTTCCGGAAAATTTCTGGAAAAACCTTTACCTTACTTCCTGGAATTCCTGCAAAACATCATTATGACTCGATACAAGCATTTGACTCAAACAAACACTAATATGTATGTTCATTTATTATTATTACGATTCATGTTCATTTGTGTTATAATAAACCGATTTAGATTTCCCTTACACTTATCTTTTGCAAAATACCTTTATATGTAGTTAAGACGAAGTTAAAAACAACATAAAGCATTTTCACAATTTACTTTTGAACATGAATCAATACTAATAAAAATTAAACACACATACGGAAACAAATAAAATCAAACAAACAAATAAATAAACACACAAAGCAAATAAAGCAAATAAAGCAAATAAAGCTTGGGTTGCCTCCCAAGAAGCGCTTTTCTTTATTAACGAGTCTTGTAGCTAGACTCAAAGTCACGGGGTCTACGTTTTTCCGTTTTGCTTCTCAATTGCCCCTCTAATCATCCTAACAACCTCCATATCAATTTTGTATTTAGGTCCAAGGTTTAAGCAATCTTTATAATAAAGGCTTCTCTTATTCCAAACATAGTCCATGCCTTTTTCTTTATCCTCTTCATTGATGTCCTCAGTCGCACCAATGTTGTCCATGTCAAATCGAGGCACAAAACGAAATTCATTAACCCGATAAGGCATCCTATATGTGATCCTATCTATGTGATTAGAAAACTGAACCGTGCCTTTCAAACGGTCATACCTTAAATTGGATGCTTCGATAAATGGCTTACCTAACACAACGCGAGATAGGCGGCAGTCAACAACACTTGCCATATCTTCTAAAATCATGAAGTTGGTGACAAAGGTAAAGTTCCCAACAAGGATATGTATATCCTTAATCCTTCCAACGAAGTTGCAAACTCCGCCTGGACACTTGGGGTCCATCCTAGGCTCAAGTGGTGTGTTTATGATTTGGCTATAAAGGCCTGAGGACATAACGTTGATTGGGGATTCATAGTCAATGTAAGCATGCTCAACGTATTGGTACCCAATCATACATGGTATCTTCACATTCCCGGGATCACCCCTCTTAATCTTTGGGTCAATTCTAACAAAAGGTGGTCGAGGGTTATCAACTAGGTTGTTATAGTAAGCAATCTCCTCCTTAGTGGGGTATTCATTGAAATAATCATCCAACCTAGGATCTACCTTCACTTCCTCAATTTTCTCAATCAACTTATCAACCGTAAGATTATTACGTTCTAAGTAATTATCTGAGTATATGGCGGTCCCTAAGTTGTTCAAGGCATAATCAAGCTCTATATCAATCATTCTACTGAGCTCCCTGAGCTCATCAATCTCATTCTCAAGTTGGCTACGCAACAAAGCCACTTCGCCAGGTGTAAGGGGTGGATTCGCGTTTTCCATAATGGCAAACTGAATGGTCAATGAAAATTTGTTACGAACAAAAGCACAAAGAAAATAGATAGACTAAAGAATATCTAGAAAAAGAAAATAAAAATCTCACTAGAAAGGAATCTAGTGAGTAGACCTAATAGAAATAAAAATTCAACCTAAACAATAACTATTCCCCGGCAGCGGCGCCAAAAACTTGATGCGTGGGTTTTGCAACCTTACAACAGGTTTTACCTCTCGAGGGATCTCAAGAGGCTTACAACCCCACCAGGCAGTGTACCTGACCGATGTAGTATAGTGTAGTGGTAAGTACGGGGGATTGATCGTTCTCCACAGGGAATAGTGTTCGTTAGGTGTGAAAGACTACTCTAATTAGGTCTAAGGGTTGAGGAAGATTCTTTTTATGTTTTTATATTTTTATGAAAGCAAGTAAAATCTCGGTTTTGAAAGAGTGGGCGGAATTAGTTGCTAGTCAACTAACCCAAAATTACTACGGATGCAAATAAAATAAAATAACAAAAATGAAAATGTGGTGAGAAACTTATGTGTAGAGAAATGTGTTTACTTAGATTTCCTTACTCCCTAACTATCTTTTACCGGTTAATTAGTGTGTATTAGTCGCGTGGATGACGGGTGTATTCCTTAATACCATTCGTGGGGTGGCGTACTTACTTCCCCAACTCTACAAGCTCCTACTTCACTCCTATGTCGAGCCGGCTAGGAAGCTCCTAACATGGGATCACTAGAATTCGCTTGTGCATTAAATACAACCATAAAAACCTTTAGTACGCATTTGGTTCATGTTTCTTAAGACGTTCAAGCAAGTTACCGAATAGGAAGTTAGCCAGTTTTCTTAAGCCTAACATAGATAAACAATCATCCAATACAACTAACAACACACTAATAACCAATAATCAATAGCCAGGTTTCATTAGATCTAAGCAAACACAAGATAAATTTAGCCTAACATGTTAATCAAAAGACAAGAATAAGATAAAATCAAACAACACATAGACATATTGAATGATTAATTGATAACTTATCTTCAATGTAACATGGAAGATCTCAAGGCAAAAAGCCTTGAAAAAGTAGCTAAAATCGTCTTAGGGTTTTCTCCCAAAATTCCACACACTAAGCTCTCCCTAATGACAAAAAATTAGAAAACTATATATAGACTTTTGCATCTGACGGCGTCACCTTATGGATTGTGACGCCGTCACCTCGCCGCTTCTAGGGTTCCCGGATGACCTTCTTGACGCCGTCCCTCTTTAGCTCTTCAAAAATCCATTCTGGCTTATCAAGGCTTGACGCCGTCAGCTCGTGAACGTGACGCCGTCCCCTTATGATTTAAGCCGTGACGCCCTTGATCAAGTTAAAGCGTGACGCCGTCAGAATTCACATGCTATTTTCACTGGCCTATCATGAGTAAATTTCACGTCCACTTTTTCTTGCCAAAGCATGACGCCGTCCAGAGTTAATTGTGACGCCGTCAAGAGTAACTTTTAGCCGATTTTTGAGACTTTGTCGTTTTCTTCACTTTTATGCTCCAAAAACGTCCAAAATGCCTCCTTTTCCAGATTTCTCCTCAAAAGTACCTAAAATGACAAAAGGAACGATTTAGGGCGATATTTGATCAAATAAATACGATTTAGGGCTTAAATGACCCCTTAAAAGCGGTACACTTTTCGCCTCATCAAAAAGATGATGGCTATTACTCACTCGTTGTGCCCTTGACTATAAGGTAGTTATGGTAGTTTTCCAAATGAAGAGTTAACAACTAAACCATGTTGTGAGCTCTGTAATTACTATCGTCACCACATTGTTGACTGCTTATAGCTTGGCATCATGTTTTTCTATACCTTAGCATCTCTGTTTGTTGTCATAAATGAAAAAATTAAAATACAAAAGAGTAAAAGTCAGATCATATAAGTATACTCAAACAAAACCATCTTAAAACTTATTTAATAATTGGTTACATGAAGCAAAAAAAGTTAAACTAATGCAGTCAAACATTGTTCTATCTTTCTTTAGCATGAGCGGTCACTCACAAAAGAGCCTGCAATTATCTAAGTATTGGAATCTTTGATGAGAGTGTGGTCTTTTTTAAGTCTTACGATGTAATTAAAGGTGCCAATTTCGACCATATAAAAATGGTTAAAACATCCTAAATAGCTTAAAGGATAATGGTACGCATAATTGACTGTGATCAGCCTTCAAAACATCTACAAAATGTCAAATGGCTAACTTAAAAACCTAGCTAAAAATGATACGGGTCAAAACTTGCCTAGTGTATATAAATTGTCAAAACATCCTATATAGTTTTATTGAAAAAGCTAGATTGTCACATACTATATGAATGAAATCCAAATTATAATGCTTTTCCCCCTAGATCACAGCCAACAATTGCAGTTAACAACTTCTTAAGAAAAAAATTGAAAACTTACAGACAAACTGCACCTACAGACGTTAATAACAGTAACATTCATACAGTTATCACCACAAACTATCACACCCACCCTACCAGCATTATCCAATCCCATAAAATGCCCTGAACCAGACTTAGCTATAAAATCAGATTTCATCAACTTACTAAACGCGCCCATCCCATCATAGTGCTGACCCGATCCTCTAACACATTTCATAGCAACCGCCTTAAGTAGACTAAGATACCTTAACAACAACCAATGGTATTACAACAAACTGTGTCCATTAGAGTTTTTTTTTTTTTTAAATCAAATGACTTAAAGTTATCCATGATTATTGACACCGTGAGAACTTATGAAAAACGTGGATTGTTGTTTCATTTTTGTTTTACCATCTACACACATATATTTAAAAATAACCTGTTTGACACTCAACCCATTACTCAACCCACATGTCCCAACTAATTCATTACCATGACTGGTAATAAGCATGTTACTTTTATGGTGGATATAAAGAATGACAATTAACATGTACCTTACAAAAGTTTCTGGCCATTCTTGAGCAGTATAGGTAGTGACATGTAAGAAGTTGTGGCGATGAGCACCATGAGTTGTACCAGAAACAATTTATTCAGCGTGGCACTTAGGTTGTATGTAAGCAGTATTAGTATATTCTTCCCGCGGCGTGGTTGAAGCCGGCTTTTGAGCCACCAAATTTCTTGTAATGAGCTTCAAAAAAGCCGTCATTCTCTATAAGTATCTTATAATGATCTATAAAGAAAGCATTCATGTGAGTCAATTGGTTTTTTAGTTACATGATAATCACGTAAATATATAATAGAAATCATAACTGAAAGAAAAAAGAATATGTTTATCCACTGACGATAAGATAACATTGACTACTCTTTCATCAATAATACGAAAAGGCCAATGTTGTTTTCTTAGATCGGAAGTTCTTTTCGAGCATGAAGGATTGAAGTAACCCACACACTAAACAACTCTACTACATGAACTTGATTACAGATATAATACCATTTTACCTACTTAGTCGCATATATAAAATTTTCACCATCTTTAGCTTTCTCGCCTAATGGTGTTGTGTTAACTTTTCCATTCCGGAGCACCATGAGACTGTTAAATTTTCTATATAGTTTATTTATGGTAATTTTGTTATTGAATAAAATGACTTGTTATTGCTTAGACTATCATCAAAACAATAGTATAAAAAATAGATATTGATATCGGAATAATGGAAAAATAATGCTTTCTGACCGGTTCAATGCTACGAATCATTCCAACCAATCTTTTTAGACACCCTTGCATAAACTCCACAGGCGTAACAACATGCCTGTCGAAGGTAATTAGATGTATATTGAAACACTAATAGACTGATATTTCAAAAATTACCTCTTTCGAAAAGACAATAACTGAGGAAGTTTTCTGTTAATGAATAAAGAGTGTAATAATACCATCTTTTCAGACTCTACTTCATCTCGATATCTCTTGTATATCATCTCTTTCTCCTTTATTTTCTTGTTGAATTCCGCTCTATCTGCAGCTCGAGATTCTGCATGTAGATCAAATTCCTGAACCTCAGTCAGAGGTCTGAGAACTTTTTCAGGATCCGGAATTGGATCCCTGCAATTTTGAACAATGTCGGCATCAACATCATATAACAAATGTTATTACTTCAATAACATTCTAAAGAGTGTGACTTACTCTTTCAAAATCGGTTGAGCCTTAAACATTATCTTCTTTGCTTCTTCCTGTTCCAACCTCCTCCTTTCTTCCATTTCTTTTTGTACTTCTTCATGTCTTGTCAAACTCTCTAATTGAAATGGTTGTGGCTTTGTGCACTATTTTGGCTCTCGTTTTGGAGGAACCTACACACGTAAACTGATACACGTGTCAGTAAAACCATGTCTTTTTGTTATAAGTTTTTTTTTTTTTTTTTTTTTTTTTTTTTTTTTTTTTTTTTTTTTTTTTCAGAAAATTGAAAGGCAAGATTGTTAAAAAGTTAGCATACAACAATTAGTTTACAAAAGTTGTGTCTTTTGTAAATTATGATGTTCAAGCAATTAGTACAAAAGTTGGCTGAAAATGACATTTTCTACTAACAATCCGGTTCCAAGACATAAAATTCAAACGCAGAGGGGGTAATGTTATTAATTCCTTATTGTTCAAAGGTTTAGCCTTGAACTTAGGAGCTTTCTCCAGCCCTTCTTTTTCAAGTATTTCGGTACTTTTCATCGTTGGTGGTCGTCAAAAAGTCGTGAATGGCCACAATGCTGATGTCTCACAGCCGCAACTGATTCTAGTGAAACAAAAAATTACCTCGCGAGCTTCTTCAGTGAGTGTCGTATACTCAGACTTTAGTCTGCTAACTTGAGTAGTCAAATCATTTAGCATCTGGATTGTATCACCAAGTATAGTTGCCTTGTCAAACTTTGGTCGCGCAAATATTTTAACATTTTTAGCATTTAACTAATAATATCGCCTATAGCACAAACAGAAGCAGAACAATACTTTTAACAAAAGAAACAGAATATTGCGTTTGATATCAGATTTTCGTTCATATTATATTCTAGCAATATGCCAACACTAATGATCAAGCACAATTTTTGTAACAGCATATGAGAAGATTTGTTTTTTTATAACAGGCACGCAAACAATATCTTGAGTTGACATACCAAGTATTGAAACTGGTTTAATAAAATTTGAATAAGTTCAAGGAAAACTATTGAAAAAACTTACATCATCTTGGCCATGAACCTTAGGAAGAGCAAATTCTGAGCGGTACTTCCTAACGCTGTCAAGGCATAAATGTGGTAAATGTTATTATCATTTGGAAAAGTACATTTTTAGAAACCTTACTTTAAGGTCACTCAAATACCTTTTCTCATTGTGGCCACAGTCAATAATACCAAGACTCGGAGGTCTGGATCGTTTAAATATATGTCATCCTTTACTATCTAATCTCACACTTGAAGATGTTCAAGGTAGTTTGAAAGTTGTCAATGTGGTTGCACTTCAACTTAAGAGTCTCACTATAAATGATTGCTTTTATAAGTATCAGTTTCTGATTTCCTCAATAAAGGTTATAATTCCTTGGACCTTTTTACAGACGGTTTCTATTTATTGGAGAAGGTGGATCTTTGTGTTAGTGGAGGCACTTGTTTTGTTAAATTTTGTGCAGCTTCTTTCTTCATCTGCGGAACTAAGCTTAAATCAACCTTCTCCATTTGCTAACTTAAAGAGCATACATATTTATCATGTTAAAGAACTCTGGGAGGTGCAAAATGAAGTAAAGATATCTTCAAAAGCTAAAAACTATTTGCTAGATAATTCTCCAAGTGCTGCATTCACAGAGGTTTCACGTGAGTTATCCTATTTATGAAGTATATATTCATATGTCATGTGTCGTACTTATGCTCTAGCTTGTAAAATAAATCTAAATATGTTTGTATCCTTATGTTTGATTTGTGGATAGAACAACTTGATGTCACCCGACTGTCATTGTGTGCTTTATGGACCAAAATAAAGTAGTTGTGTACCCAGTTTCTTGAGGTTCGATATAGTTTTTCCTTATGACCCAAAAGAACATAGGGATATCTTAAAAGCTTGGTTGGGGTGCACCCTTTACATACAACATGTTTACTGGAGGGTTGGGGACTTGGATATGTAGCTCATGTGTTATGCTTCGAGACCTGTTTTCCAAGTAGTATAAGCTTGGTCATATATAGGTACTTTGACCTTTTGATTAGTCGTTAGCTGAGGCGGGTCAGACCGTAAGTCTTAGGGTGGTTCAGTTAAAAACCGGGTCAACATCCTAAAAAACAGTGGTTCGTTCTTAATGATTAAACTGAATGGCCACCTTTGAATACATTCACTTTAGGAAATAGATTTTTCTTTACCTAGAATATTTTCATACTTCAAATTTCGCACATTTCAGGTAATATACTTCCGTTATTTTGTAAAAGGGAATTGTGTGCAATTAACCCTTTTAAAAATTCAAATATTGGTTACAAAAATTAGGAAATTTCTGACATATATAGAGAGTGTTCTAATTTATCTAAACTCTTTGATATAGGGGAATAACTTCAGGAGGATAGACTGAGGAAGGACACCAAATTGGCACAAAACCAAATGGCAAGTTTAGGGGTGATGCTAGAGCATGAGAAAACTGTGATGGAGACCAAAATCACACAAGTTGAGAACCTACTGCAGAGTGGTAGAAGGATGCACATGTCGATAGATGTTGGGAAGGTTTGAGTGATCCAATCGAGCAAAGGAAAGAAATGACTGATGACATCATTTCAGAGCTGAGATATATTAAAGGAGTACTGACAAAGGTGTCTGCATCAAAGAGGGCTGAGATGCAACCATGTTTTCCTAGTTTGTGCTCAGAGACCAGTACTATAGTGAATAAAATAATGGATCATGTGAAAATCCTTTGTGACATGAAGAGGAACCGTTTTACTACCTACTTTTATGAAGTTTCCGCAATATCGGAGCCATCAGTTCATGATTTTGTACTCATAAGTTGAGCTATAATATAAATGCCAAGTACTGGTGCCATATTGCCTTTGTGTTCCTGATCGAGTTCAGGTTTGGCGCATTCTTTTCTACTCTCAAAATCTCACCCTAACGCAATAGTTAGCAAACTACTTGCACAACTTTAATGTAATGTATTAAACTTGTAATAATCTATGGCTCAACTATTCACATTATGTTTTTTTTATGTCAATTGAAATGGCATACAGTCATAGCAGTTGGTATAAAGAACGATGTGTATTGAAAGTTTGAAACATTTGAATATTCACATGACCCGAGTTTTTCATCTGTACTGAAATTAAACTAAACATACAATTTAATTACATCAGTATGATATATGCAATTCTTGCACCCATTGCTTAACCCGCTCCCTAAGATATATTACACACAATATGGCTATTCGTAATGAAACATGTTCTATTTTTTATAAGTATTTGTCTATGCAGTTTAATAACCATGATCAATCTCTTAGCAATGACACTGTCTCCTGAAAATTAATTTGCAAATTCTTAAGCTAAAAGAAAGTGTAATACCTCTTTTCGAATTGGCATCTAAATATTGATCAGCCTCACTCTTTGTATCATCTGGAGTTCCAACATACTATCCGCCAACATCTGATCCAACAGGAAAATTTACAATCAGTTTGACCTCTCTTTAACTTGCAACAATAAAGACAAAATTAGGATAGTGAAACTCTTTCTAGATTAGATTTACATTTTCCACATTAAAAACAAAGTATGTATTACTTCAGTTACTACATTGTTCCAAAATTCAGTTCATAAACACAGATCTAAAGTGTAAGCGCTCGGTACGTGTGTGTGACCTTCATAGTTGTTTTGTGTAACTATTGCAACTCCTTCCTATAATATATTATAGCTAACCTGTAAAGAAGATGTCTAACATGCAAAAACTTGCAAAGAAATCAACATATGCATATAGAGTAACCAAGTTTCATCATTAGGGTTAACAATAATTTTTTTACCTCTTCGATTTGAGATGAAAGAGACGTAGGGCCTGTGTAAAATCGTGTTTCATTAGGGTTTTAAATGAGGCGTATGTTTTTTTTTTAACAAACCGTAATATAGAGAAAATAAATATGGGATTTATATTCTAGGGTTTTAAAAATGTGTTGTTATTAAGATATTACATTTTGATTTTAAATAGTCTATCACAACTTGTGGCTTGTTCCATTGGTTGAAGTGCTTGTTTCTGAACTAATAGACCCAGGTTCAAATCTTGCGAGGCCTACATTTTTTACACAATTAATTCCGAATTTTGCATAGTTTATGATTATGTGGCATTAAAATGATTATGTGGCATTGAGGTGGCATTTATGTGGCATTATCTACGTGTAACGCCTCCTGTTATATATAATGTAGATATATATATATATATATATATATATATATATATATATATATATATATATATATATATATATATATATATATATATATATATATATATATATATATATATATATATATATATATATATATATATTTCTTTCTTTTTTTTTAACTTGGTCACCGACTGTGGCGACTTGGTCGTCGTCAGGTCATCGGAGAGAGAAAGCGGATGCGGCAAGGTCGCAGTAGGTCACGACTGTGCCCATCATTATGTAAGTACACGCGGTTGAAAAAAAAATTGTTTGCAATTGAAACATATGTTTATCCCAAAAAGTCATCATTTTCCAATAATTAAAAGAGAACATAAAGTTACCTAGGCAATTACCTACATCATCTTTTTAAAAAATTTAAAAAATGTACAGTTTAGTCCCTCCAGTAAGTCCCTGTTACATGTTTTCCCCCTGTCTCTACCTTTTTTTTCCAAGGGAATGTAGGCAATTACCTACATTTGGATGTAAGCATGGTATCCCCCAAAAGATATTGTATTTTCTTGTCCTATTTGACTTGTTGGTCATTAAACCTTTGTTAACCATCTAGACATGAAATTCCTATGACAAATAGTACTTATGTACATATAATTTAGAAAATGCATAAATAAATAAAGATTGATATGAAGTTAGAGTTCATGAAATAGTGTTCGATAAGTTTGATTACCTATGATCACTTATTTTGTAGCACTTTCTTTGTGTGCAACGTTTGTTATAGTATTCGTGAGGCTACCCTCTTCATCGCAAAACCGTACTTGAACCTGCAACAATTTAACAAATTTATGTCAAATACACCTAGAATCAAACTAAATTAGGTAAAGTAAAAAAAAAAAAAACCAGCACGAATCACCCTATGCAACACAACCATCACAAAATCCAACACACTTAAAACACCATCAAGCTTAAACATATCAATAACAACAAAAAACATACCCTTTGTTGGTAACTTAGTTTAGTCTGTTTAACATCACCCAAAACCTTGAAAAATGATATCTGAAAGAAGCACATGAACCTCAATATATCTGAAACAACGAAACAACCACCACTCCTTCATATTCAACCCACACAATGACGACTAACTATATGTTAAGTTTATGGACAAAAATTAAATGTGTATGTCTAGAATCAAGCTCGGGACCACAGGATTGCTCACATTACGTATGAGGAATTAATGTATAATAATTAATATATAAACCGGTATGTATTTAATTATTAAAACACAAAAATAACGACTAACGAACGTTAAGTAGTTAACGGGAATTGACTAACGACCGTTAGGGAATAAGATAAGGACTATAGATGAAATTAGAGGAACAAGAAGCTTCCGGAATCCCTAGGGATTGCCTAGGCTGGTCGTGTATGGGCTAGGGATACCCAATCCATAGCCAACTTGTTCTCCAAGATTCTCACTTTATAAATACAAGGCTAGGGTTATTCATTCTTAACTTCTTGTGCACTTGCTATAACCCTAAAACCCTTTTCTTCTTCTCTTGCTTGTGGTCGATCGATCATATACCCTTATAGGGTCGATTGACTTGTTTTTTTGATAAACAAAATTGTTTGGTTTATTTGTGTTTACATTACTAGCATAATCTTTAATTCGGTTATAGTACGTGTGTACAAGATTGTGGTATTAACTCATTATAGTTAATAATCTTGGATTGAGATACAAAACGGTAAGGGGTATCTCGTTAATCCATTCTTGATATTAAAGAAGAAGATTTGAAGTTTGATTCTTGTTGTGCTAGAATCAAAAGGTACGTTCTCTTTATGTTTCGGTTAATTCTTTATATGTTAAAATTAGATCCTACACTTCCGCATATGTGTATGATTAATATATGAACTAGTCATGATTATTAAATTCTAACAGTGGCATCACGAGCCGTTTTAACATGTAATAAATTACCGAAACACTTAAAAAACGAATCTTGGATTAGGTTTTATGTTACTCGAATTTTTAGGGTTTAAAAAATCGAATCCCTAATTTTTTAGGGGGGGGGGGGGGGCGATGCCCTTTATAATTAAAAATTAGTTTTGTAGTTTTGAAACCCTAAAAATTGTAACATGTTTATGTGATTAAAGTGCGTATCTTGTGACTTGTATTAATCTATGATGAAACGTGCATGTTTATCATGGATTAGGGTTTGATTAATTGTTAAGTTGAATAACACATGTAATTATGATAGATCTAAAATTGGGAAAGACCTCAATTAATTATATTAATGACTCTATTATGTGCTATTTGGTATATGTTTGCTAAGACTAACGCAATCGATTCGTCGATGCATGTGGCTCACCTACCATTGTAGGTGATAGTCTTAGTTAAATATATATATAATGAAACATAGAAAGATTATTAATAGGTTTTATCAACAAGTTTGCATGTGGCTACTTGATACATAAATTAATTGTTAAGATTATGTGTACTTATTTAGTTGTTTATTTTTATTAATTACTTGTTTTTTGTTTAAATTGTATGACACGTTGTAAGCAAAAAAAAGGGTATTTTTTCTAATAGAAAATAAATGGACTAAATAACTATGAAACTTGATGTGATAAATTATATATATTGCAAAGTCTTATGTGCCGATAGTGGTTCGCTTTGCACGGTAATTTGCTCCCAGGCGAGACTAGCAATATTATAGTTTATTACATGTTTTTAAGACTTATAGTCATAAACTTTTAATTGAGTGACGAGTTTTGTACCAATATTATGAACGGCTCACCCAGTTTTGGCAAACTATAAGAGGTGTATAAGGAGGATTGACATTAAATTGTCAAACCGAAAGAGACGCGTTTTTAATTGGCGTTTAGTGCTGACGTTTGTCTCTCCGCTCCTTTGTGCGTCTAATTAGAGCTACCAAGTAAGCTATTAATGTACAAAATCATCTTAAGGGTGAATTGACCTCAATTCCACGTGCCACTTTGTGGTAATTATCGAATAACTTGGGTCTTTTGACTCATGCAGCAGTAAGATATAGTGGGCGATAATTGTAGGTAATTCTTTGATTGGTGAACCCAATACCTCAATTAAAACTTTGTTGATTTAAATTTTAGCCTAAATTGGTAAATAAAAACGTTTTGAAAACTTATGATACGAAGATGTGTGCATGCTTCTTCGTACATATTTTGATTGACACATCAAAATTAATACCCTAAAATTTAAGTTCATGTCATCTAATTATAAGAGACACTTGAAGTTATTATTTAGTCTAAGTGAGACATTACCTAAATTTTAATGACAAGGTAAATTTCCATTATGCGTGAGACCAGTAATGGAGAATTTGCAGCTTCTAAATTAGACGACTTAATTAAGTTGTTAGTGAGACCTAGAAACTTAAGGCATGAGATGGGATGAAACATGCTTACTTTGCAAATTGTATTTGGCAAATGTAAATCCCATAATGATCTAGGAGTCGGAAATTGTTTGCCGATTATTGTTCAACAGATTACCATATTTTGTACTTTCACTACTAGCAGATCAACTGATGTAGTGAAACTATAAAAATTTGGATCATAGTTTTCAAGAAGATTAAATGGTTATATGAATATTTCCTAGGTAATTTCATTTTCTTGAAAAGTTGTATTATCAGAATACTAATATTTAAACTTTTCTGTAGAAATGGCTCAACCCGATAATGCTGTACTAAGTTCTGCTTTCAAAAACCACTTTGAAAGGGAAAAATTGATTGGCCCGAATTTCAATGACTGGTATCGGTCACTCAGGATTGTCTTGAGAGTGTCCGACAAACTGGAATACTTGAATAAGCCTTTCCCCCTTGAACCAGATGCTACTGAATCCGAGGATGTCAGAGAAGCCTGGAAACTGGAGTACAAAAAGCGCAATGAAGTTGCGTGCTTGATGCTTGGAAGTATAGCGCCCAAATTGTAAAAGCAGTTTTAGCACTATTTTCCTTATGATATGCTTCAAGAACTCCAAAAGACTTATGAGAAGCCACCAGCAGTTGAATTGTATGATTTGATCGATGCATTACATAGCTGCAAGCAAGGGGAAGGTAAACCTGTTAGTGATCATGTGTTGGAAATGAAGAGTTACATGGACCAACTACATCAGATCAACTACATCTATCCTGAGAATGTGTGTGTGAACCTAATCAACAGATCCTTGAACAAGGATTTTAAAGGTTTTGTTCAAAACTATAACATGCATTGCTCGGGGAAGACAGTCACGGAATTGCTCGCAATGCTTGTGGACTATGAGAAGGGTTTACCAAACAAGGCACCTACTCCTCAGGTATTAGCTATACAAGGATGTAGGATCCAAAAGCCAAAACCGCAGGCGAATAAGAAGGGTAAGGGTAAAGTTGACAAGGGTAAACAAGTTATGGCCTATCAAGACAAGGGTAAACAAGTTATGGCCTATCAACCTATGCCCAAGAAGAACAACCCTAAGAAGAACAAGGTGAATCCTAACAAGAAGGATCAGGCTTGTCACCACTGCCATGAGATAGGACATTGGAAGCGGAACTGTCCACTCTATCTGGAGGAGTTGCGTGTGAAAAAGCAGAAGGTTGAGGCTGGTAAACCCAGCACTTCAGGTGACTTTTTCATGATTGAATTATTTTCATTAACTCATAAAATAAATTCTTGGGTATACGATACTGGATGTGGTATTCATATTTGCAATACACTGCAGATGTTTAGAGTTGAAAGGAAACTGGCCTATGGAGAACAATATCTGCACGTGGGAAACGGAGCACATGCAGCTGTTGAAGCTATAGGCGTATTTAAATTAGTTTTGCCTTCGGGCTTAGTACTGTTTTTAAATAATTGTCATTATGCACCTACTATTGTTAGAGGTGTTGTTTCCTTTTCGTGTTTATTGGATATTGGTTTTAAACATACTGTTACAAGCAATGAAATTTCTGTTTCTTTAAATAATGTTTTTTATTTTAATGTTGTTGCTGTGAATGGTGTATTTGAAATTGATATGAATGATTCCAATAATTATAATTCAATGTATATCATCAATAATAAGAGAATCAAGAATGTTTTGGATTCATCTTATCTTTGGCGTTGTCGACTTGCTTATATAGGCAAGACTCGTATGGAAAAGCTGCAATGCGATGGGATTTTACAAGATATCAATGATGAATCATTTGATAAATGCGAATCTTGTATATCTTGAAAGATGACAAAGAAACCTTTCAATAATCATATGGAAAGGGCTTCTGATCTACTTGGTTTGATACATACTGATGTATGTGGACCACTTAGACATGTGTCATAGAGAGGTGCTAGCTACTTCTTAACCTTTACCGATGTAACACCCCTAAAATCTAGCATTGCGAAAGCATTCGGGTCATGGGGTGCTACTAAATTGATAATCACAACACAAGGTAACAAAGAACGGAATACATACTCCGTTTTAATTCATTCAATCAAGAACATATTGTTTACAACATAGTTTGAGTTAATAAAGTAAGGCCTCCAAATTTAGTTGTCGCAGTAAAAAACAAGTCATAGTTTAAAACGCCACAGTACTTCAGACAGTGGTCTATGACCCTTGCCCTGCCACCACATTGTCATAAGCTGTCAGCTTAAACACCTGAGAAAAACATGCTAAAAGTCAGCAAAAAGCTGGTGAGTTCATAGGTTTATCAATAAGCAGTAAAATCAGCAGTTGGACCATGAGTTTGGCATATGAACATTACAACCCATGTAATGCCATATAAAAATACAGTCTATTACGTTAGCACTAAGTTCATGCAACCGAAGCTATAACAGTGTGCATGCTCTAGAAGCATATTAAATATTAAGGCCCGGCAAGTGTTTATCCCAGACTGATTGGCTCCGAAACAGTCAACTTAAATCAACCACGGATGTGGTCAAACAAAGTCAAACTAATCAAGAACACAATGCAATTATCCAAGGAGTATAGTTTTATCCCCGGGTCGTTTAAGTCCCAGCGAGATGCGAAATTGTGCTTAAAAACGGATCGTGATCAAGTGTTATTGAACAGAAAAGGGATTATGATTTTGATTACACTAATGAGATAAGAAAATAGCTTTAAACAAGCTATATAAACAGGAATGGGAAACCAAATTACTTAAAAACGTTTAAAACTAAAAGACGTACGTTTAAATTTAAATAAACGTAAACGTACGAAATAAAAAGTGAGTTTTAAGAAATAAAAGGCCTACGGATATGAAATTTATATTTTTACAACCCTAATAATAAAAGAAAATTTTTGGAAAAAGAAAATTATTTTTTAGACTTATTAATTAATTATTATTAATTAAAAACTATTTAATAATTATTTAAACTTAATTAAAATTCTAATAAATACTAAAAGATCAAAGAAAAATCTGAAAATTTTTCTATAAATACTTAAAGGTAAATAGAAGCTAAGAAAATTATAAAAATGAAATTTACTTAATTAAAATTTAAAAAGATAAATTCTATTAAATAGAAGCTATCACTATATTTCTATTTTTGATTTTCTTAAGTCCTAAAAATATTTTTATATTTTTACTAGATTACAAATGACAAAATAAAATTATGAAAATTGGATTTATATTTTTCTGATTATTTTTCTATTTTTTATGATTTAATTACTATTAAAAACTAATTAAAATGATTAAAAATATAAAATAACTTAGGAAAAATCTGAAAAATTTAAGTTAATTCTAGATTAATATTAAAAGGCTAGGAAAATTAAAATTTCAAATTTAATAAGCCCAGAGAGTTGATTTGGGCTAATAAGCAGTTGGCTTATAAGCACAAAATAAGCTAAAAAGCAAATAAAGTTGCCAAAAGTTCAGGAACAAGGTAATATGATGAGATAACCACAAATCAACTAAAAAACACAAATAAAAACAAGATTTTAAACAGATTAAGCACTTGACTGCTATGGAAATTATAAGTCAGAAACTCAGAAAAGTGACCAACTTGCAGGCAAGATTAAGCAGATAAATAAGCTACTGAGGTTCCAAATTATGGGGCAAAAGTAAGATAGAACTACTGGGTATGCAAAAACACCAAAAGCCCTATCACAATTTGACCAATTGAGGTCCAATTGATGCCTAGATCAGCAACTCAGAACCATGGGTCTGCTGTGGTGTTGACTTTTGCAGAAAAATAGAAGTTTTGACTTTGGTGAGATTTGAATGATTCCTAGTGATTGATAATGGTATAATAAGCTATGAAAAGACTACACTAAGCAACTTTAACAACAATTGAACTGATTTGATGATTATGCAACTCCAAAATCCTAACAGCTAGACTGAAATGGAAATTAAAGGGCCAATTTGACTTTTTATCAAACAAGGCTTGGATTTTATTGTTTGACTGAGATAAATGATCCTAGTATGACATGTCTTAAACAACAAACAACAACAATACAACCTGTATGCCACAGAGATCAGCAGATCCAAACACCCCTTAACAACTATGATTTTGCAATTTTCAAAGGAACTTAATGATTTAGACCATTATACTGATTCAAGCTGACATAATATGATACAATGATCTTACATGAACACATAAGTAACAACAATAACACCAAAAAAACACAGAACAACAATTATGCTACTATGACTGTTAAAATTAGATTTAAGCAAAAGGCAAATTTAATGAACAAGCAACTTATTTTAAGCTATATTATGACTGAATAATACCACAAAGATTGGAAAACACAAAGATTAAACCACCAAACTAGTTTACACAGTAATATGCAATATTAAAGAGAATTGAGCTTACAAGGTGCTTCCAGCTAAAAACCAAGAACAAGGACCAATGAAACACTCCTATAGAACCTCCTCAGGTTCACTAACCCAGGGCAATCCAATATTTACCCTGCTCCAGCCATGAACACCATGAACCTGTTGTGTTGACTTTTGTTGACTGATTATGAATTTTTGATTTTTTCTTACTAAACTTGTTTTAATGAGTGCTAATAGCTTATATAAGCTATATGGGAGCTTACATGTACTTATGAGTCAATATAAACAAACAACAACAACAATACAGCTTAATTTAGATTTTTGAGATAAAAGTGGAAATGGCATAAACTGAGATAGCAACTAAAACTTGAAATTAATTATTGGAAAAGATTTATATTACACTGGAACAACTAAATTCAACACTTGAAAGATTAAAATTACACAGAGAATTTAAATTTAACTAAGTCGACACTAAATAACTAAAATTACACTAGATAGTCCATTACATACTCTCTCCTCTGCTCTTTATAGTCTCTAATCTTCTTGTCGACATCTCTGAGTGATTCCCACCATTGAATTGCTCTGATTTAATCTCCACAGTCCATTTGGCATTTTGGCGGGAAAAGTGGATTTTGGTGATTAACTCTGATTTTGCTAGTGGGGAGTGGGAGGGATGCATTAATTGGTTTTGGCATGTTAGGTGGAGTGTTGAGGAGGGGGAATGAGGTGGATGGTGGTTTTGGGTGAGCTGGGGGGTGAGTGTCTGGTATTGGCGCCAATGGTGGTTTAGGAGATGACGGGTTTGACTTTGTTTGACTGAGTTGTTAAACTCAGTCAAACAAAGGGTTGGGGTTGGGCTTGTTTAATTTTGGGCTTGGACTGGGTTTAAGAAATGGGATAAGGGATGGGTATTTAGTTTAGTGGTTGGGTTGGTTTGTTTATTTATTTTGGGTTTGGTCTAGATCCGTATTTAATAGTTAAACAAGCATAGGGACCAAACTTGTCATTTGCTGAAAGTTGAGGGGCTTGAGTTGTCATCTTTCCAAAGTTACCCCAAAGGACCAATATTGCCAAGATAAATAGTACAAGGGTTTTAATTATTAATTTTCCATTTTAAATAACCCAGGGACCATTTTTGACACTTTTCAAAGTTGAGGGACCTTTTTGTAATTTTTGCTCAAACAATCATTCAAGGACCAAATTTGACAATTAAGATTATTTTAGGGACCTTGAATGATAAATTCCACTTTTTTAGATTCTAGGGACTAGATTTGCCAAATTATGAAAGTTCAGGGACTAAAATGCAAATTATGCCATTTATTGTTTGTTTTTCCCTGAAACTTATAAAAACACAGTCAGATGATATTTTTATACATTTTTAGACTTTTTAAAGTGTTTTTGACTGTTTCTGTAGCTCAAATGTGAAAGAAATGATGAGTATTTACACACTCATCAATCCCCCACACTAAACTATTGCTAGTCCCTAGCAATCTTTTATGAAGATTTAATGGATTTGAAAGACTCTTTACCAAAAGCCATCACCTCTGGAGTAGCCAAATGTTTCAGTTCAAGTAAGAACTATGGTACACTGATAACCATGTGATTTTGAGCAAATCACCAGCTGTAAACGGTTTTGATTTGTCTTTACCAGAAGCCGTTTGCTACTGGACTAGCCATTGTTTTAGTATGTGATACTTTGGCACAATGATAACCAAATGATTTTGAGCAAACCATCAGCTTTCAACGGGTTTGATTTGTCTTTACCAGAAGCCGTTTGCTTCTGGACTAGCCAGCTCTTAGATAAATTACAACTATTATCTTTGGTGAGCTGATTACCAATTATGGTATTCCAAAGCCTTTACCACAAGCCATAACCTTGCGGGCTAGCCAACTCTTCACTAATTAAAGATATGGTGAGTCGAGAACCATACAATTTTTGGCAAATTGCAAGCCATAAACGGATTTGATATATCTTTACCCAGAGCCGTTTGCTCCGGGATTAGCCAATCCTTATGTGGGTTAGACATGGCGGACTGATAACCATTTTCTGAGTTCTAAGTGAGAAATTTTTTTTTTAAAATTTTGGCTAAAATGGGGGTGCTAGATGGTATATTTGATAAAATTCGCTAGAATTTCCCCCCCACACTTAGAACTGAATATTGCCCTCAATATTCAAAGAACCGGTTGTTAAACCAACACTTAGAACGTAAAAGGGAAATACTGAATAGCCATTATTTTTATATACATATTTATTTTATTTTTATTTAATTTGCATTTAAGCCGTTAAGGCATGCAAATTCCCTCTTTTTTTTTTTTTTTTTTTTTTTTTTTTTTTTTTTTTTTTTTTTTTTTTGAGATTGTACATAATTACAACATGTGGGGCATCTCCCCCACACTTAGGGTAGTAGAAAATAGAAAGAAGTCAGAAATATGGGTGAAAACCCATATGGTGCGCTAATGTTTTTGTTCACCGAGTCACTAGCTTGACTCGACCCCGAATTAATTTGATTTCTCCCGAACAGTCAGGTTTATCACGCAAGCTAACCGCTTGTGAACGGCCAACTGTAATAAAGTGTTCCTGAACAGCCCGGGAGAAAAAGCAATTTAAAAGTCTTACGGGGAAGTAAGTGGAAGAGACCATCTCCCCCACACTAGGTGGTAGAAAAGAGAAAGAAAACAGAGACACGGGTGAGAACCCATGTTTTGCTAATGTTTTTGATCACCGAGTCACTAGCTTGACTCGATCCCCGCATTCATTGGTTCATGGGGAAAGTTTGAAGATCCGGGACAACCATAAATGGTATGTCCTCTCCAAAGTAGTGTTTTAATCGATGACCATTCACTTTGAAATTTGGTCCGTCATTTTGAGATAACTCAACGGTACCATATGGATAAACTTTTGTAACAGTGAATGGACCAGACCAACGGGATTTGAGTTTTCCCGAGAAAATCTTCAATCTTGAATTGAAAAGAAGGACTCGATCACCAACGTTGAAAACGCGGTTCTTGATTTTTGAGTCATGAATCTTCTTTGTCTTTTCTTTATAAATTAAAGAGTTCTCATATGATTGATCACGCAGTTCATTTAATTTATTCATTTGAACTTTACGGTGATCACCCGCAGTTTGAAGGTCAAAGTTAGCATGTTTCAAGGCCCAGTAGGCTTTGTGCTCTAATTCGATCGGTAGATGACATGCCTTTCCGTACACAAGCTTGTAAGGCGTACACCCGATGGGTGTTTTGTAAGCTGTACGAAAGGCCCATAGTGCATCATCCAATTTATCCGACCAGGATGCACGATTTTCTCCTACAGTCCTTTCCAAAATTCTTTTGATACCCCGATTTGAAACTTCAACTTGCCCACTTGTTTGTGGGTGATATGCAGTGGAAAGACGGTGAGTTACACCATACTTTTGCATGACTTTATCAAATTTGTCATTACAGAAATGCGTACCACGATCACTGATTATAGCACGTGGGGTTCCAAAACGGGCAAAAAGAGCTTTCAGGAATTTTACAACAACTCGGGCATCATTAGTGGGTAAAGCTTTTGCTTCAACCCATTTTGACAAATAGTCAACAGCCACGAGAATGTATTTGTTTCCTCGAGATGATGGAAATGGCCCCATAAAGTCAATGCCCAGACATCAAAGATTTCACAGACTTGAATTGCATTTTGTGGCATTTCATTTCGTTGTGAAATATTTCCGTGACGCTGACAAGCTTCACAAGTTTTTATGAGTTCTTGGGCATCCTTATAGATTGTGGGCCAATAAAACCCGGAATCAAACACCTTTTTGGCGGTGTAGTTTGGACTATGATGGCCCCCCGTGGGTCCAGCATGGCAAGCTTTGAGAATGTCAAAAGCTTCCTGTCCATAAACACACCGTCGGATGACTTGATCCGCACAGATTTTGAACAAGTAGGGGTCGTCCCAGAAGTAATGTTTAACATCTTTGAAGAATTTATTCTTCTGTTGGGTCGACATCCCTTTCACTATGAAGTTACCCGCATGGTAATTTGCAAAGTCGGCAAACCATGGGGTAGTAGAATCTCCTCGAAAAGTAACTGCATTGAGTGTTTTGAGAGGAAATGTTTCATTTATTTCCTTTTTCTCGAAAACATCTTGGTGTGGGTTCTCTAATCGGGATAGATGATCAGCAGCTAGGTTCTCAGCTCCTTTTTTATCACGTATAATGATATCAAATTCTTGCAGGAGGAGAACCCAACAGAGTAATCTCGGCTTTGCATCTTGTTTTGCAAAGAGATATTTGAGAGCCGAGTGATCCGTATACACTACACATTTTGTCAAGATCAAATATGGCCGAAACTTCTCAAAGGCATACACCACAGCCAATAATTCTTTTTCTGTAGTGGTGTAATGAGTTTGAGCTTCAGTCATGGTTTTACTTGCGTAGTGAATAGGCTGAAAATGTTTTGCTTTTCGTTGCCCCAGGACTGCACCGATGGCAAAATCACTTGCATCGCACATGAGTTCAAAAGGAAAATCCCAGTCGGGGGCAACTAGAATGGGTGCCTCAGTAAGCTTTTTCTTTAATATGTCAAAAGCTTTGATGCACTCTGGGGAGAAGATAAAAGGAGCATCCTTTTCAAGAAGATGAGTCATAGGCCGGGCGATTTTAGAAAAATCTTGTATGAATCTACGATAGAAACCGGCATGACCAAAAAAACTCCTAATACCTTTGACGGTAGTGGGATGAGGTAATTTACCAATGACATCAACTTTAGCTCTGTCAACCTCAATCCCGTTCTTTGATATCTTATGGCCGAGGACAATGCCCTCTCTGACCATAAAATGACTCTTCTCCCAATTTAGACAAAGATTGGTGTCTTTACACCTTTTCAACATGTTTTCTAAATTGGAGAGACATGCTTGGAACGAATCCCCAATGACCGAAAAGTCATCCATAAAGACCTCCATTGTTTTACCAATCATGTCGGTAAATATAGCCATCATACACCTCTGGAATGTGCCTGGAGCATTACATAAGCCGAAAGGCATACGTTTATAAGCAAAGGTTCCATACGGGCACGTGAAGGTAGTCTTTTCTTGATCTTGTGGATCAATGGGAATTTGAAAGTAACCCGAGAAACCATCAAGGAAACAATAGTACTCGTTCCCTGCTAATCTCTCAAGCATCTGATCCATAAAAGGCAGAGGAAAATGGTCTTTACGGGTAGCATCATTTAACTTACGATAGTCAATGCAAACACGCCATCCCGTAACCAAACGAGTTGGAATCAACTCATTTTCATCATTCGTGACAACAGTCATGCCACCTTTTTTTGGAACACAGTGAATGGGACTAACCCAAGGACTATCAGAGATGGGATAAATCAATCCTGCATCAAGAAGTTTGAGAACCTCTTGTTTGATAACATCGTGGATTTTAGGATTCACCCTTCTTTGATGCTGGACTGCTGGTTTAAAGTCATCCTCCATTAAAATCTTGTGAGTACAAAATTCAGGGTCAATACCCTTTATGTCGGAGAGTTTCCAAGCAATGGCTTGCTTGTGTGACTTTAAGACCTTTATTAGAGCAGTCTTTTCCTCATCACTTAAGTCTTTAGCAATAATGACGGGTAATTTATCATCACCCTCCAAGAATGCGTACTCAAGATGAGGCGGTAAGTCTTTGAGTTCGACCTCAGGAAATTCATCAGTTTTCTCAACTGATCTAATTTCCTCATTATGAAGTTCAACGGGAGGGAGTGGAGGAGAATTGTCCTGATTTAACAATGTCTCAAGAAGAAGAATATCTCCCTCCAGATCAATCTCAGCGTCATCAATCCCCTCTAGGAATGAATCACACTTGAGAAAATCCTCGATCTCTTCCAAATTGAAATCACTTCCCTCAAACGGAGTGAGAGAAGGGGAAGAGTCGGAAATGCCAGGTAAAGAAGATGTGGTGGTATCCCCACTCACAGAATTATGAGAATAACCAAGAAACTCTTGAGAATACTCCTCTGAAACAATATCAATGACATCGATTCGGTTAACCGATTCAGAATCATAATTTGAGGAGTACCTCGAAGTTTGATCGAGGTTAAAGGTAACAGCTTCATGACCCACATGTAATGTGATTTCATGCTCAAATACATCTATGAGAGCACGGCCCGTTCTTAGGAATCCTCTTCCAAGAATGAGAGGAACCCTAGGATCAGCATCGAAATCAACAACCACAAAGTCAGCTGAAAAATGGAACTTTCCTACTTTCACAAATACGTCCTCAGCAATGCCAAGCGGACGAGATATTGAACGATCTGCAAGCTCAAGAGTCATGCAGGTAGGAGTAAGTTCAGGAAGAGAAAGTTTCTTCCATACTGATTTAGGCATCAGGTTGATGCTTGCACCAAGATCGGCCAAGGCATAGCATTCAACCATTCCTGGAAAGACACAAGGTAGTAGAAACCTTCCAGGATCTCCAAGCTTCTCGGGAAGCTTTTTCAAGATAACTGCTGAGCAGTTCTCATTTAATGGAGTCTTTGCCATTTCAAACAGTTTTTCCTTGTTGCTTAACAAGTGTTTGATTGTGGATGCAAACTTGGGCATCAGAATGATAGCGTCCGCAAAGCTTATGTCAAAGTGTAATTCTTGAAAAATTTGGAAGAATTTATCCATTTGTTGACTAGCTTTTTCGCGGAGCTTTTGCTCATTTAAACGTGATGGGTAGGGAATAGAAGTTTTGGATTTAGGGTTTTCAACCGGGGTTTCAGGATGTTCAAAGACAACTTGAGGTTTAGTCTTGGGTTTCGGGACAACTTGAGGTTGGACGTTGTTGGTACCTCCGTTATTAGTAGGAAGTACCGGGTCCTTGGTCACCTCAGGCTCACTTCTCACTACCTTGGGGGAAGAAGAAGTGGTAGTGGAAACAGTGGGTCCCTCGTATGAAACACCACTTCGGGTTGTGATCGCCTTAACATCGCCCTTCGGGTTGACGATCGTGTTGCTCGGAAGTTTTCCTGAGCCCGAAGGTTGATCATTTAAAGATTTTTTAATCTCTGAGATCTGGCTGACCAACAACCTGTTTGTGTCCTCTTGAGCTTTCATGAACTGCCTCAACAACTCATCAGATGATGGATGTTGGGCTGGAATGGCTTGATGTTGATTAGGGAAATTTTGCATTCGGTTATTTTGATTATAACCTTGATGTTGAAAATTCCCTTGATTTGGATTACCATTTCCCTGAAAATGATTTCCCTGATTGGAATTGTTTCGGTTAAAGTTTCCTTGGTGTTGGAAACCTTGATTTTGTCCAGAATTGAAATTCCCTTGGTTTTGATAACCTTGGTTCATTCGAGGTTGATTTTGGTTCCGGTTTTGCAAATTCTGGTTCTGATTAAAACCGGGTGGTCCTTGGTAGGTACTAGCTCGGTATGGTTCCATTTGAGGACGGTATTGATTACCTCCTTGATTTGAAGTACCGGCTACAGCATTAACTTCAAAAGGACTACCATCGGTGGCAGTACAGTCGTAGTATGCATGAGGGCCACCACAAGTAACACAGACTTCCACTTTCTTCACTTCAGCATGTGAAGGAGTTTGTGTGAAAGTGACTTTCTTTTGGCTTGAGAGAACCAAAGCTTGAATAGCATCCGTGAGTTTGTCAATCTTAGCATCGGTGCTAGAAGTACTCACGGGAGATGAAGTAGAAGGACCGGCACTAGCCTGAGAATGATATGGCTTTGTTCGTGCAGTACGGACCTTAGACTTATTTTCAATAATTGCTAAAGCTTCTTTGACAGTTCTGCTCAAAAAGTTACCTCCTGAGGAGGCATTGAGAGAATCTTGGTCAGATTGGCTCACTCCATTATAGAAAGTGTCGATTTGCATCAACTCGGTAAATCCATGATGAGGACATTTACGAAGCAATTCTTTGAAACGATCCCACGCGTCACTAAACGATTCATCAAATCTTTGTGTGAATTTGATGATTTCATTTTTAAGACTCATCGTTCTAGACGGTGGAAAAAATTCGTTTACAAACTTTGTAACTAAGTCCTCCCATGTCTCAATTGAACGAGGGGGTTGTTTTTCAAGCCATATCCGGGCTTGTCCCTCGAGAGAAAATGGGAATAGAAGAAGTTTGATTGAGCTAGACGGGATGTTTTTGTATTTGATGGTAGATGTAATCTTGTTAAACCATCGAATGTGAGCATGAGGATCATCCCTGTCAAAACCGTAGAATTGGCTAGAGGTTACAAGATTCAGTAACCCGGTTTTGAGCTCAAAACTCTCAGCTACAATAGCTGGAACAACAATGGCATCTCCATAACCCTCGATGGGTGCCTGGAGAAGCTCATTCATCGGCAAATCTGCCATGACGACAGAATCAGTACGTTCCTCAGATACGACTGATGGAGCAGAACGTCTACGGCGCCTTCGAGGTATGTTTCCAAGCTCACGGAGAGGGCTTGATGACCTAGAAGAACGAGTGCGCATGCACTAAGACGAGTCTAAGAATCCTTTATAGTGGAGGAAACTCAGAAAAGGGTAAGAAGATTCTTTTTGGATTTTTATTTGAACAAAATTTTTCTATTAAAAATCAAGATCGAGAAAAAAACACAAGTGAACTTAAACCAATAATCAACAGGCGTACGGTAGCTCTCTAACTGACAAACGCACAGAGTGGCGGAGAAGCAAAGGTGGGCAGTTACGCTCCTTAAAAACCCGCTTCTTTCAGTCCGACAATTTAATGTCAGACTATCCTAGAACCTCCGTTAGAGTTTGTTTATCAATTAAAGGTGAGCCGATATTCGCAAGTGATACAAAGGCAAGTTTTTATCTTAGGTTTGGGAACTTATTATGGCCGCACCCCCAGTTAGGTAGTGCTCAGTCTTGGTTCTCGATGGTTAATTTTTATTTATTGTTTATTATTTAACAGATAAAATGGAAAATATTTTTGATGTTTTTGTTTTTTATATGATATTATATATAGAAAAGAAAAGAAAATATATTTTTTTTTTTTTTTTTTTTTTTTATATGGTTTTATGGGAAATAGGAATACGATATTTTTGGTGCTTGATCCGTTAAATGAGTTAACTTCACAAGCGTTTTGCTTTATATATGATAAATATACAAGAGAGAGAAGATATTCACAGATTGGGGTTCAAAGACACGATACTGCAAAACGTTTAACACGCAGCACACCTCCCCGGCAGCGGCGCCAAAATTTGATTGGCTCCGAAACAGTCAACTTAAATCAACCACGGATGTGGTCAAACAAAGTCAAACTAATCAAGAACACAATGCAATTATCCAAGGAGTATAGTTTTATCCCCGGGTCGTTTAAGTCCCAGCGAGATGCGAAATTGTGCTTAAAAACGGATCGTGATCAAGTGTTATTGAACAGAAAAGGGATTATGATTTTGATTACACTAATGAGATAAGAAAATAGCTTTAAACAAGCTATATAAACAGGAACGGGAAACCAAATTACTTAAAAACGTTTAAAACTAAAAGACGTACGTTTAAATTTAAATAAACGTAAACGTACGAAATAAAAAGTGAGTTTTAAGAAATAAAAGGCCTACGGATATGAAATTTATATTTTTACAACCCTAATAATAAAAGAAAATTTTTGGAAAAAGAAAATTATTTTTTAGACTTATTAATTAATTATTATTAATTAAAAACTATTTAATAATTATTTAAACTTAATTAAAATTCTAATAAATACTAAAAGATCAAAGAAAAGTCTGAAAATTTTTCTATAAATACTTAAAGGTAAATAGAAGCTAAGAAAATTATAAAAATGAAATTTACTTAATTAAAATTTAAAAAGATAAATTCTATTAAATAGAAGCTATCACTTTATTTATGTTTTTGATTTTCTTAAGTCCTAAAAATATTTTTATATTTTTCCTAGATTACAAATGACAAAATAAAATTATGAAAATTGGATTTATTTTTTTCTGATTATTTTTCTATTTTTTATGATTTAATTACTATTAAAAACTAATTAAAATGATTAAAAATATAAAATAACTTAGGAAAAATCTGAAAAATTTAAGTTAATTCTAGATTAATATTAAAAGGCTATGAAAATTAAAATTACAAATTTAATAATCCCAGAGAGTTGATTTGGGCTAATAAGCAGTTGGCTTATAAGCACAAAATAAGCTAAAAAGCAAATAAAGTTGCCAAAAGTTCAGGAACAAGGTAATATGATGAGATAACCACAAATCAACTAAAAAACACAAATAACAACAAGATATTAAACAGATTAAGCACTTGACTGCTATGGAAATTATAAGTCAGAAACTCAGAAAAGTGACCAACTTGCAGGCAAGATTAAGCAGATAAATAAGCTACTGAGGTTCCAAATTATGGGGGCAAAAGTAAGATAGAACTACTGGGTATGCAAAAACACCAAAAGCCCTATCACAATTTGACCAATTGAGGTCCAATTGATGCCTAGATCAGCAACTCAGAACCATGGGTCTGCTGTGGTGTTGACTTTTGCAGAAAAATAGAAGTTTTGACTTTGGTGAGATTTGAATGATTCCTAGTGATTGATAATGGTATAATAAGCTATGAAAAGACTACACTAAGCAACTTTAACAACAATTGAACTGATTTGATGATTATGCAACTCCAAAATCCTAACAGCTAGACTGAAATGGAAATTAAAGGGCCAATTTGACTTTTTATCAAACAAGGCTTGGATTTTATTGTTTGACTGAGATAAATGATCCTAGTATGACATGTCTTAAACAACAAACAACAACAATACAACCTGTATGCCACAGAGATCAGCAGATCCAAACACCCCTTAACAACTATGATTTTGCAATTTTCAAAGGAACTTAATGATTTAGACCATTATACTGATTCAAGCTGACATAATATGATACAATGATCTTACATGAACACATAAGTAACAACAATAACACCAAAAAACACAGAACAACAATTATGCTACTATGACTGTTAAAATTAGATTTAAGCAAAAGGCAAATTTAATGAACAAGCAACTTATTTTAAGCTATATTATGACTGAATAATACCACAAAGATTGGAAAACACAAAGATTAAACCACCAAACTAGTTTACACAGTAATATGCAATATTAAAGAGAATTGAGCTTACAAGGTGCTTCCAGCTAAAAACCAAGAACAAGGACCAATGAAACACTCCTATAGAACCTCCTCAGGTTCACTAACCAAGGGCAATCCAATATTTACCCTGCTCCAGCCATGAACACCATGAACCTGTTGTGTTGACTTTTGTTGACTGATTATGAATTTTTGATTTTTTCTTACTAAACTTGTTTTAATGAGTGCTAATAGCTTATATAAGCTATATGGGAGCTTACATGTACTTATGAGTCAATATAAACAAACAACAACAACAATACAGCTTAATTTAGATTTTTGAGATAAAAGTGGAAATGGCATAAACTGAGATAGCAACTAAAACTTGAAATTAATTATTGGAAAACATTTATATTACACTGGAACAACTAAATTCAACACTTGAAAGATTAAAATTACACAGAGAATTTAAATTTAACTAAGTCGACACTAAATAACTAAAATTACACTAGATAGTCCATTACATACTCTCTCCTCTGCTCTTTATAGTCTCTAATCTTCTTGTTGACATCTCTGAGTGATTCCCACCATTGAATTGCTCTGATTTAATCTCCACAGTCCATTTGGCATTTTGGCGGGAAAAGTGGATTTTGGTGATTAACTCTGATTTTGCTAGTGGGGAGTGAGAGGGATGCATTAATTGGTTTTGGCATGTTAGGTGGAGTGTTGAGGAGGGGGAATGAGGTGGATGGTGGTTTTGGGTGAGCTGGGGGGTGAGTGTCTGGTATTGGCGCCAATGGTGGTTTAGGAGATGACGGGTTTGACTTTGTTTGACTGAGTTGTTAAACTCAGTCAAACAAAGGGTTGGGGTTGGGCTTGTTTAATTTTGGGCTTGGACTGGGTTTAAGAAATGGGATAAGGGATGGGTATTTAGTTTAGTGGTTGGGTTGGTTTGTTTATTTATTTTGGGTTTGGTCTAGATCCGGATTTAATAGTTAAACAAGCATAGGGACCAAACTTGTCATTTGCTGAAAGTTGAGGGGCTTGAGTTGTCATCTTTCCAAAGTTACCCCAAAGGACCAATATTGCCAAGATAAATAGTACAAGGGTTTTAATTATTAATTTTCCATTTTAAATAACCCAGGGACCATTTTTGACACTTTTCAAAGTTGAGGGACCTTTTTGTAATTTTTGCTCAAACAATCATTCAAGGACCAAATTTGAAAATTAAGATTATTTTAGGGACCTTGAATGATAAATTCCACTTTTTTAGATTCTAGGGACTAGATTTGCCAAATTATGAAAGTTCAGGGACTAAAATGCAAATTATGCCATTTATTGTTTGTTTTTCCCTGAAACTTATAAAAACACAGTCAGATGATATTTTTATACATTTTTAGACTTTTTAAAGTGTTTTTGACTGTTTCTGTAGCTCAAATGTGAAAGAAATGATGAGTATTTACACACTCATCACAGACACTTGTGGTTTCGACATGGTATACGTTCGTTTGCCTATCCGGTCAACCCGAACGGGGACGTTACTCCCAATAGATCTATTTATAACATTCGCGCTTCTCAGCAAAAATTGACAGTTCATGAGTTGGGCATAGTGGGACATAACAGGGCTTAGGCTAATCCACGTAACAGCGTAGACAATAGTTTGGTCCATAAAATAGTTTTGCATGTTTCTCACCCTAATAGTAAAACAAGTTTAAATAGTGTGGGGCTATAAACTCACCTTGATAAATAGTAGTCAGATCACAATAGTTCAGACAGTGTTCAGCACCAACACGCGACCTAGATTAGTAAGGTTTGTTTTAGTTCACAGTCCAAATTTAAGAACTTCAGAAGTTTTAAAATAGTTTATGTTATTGTTGCTGGTGTGGCAGCATTTAAGTTTGGAACAATGTTCTAACATTTGAAGGTATTGGCTCATTGGAAGTGTTTAAGTGTACATTAGAAAAAGATGAGGACGAGTAAGCCTCCGGTTTGACAGAAATCGGAAGACTACGTACGGAAGACAATTACTATCATATGTCAAAGTTGACGACATATGGAAACGTTGTCGTTAAGTGAGTGTATATATTTTACCAAGTGTATACATGAGTAAGTGTGTGTATGATGATGTGTGTATATGTATATTCGTACATACATATCGTTTTTGTAAAGGAATGTTACATTTGAAAACTTCTCATCATCGTTTATGTCATTTCACGATAAGTTAACCATTTGTGTATATAAGTAATCCTTGTATTAACAAAATTGTAAAACTTGTGTTTGAAAATAATCGTTTCATAATCTAACGACTTATGTAAGTTTGATAAAACATATTATATGCAAATAAATCAATGACTAGTTTATATTTCCAAATTTAATGTTTCACCTTGTTTATATGTCGTTAGATATGTAAAATGTGTTTTTCGTTGTATGTGTTACGACAACCCAAAATGGTTTATAAATTAAAGTGTTTGTTATAAAACTCACATTGAGTTTCTAATCATTCCGTGTGATATATATATATATATATATATATATATATATATATATATATATATATATATATATCGTGTGATATATATATATATATATATATATATCGAGCTATTAAATTTTTATGACATGTAACGGAATAAAAATACTAGTCGAGTTGTTTAAAGTATAAGGTTGTAATGATTTTAACGACCACTCGAACGGTGACTATCACAACTCGTGTATTCCGGACGGATTATTTCAAAGTCGTTATAGTATTGTGGTTTGTGGCGATTTGGGCTGTGGCCCAACAACAAATGAAGCGGACTATAGTGAACCCATTTCTATGGGTTGTACGAAAAGGCCAGCTGCCTATGTGTTTTTACAACATGGGCTTCGGCCCAAATTGGCCATACTAGATTCAAAGGAATTTTGGGCCTGGTGAACTTTCATACCAACCCACCACAACTTTAAGGGAAGCTCAGTCCACATATAATAATTCGAACCCCAATATATACCATATATCGGAAAGCAAAACATGAGTTTACAAATTGTTTTGTTGAGCAGTTATGTGAAGAAAAGGGGTCGAACCCTGAGCTTGACTAAGGCACGATTTGAAAGAACTTGGTCACATGTGTGAACCCCTTTGTAGGACGGGTGAGATGAGCACCTAGTGGGTGTCGTTAACGACCAAATGGTCAACCCAAAACAAAGGAAAAGAGCGAGCTAACCCAAGCTCGAGATGAGCTCCATGACCATAACCAATGGTCTCTCGGCTCGACATAACCAACATATAAACTAGGACCTTTTTCATGCGAGCCTAAAGGTACTTAGACCCATGTCTCGAGACAACATTCAACGGAGCATAACCTCCCATACAGTTATGAAAATATCACGACTGGATTTACATTTACAAGCACTCGAGTTACACCCTTGAGTTGAGTACAACACAACTCTAGTATCGAGTACAAGGTTAACCAATTTGAATCAAAAACACAGATTTTGAGTACCAAATACACTCTATTCAAACAACATTCCAAACACCTTGTCAGCATATAATTTCGACTAGGAACTCGACTGAGTTTAATCATAACGCAACACAACCATTTTTGAGTAACAATATGAATGTATACACAGGACGAACACCAAACAGACGAGGTAAAATTTTATCACAAACACACTGATTCGAAATACATTCCTACAAGCATTCAAGCTTTACTCAAACATCAACTTTCATTTTATCCTAGGTCTCATTAACACTACATTCTCTTGAGATTCGATTGAAAAGATTAACAAAGACATCAAACCCAATATTTTTAATGCCATAACCTTCATTATCATGAGCCAACACTGGTTTTTAAATTCAAGTTCTATTTTTAGACTTTTACCGCACCACAACCAAACAATCATTTAGCATAGTTTTATGACCACAAACTCATATCAACAACAAGAAGAACATATATACGATTTGAGCAGGATAAAATCACAACAGATTGAGTTTCAATAACAATGAATAGGATTAACCTTAAAAGAAAATTAGGAGTCGATTACCTGAGACAAACAATAAACCCAATCCAATTTCCAAGTAACTCCACACACCTTTGCTTCCTCTTGAACCCTTCGAATAATAGATATGGTTTGTGGTGAGATGGGATTGTGTTGTTGCATCACTGGAAATCGGTGGTTCATAAAGGGGAAATTATAGCAAGCCTTTGGTCATCTTTTGATCTCTCAAAGATGAGATTCCGCTATTTTTAGTTATCATCGCTCTCCTTTCTCGATCTCAAAGCGTGTTTAACTTATAGGGATAAGTTTTAGGAGTTGACAAAACCTAGGGAGACTCGAAAGTGCTAGACGCCAGGTATAGATGGCGATGGTTGGGGTTGATGGTAATGTTCCTGAGTTTTATCACCAGGAAGAAGTCAACACATATGTTGGAGGCTTGTATGGTGAGAAGATCGAAGAAGAAAGAAATAGATAAAGGGGATCACGTGTATAAGTGAGTGGGTGGTTGTATTATTTGTTTTTATTGTATTGTGTATACCCCGTGTTCTGTTGAGCTGAGGTAAAATCGTGGTACCTCGGTTTCACATAAACGTGAAAAACATAAATCTGGAGCCGTTTTTATAAAACTGACATGAAATAAAATTTATTGACTCCGAAAATGAATTATAAAGTTTAACCATTACTAATGTGGTGTCGGTACGCGTGTGGTGTCGGTTTTCAGGAAAAACAAGATAACCTCTCATTTTTGTTACGTTGGTGTTTGTAACTGTCAGAAAGTGATAAATTCACTTTTTCTGATAAATTCAAATAGTTTTGGTGAGTTATTGTACGCTACTGCGTGCGGGTTTGCTTCCTGTAATAGTTATGTAAACACATAAATGTTCAGTCTAACAGTTGTGTAATAATAAATTGACATTTATTATTAAAATATTAGTGGAAAAATTACCATTTGTCACATCCTCTCCGCCTTAGAAGGAAAACCGTCCTCGATTTTCACTTAGAGTTACCCGATGAATTTGAGAAAAGGTGTGGGTATTTACGCTTGATCTCGTCCTCACGTTCCCACGTGTATTCGGGACCTCTTCGAGAGTTCTTAAAATACATAGATTGTCGGGAGTGGTTGTGCCCTTGTAAAAGAACTCGGTATCTAGCTTTATACCAGAAAAAGTGTAAGCGACGTTAGGTTGGTTCTACCTCGAACTAGAACTCGGTATTTAGCTTTGTACCGGAAAAAGTGTAAGCGACGCGTATAAAGGTTTTCTCCGCCGAGAAGGGAGCTTGTTTCTTAGTGAAGAAAAACTCTCGAGTTAGAGGCTCGAGGAGTGCAGTAGGGCAAGGAAGAGAGTCCTTGTAGACCGAACCACTAAAAACATCCGTGTTGTGGTTTGATTATTTCTTTCCTTACTTGCTTTGTTTATATTGTTTGATTATTTGCATTAAGTTGAAATCACGTTAAGTATTCAAAGCGAATTAATTTTAAAAATGGTAAAAACTATTCAACCCCCTTCTAGTTTTCCACAATTGGTATCAGAGCTACGTTACTCAAGATCTTTAAAATATATTGTATTTTAAAACTTGAAACGATTCATGGATTTTGAAAATTTCAAAGAAGGGCAATCTATGCAAAGACCACCACTATTTGAACCAAATAGTTTTATATATTGGAAAAACCGCTTTGAAACTTATGTGAAGTCAAATGATATAGATCTATGGTACATTATTGTAGAAGGTGACCATAAACCCATAATTAAAGATATATCAAGCGGTCGGGATGAGGATATTTCTCTTACTCGTCACAGTGATGAGCAAAAGAAATTAATTGCCAAAAATAATGAAGCTAAAATGATGCTTTACCTAGGAAAGAATATGAAAGAGTATTTATGTGTAAAACCGCTAAAGATATTTGGCAATCCTTAATTATCACTCATCAAGGGAACTCACAAGTAAAGGATAACAAAATTGATCTTCTTGTTCAACAATATAAACAATTTGTTATCCCTGAAGATGAGACCATTGATAGTGCATTTGCTAGGTTTAATACTATTATTACTTCTCTTAAAGCACTTGACGATTCTTTTTCTAGTAAGAACTTTGTCAGGAAATTTCTTAGAGCACTTCATCCGAAGTGGAGAGCAAAGGTGACGGCCATTGAAGAATCCAAGGATCTTTCAAGCATGCCACTTGACGAGCTCATAGGAAATCTCAAAGTTCATGAGATGGTGATGGAAAAAGATTCAGAGATAGTCAAAGGCAAAAAGGAAAAGATCAAGTCCATTGCCTTAAAAGCTAGGGTAGAGTCAAGTGATGATGAAGAGTTTAGTTCAGGTAGCGAAGACGAGGAAAGTTTGTTAGACAACCTCGAGAAGAAAAGAAATCCTTCCGGAAAGACCGTGATGATAAGAAAGAAAAAGTAGATAGGAAGTGTTTTAGGTGCGGGGATACTAGTCATCTAATAGGAGATTGTCCGAAGCCACCCAAGAACAAGACTCAAAGAGCCTTTGTTAGTTGTGCTTGGAGTGACAGTGAAGATAATGACGAAGTTGCTCTTATGGCTCATGACTCTAATGAGATACAATCTGACTCATCTTACTCCTCTATTGATGATGACACCTTAGAAATAGAATATAACAAACTGTGTGAAATTACCCTAAAAATCATAAACAAAAATAAGTTTTTAAAAACCAAAAAGGAATTTTTAGAAAACGAAGTTTATTGGTTAAAAGAAAAAGCTCTATGATTAGAAAAAGGTAAAGCCATTAAAGAAACATGTGTTTCATGTCAAGAACTTAAACTAGAATTAGAAAAACTTAAGACCACACAGGAAGAAATTATCAAACAAAACTCTAAGTTTAAAAGGTTTGATAAAAATATCAGTTGTATAGATGAGTTAATGAAAGTTCAAAAGTTACCTCATGATAAAACTGGATTAGACTTTATGAAACTAGGAGACTTAAGTAGCTTTAAGAAACAAACAATGAAAGTACAAGAAACTGTTCCAACAAGTTCAGACACCCACGGATCCCACGGAACCAAAAATTTGGTTCCGCCAGTAGATGGAAATTGGTTCCGCGGGTACTGTTGCTGAACATAAGGATTTCACTTCGGCTCGTACTGAATTCGTTAAGGTCACAAGAAAATCTAGCACTAGTACAACTGTTAACAAACAAAAACCAGCAGTTACTATAGGAGTAGGAAAAGTTAAAAATGAGTTTAGAACTAAAACAGTTCAACAAAGACCTAGGACGACCATTCCCAAACGCCCCTTTCCAAAAAGTAACTACAACTCACAGCATCATTATCAAAGTAGTTGGAACCCAAACACTCCTAGGAACTATCAAGGTCCCAACTTTATGCCATGGAACCCATATCCACCGTTTCCTTACTTGAATAAAGTAAATGGGATGTTTAACCCAAATGGACCCATGAGATATTGGGGACCAAATGTTTGAGTTTTTCTTAAACTTAGGTATGCTTGAAAGTTGGATTGGAACTAGACGAGTGGATTAAGGACAGCGGGTGTTCAAGGCACATGACGAGAAATAAAAGCCTTTTCTCAACCTACCAAGCATACGACGGAGGTAATGTTACTTTTGGTAGCAAGCTTAAAAGTAAAATCATCAGAAAAGGTACTATCTCTCATGACTCTCTCTCTATTGATGATGTTGCTCATGTAGATAACTTAGGTTTTAACTTGCTTAGTATTAGTCAACTATGCCGTAAAAAGTATGACGTCCTTTTCAGTGAAAACGGAAGTAAGATACTTAAAAATGGCATAACCGTAGGAAAAGGTGTTTTGAAGAATAACGTTTACGTTATGAAATTAGACAAAACATCTAAAGACAAACTTTGTCTCACCTCCTTAGACGACAACTCAACTCTGTGGCATAGACGCTTAGGCCACGCCAATATGAGACTCATCTAATCTCTATCATCTAAGGAACTCGTTAGGAACCTACCCAAGTTGAAATACGACCAACACTTTTGTGATGCTTGAAAAATTGGGAAACAAGTTCATAATAGCCATAAGGCTAAAAACATGGTGTCCACATCTAGGTGTTTAGAACTATTGCATATGGATTTGTTTGGTCCATCCGCTATACAAAGTTATGGAGGAAACTTCTACACTTTGGTAATAGTAGATGATTATTCTAGGTATACTTGGACTAAGTTTTTGAAAACTAAAAATGAAGCATTTGATAAATTTGAAATTCTAAGTAAGAAAATTCAAAATCAAATAGGAAATAGCATTGTGTCAATTAGAACCGACCACGGTCGTGAATTTGATAACGAAACTCAATTTGGAGCTTTTTGTGATGCTAATGGCATAACACATAATTTCTCGGCTCCTCGAACTCCTCAATCAAACGGTGTAGTAGAATGTAAAAATAGAACACTTCAAGAAATGAGTCGAACAATGCTAAATGAACAAAATATACCACAAAAGTTTTGGTGTAACGCCGTTGACACATCCACATATATCTTAAATAGAGTCTTAATTAGACCATTTTTGAATAAAACACCATATGAGCTTTATAGAGGCAAAAAGCCTACTTTAGGATATTTTAGAGTTTTTGGAAGCAAGTGCTTCATTTTAAACACTAAGGATTATCTTACCAAGTTTGACCCAAAGTCTTATGAAGGTGTGTTCCTTGGATACTCACAAAATAGTAAAGCCTACATCGTCTTGAACAAAGAAACCTCAAGAGTCGAGGAATCGTTGAACGTGAGATTCGACGAAAGTCCGCCTCCCTCTAAGACATCACATTTGGTAGATGATGAGTTAGTTGAAAGTCAAATGGTTGAAAACCAAGAAAATCTAGATAATGATAAAGAAGATGAACCTTTAAATAAGGAAATAGTCAATATCAAAGAATCTAGAAGTCATCCATTAAATAACGTCATAGGAGAAATTAATGAAAGAACTTTAAGATCAAAAGTTCAAAATCAAAATAATTTCTTTTGTTTCATTTCAACAATTGAGCCCAAAAATATAAATGAGGCCATAAAAGATGAATCTTGGGTTATAGCAATGCAAGAAGAACTTAACCAATTTGTTAGAAATGATGTTTGAACATTAGTCCCTCAACCTAAATGTCAAACCATAATTGGAACAAAATGGGTGTTTAGAAATAAAATGGATGAAAATGGCGTAGTGTCTAGAAACAAAGCTAGGCTAGTAGCTCAAGGCTACAATCAACAAGAAGGTATAGACTACGACGAAACATTTGCACCGGTGGCTAGGCTCGAGTCAATTAGAATACTACTTGCATATGCATGTACACATGACTTTAAACTTTTCCAAATGGATGTTAAAAGTGCATTTCTAAATGGTTTTATTAATGAGGAAGTGTATGTCGAACAACCTCCCGGCTTTGCCAATTTTGAAAAACCAAATCATGTCTACAAACTTAAAAAAGCCTTATACGGACTTAAGCAAGCACCAAAAGCTTGGTATGATCGACTTAAGACTTTCCTAGTTGAACATAAGTATACCATGAGCCTAGTAGACAACACTCTTTTCACTAAGAAAAAGGGATCACATATAATCATAGTTCAAATATATGTGGATGACATCATATTCGGATCAACTTGTCAAGAGTTATGCGACGATTTCTCTAAAATCATGCATGACGAGTTTGAAATGAGTATGATGGGAGAACTAAACTTTTTCTTAGGACTCCAAATAAAACAATTAGAAGATGGGATATTCTTCAACCAATCTAAGTACATCAAAGATATGCTTAAGAAATTTGGTCTTGAAGATTCCAAACCCATGTCTTCCGAAACCAAACTCACTAAGGATGACGAAAGTGAATACGTAGATAGCACTAAATATAGAGGAATGATTAGTAGTTTACTCTATCTCACGGCTAGTAGACCGGACATCATGTTTAGTGTTTGTCTATGTGCTCGCTTTCAATAAGATCCTAAAACATCCCATTTTGAAGCCGTTAAACGAATATTTAGATACATTAAAGGTACTACACATTTAGGATTATGGTATCCCAAAGGAATGGGTGTCGAAACCATAGTGTATGCCGACTTAGACCATGCCGGTGACTTTGTCGATAGAAAAAGTACAAGTGGTATTTGTACTTTTGTTGGGCATTGTCTCACTTCATGGTTTGCTAAGAAACAAACGGCTCTAGCAATATCAACAACCGAAGCCGAGTACGTGTCAGCAGGAAAAGCTTGTCAACAAGCTCTCTGGATGAAACAAGCTCTCATCGACTACGGAATTCAACTCAACGACGTTCCTATTCTTTGCGACAACAAAGGAGCTATCGACCTTAGAAAGAATCCAGTTCAACACGCTAGAACCAAACACATAGAAATTCGTCACCACTTTCTTCGCGACAATGTTCAAAAAGGAAACATCTCAATCGAGAAAGTATCCTCTGAGGACAACATTGCTGATATTCTCATAAAACCTCTTAAGAGACAACCATTTAACCTTCTTAGACTTGGTTTAGGATTAATGTAACTAAATGTGTAGTTAAAACCTTAGCTTAAACCTTAGTTTAACCAAACACGACATTAACAACCAACTACCAAAATAGTTCCCATAGAACCAATCGGTAACAAGCACGGAACCCACTTTTTGGTTCCACCAAATCCGTGGGTTCCTGAGATTGTTTTTATTATATCAAACAAACACCCTCTTCTCACATTCCCCAAAAACATACAAGAAACACAAACTCGACCCATAGCACCCAATTCTCAGAATTCAGGTCATCCCCTTCAACAAACTTGTGCTTTAATCCACACTGTAAGTATCCTAACTATATCTACATTCCTGATCTGAGTCTAGGATTTCTATTTCTTGCACAAAATCAAAACTTGGGGTTTATGCATATTTTTGTAAAATCATGAAGCATATTCACTGAATTACATAACAAATCATGTTTTCCATAGTTAGGAATTGCATCTTATAAGGCATTATCATAATTCACCAAAAACCCCATGTCAAATTCTTGCAAAAATCTTCTCACGATTAGGAAAAACGGTTTTTGCACATTGTTCATACAAATAAAAACGTTATGTTTTAAACATCATTTGCATAATGTCTCTTGAATGCTAAAGGGAATACATAACTAATATGTATTTTCGGGTACATTCAATCGAAGCTACATTGAATTAGGAGCGTTTGGGTTATCTCTCGCTTTGTTACAAAATTTGCAAAACAAAATTTTCATGCATTAAAAGGAGTCGAGATAACTACACCTCCAAATTGTCCCCATATCGGCACACCCTAGAACTTTATATACGTATTCTCGTTAGTTTTAACTAAACTATGTAATTTTCGTGTCTAGGATAACATCATGCCTCCCGTAACATACTACGACCACAAAGACACCCTTAACTACCTAAACACCATAAAACCAAAGGACTCTCAAACGAACAAGTTAAGATTTTTAAGGCTTAAGAAAAGAGGTACGTTCACGAGGGTAGGACCATAGATCCCTCCTTTTTAGAAGGAACCAACATCCGACAACAACTAGCCGCCATCAACTTTGATTGTCTTTTGGACATAGACGAACCTATTTGTCCTAGATTTGTGCTAGAATTCTATGCTAGTGTCGTTCTTAGTTCCAATGACTATGGACTCATCTCCATCCATTTCAAGGTCAACCAACACCAATTCAACATTCCCTTGAACCAATTCGGGGAAGTTTTAGGAATTCCGGGTGTAGGCACTTGTCTTTACACCGACAAATGGTCATTGTCAAGCCTCGATTCCATTATTGATCGTATGCCTACATACGACACACCATTGACTCCCAAAGAGACTATCCGTGATCATCTCTTCCTCCCTAGGAACACCCACACTAGGACCAACCGACAAGGTCATCAAGTAGATCGAGACCCGTTTGGCATGGAGCTAAACGAGCTTGGGCCCCAATTCAAGAAGTTGGAAGAAATTCTTTGGGCAAACGTTTTATGCACCATAGGGAATAGGGATCATGTCAATGCTAGTCTTTGTTATATGCTCTATTTTGTGTCCACCTATCAACCCTTCAACCTAGCTTATTATGTCGCCAAGAGAATGGCAGACATTCCGGTGTTAGGAACCACTGCAATGCCATACGGGATGCTTCTCACCGTCTCTATAGAGCATTTGCACCCATTCCTCCTAACGCTAGAGGTTTCCTCCCAGACTACTCTCTCATTCCCCATACTTTTGTATCCCTAAGTGACAAGAGAGTAGCGGTGTCAAAAGGAAAACGTGCTCATCCTCCAACCTCCTCATCATCATCATCCGTAAGTGAGGATGACGGACTTCCTAATTCTAGGATTCCTCCTCCGGAATATTTGAGCCAACTTCCACATATTGAGAACCTATCTGAAGAATTCAAACAAACAAGAGGAATGATGAAGAACATTGGGCGTTGGATAATGAAGCTCAACAAGAAAATTGACAAGCAGTGAGGGAATAGGGAGTGTTTGGTACAAACAATTTGAAACAATGATGTGTTGAATTCTTGTGTTTTTAGGATGTTATCTTATCATTAAACAAATACTTGAACTAACTTGACAATGCAGGACGATAACACTTGATGTTATCAATTTTCCATGTTTAAGCCACTGTTTGGCTTAACTTCCATTAATGGTATGTTCAAAATCGTCGGTTTGATCTATATGTTAACATGTGTTAGAACCTATGTTTTTGTTTTTAATCAATCACACCTAATTAATTACATATGTTTTAGGATAATTTACGGGATTTGAACGGGTTTAGGACCTTTAGAAATCCGCTCTGTAAACTTTTTTCGATCGGCGGATATGGCAGAACCAAAATACGGGTTTCGTCTGTTCAAACTTTTGGTGCCGCCAAATTACTACCAACGGATTCCGCGGAACCAAAAACAGGGGTCCGCCTTTGTTATCGTTTGGCTCCGCGGATCAACATCTATTTTTTTAAATTTCTCGTCTAATCCTACACTTTAGATCATTGATTCTAGTTCTTAGGATTACTTTACTGATACTTTATCACATTAGGATCATCTTAGCAACATTAGACCAATAGGAACACAATTTCCCACGAAAATTTGAAAATTCAAATTTCCACTCAAGTTACCTTTCTGTAACAAGCAAGGAACCCTCAAATTGGTTCCTTACAATCCGTGAATCAATCACATCACTAGATTTCCCACTCAAACTTTGCATTTACTGCATATCTTCATACTCTTACTCAACTCCATCTCTATGGATTGACTTAGATGCTGTGACTAACTTATTTTCTTCTTCCAAATCATTAGGAACCAACATTTTTCTATGGATCAACATCACATCCAAACACAACCTTCCATAAACCTTACTGCCTATAAATTAGAAGCTTTAGGATGATCACAATTCACACCTTCACCATCATTTCTAATAGCAATTTCTACATATATCACCATCACTTCTATTCTCAACAATGCCTAAGTCAAACAACTCATCCACAAGCAGACCACACAGAAGAATGGCTCGAATGAGTGTCAGACCTTGTTGTTTCGTGAATCTCAATTCTTCATCAGAAGAATCTTCACCATTGAACATTTCCTCACCCATTGATAATGAAAACTTCCTAACTCTATCAACTCCAACACCACCTCATATCATCATCAACACTCCACCACCAACCATAACTCCAGTGGCTACCACACCACCACCCGCTCCATCTCAACCAGCAAGATCACCATCACCTCCTCATTCACCCCAACTTCAGCCCATTGAGTTGTTTGCAACTCCATCAACATCACCTAGACATGGATGTTCCATGTGTGAGAGGACCGCCCACTTAACTCAACGAACCAACATTTTGGTTCACGAGTTACAAAATGAAATGCGGTTCATTTTGAACCACATCTTAGAGCGCCTTAATGCTCTATCACATCCTCCACAATAGACGCTAGGAGTCTCTCTATTTTTTTCTTTTATAGGACTTTTTAGGACTTCTATTTTTAGGTCATTTTCTTTTTTATTTTGTAACACCTTAATTTGTGACTTTGGTCACAAATAATTTTCAATTGAAGGATGTTGTGTTGATGCTTGTGTGTGATCACTTATTTTGCATTATATTTGGTTGGGTTGAACTACTAACATTTGCATCATTATATGGTTGGTTTGAACTGTTGACTTAGTTTGAACAATTATACTTAGTTGACTTTTTAAGTCAAACGGGTTGAACTACAATTCTTGGTGGAACCTTTTCTCAAGCATCATATTACTTGGTTGGATTATCTACAACTAACCTTTGTTTTGTAGCATTTCTCAGCCTTGCATCATATACGTTGGTACCCTAGCAACGGGTAGTATTGATCAAGGGGGAGCTAATTATGCACTAACCTTTGTTTTGTAGATTTCTCATTTCATGCATCATAAACTTGGCACTCCAATTAGGGGGAGTTTTGTCCAAGGGGGAGCTATTAAGCACTCAAAATCCATGCAACATACTTGGTACTCCAAATTAAGGGGAGTAATCACCAAGGGCCATTCATCGCGTTCCGCTATGCATTTCCTCTTTTTGTTTCGACAAAAAAAGGGGAGATTAGATTAAACTCATACATCATAAATTTCATACATGTTTTATGCCTAAATAGTTTTCAAAACTTGCATAAAACTAGCTTAATCTATATTTTTAAAAGACTTACACTTTACTTATTCCATTGCTTAAAAAATAAACTTTATGTTTTGTCATCAACAAAAAGGGGGAGATTGTTAATACAAATATCGTCCTAAAAACGTTATTTATATTTTACGATCTTTGCTATATTTTGATAATGACAATTATAAACTTTATCTTTAGCAAATCATAAATATAAGTTAAATTCTTTTACATTTATAGTAATAAGCTTTTAAAACTCATCATAACATGCTACATTCATCACTAGGATATACATACTACATACTTATATAAATTTGTATGTTTACATTTTTATTTTAAAAATGGAAATATGTACATGATATCATTGCATACATCATTTGGATATCTTTAGGATATCTCGAAGATTTAGAGAATATCATGGAAAGATCTTCAAGCAAAGAATTGGATTTGGTAATATCTTGGCAAGATTTGGAAAGTGCTAGGATCCTAGACACACGATTAAGGTGGTTAAACCTTCTAACTTTGTGTGTATGATATGTTGTGTTATAATGATTAAGTGCGCGGAATTCACTCAACCAAACTTAGAAGGTTGTGTATGTTATGGAAATGGAATTGTTATGTTTGTTAGTTAGCAATGAACACATAAAGATTATCACCAAACGATTCAATATTATTAAAGATAATAATACGAGTGACCTTGAAATATCACTAGGGTTACAACCTTGAATCTTATGTTTCTATTACTTGTGATATATTTGTGTTTGTTCTAACAGTTATGCATGTTCTAACGTATGCATGGACTAACTCTTAACACTTCTATATTTTTCACACACAATATCACTAGTCTAAGATCTCTTTTATAGTCAAAAGATCTTTACAAATTGCTTAAAGTCTTGACCGACTTACTTGGTTAACTTATCCTATTGAGTGTCAGTACATCAGATACAACATGTATCTATGTATACAACTTGTTAACTAAGCACATGGAGTAAGATATTATCTACCGTATATTGTTGACCAAAATACAATAAATATCTTTTCAATCTTATCCTTCCATCAGCAGAGTTGTTCACTATCAGCAGGAACAATCTATCGCTATCAGCAGAATCCATCAGCAGAATCCATCAGCAGAGTTGTTAAGCCTATCAGCAGAGTGAAATGCTCTATCAGCAGAATCAACATCATCAGCAGAAACCGTTTTGCACTAGCAGCAGAATTACACTTAGAGTATTTCTTGGATTAGAACCCGATATTAAACATCTTGAATATTTAATTCCCAACAATCCTCCCCTAAACATGTGAATCCTTTCAAACATGTTTCTGAATTAAATCATGGATTGAAGATCTTTCAAACACTTATGTTCTTCAAGATTGAATATCTTCTCAGTAATTCATCTACTTTGCTCTTCTTTGACTTTAGCAATATCAAAATATATTGAACCTATCTTGGACTAAAAGATGGTGCAATTTCCTTGGATGGAGGAATTATAAGAGGCAATGATGCTGTGTATCTTGGATGCTTGTTTCAACAAGTGAAATCATCTAACCAGCATGTCTTTGAAGTGAAATTGAAACTTTTCTTCGTTTAATCTAGATAGAACTTTCTCCTTTGGAATGTTCTTGTCATTTTCAACCTCCTCATCATCTTGTATGCTCTTGTCTTCTCCTTCCATATATTGGATTATCTTCCTTTTCTGGGCCATTATTTCCTCCCCTGAGATTGTTACCTCCCCTGAAGCAAATAACTTTTGTTTCATCCTCCCCTTGTTTGGAAGATCTCACTATGTACTAAAGAACTTCTGTTCATATCACCTGATCTATCAGTTTGAACTTGTTTTCAGACAATATTGTACATGTTGGCCATCAATTCCTCAAAAGTTTAAGTTTCTGTCCTCATCACTTCTAGGTGTGTTAACTCCTATGAGAGGTGATTCATTGGACATTTGACTCTTGGTCCATCAATGGATGGTTTTTGTGAGTCCCTTGAAAAATCCTTTTTAAGAAACTTTTGCCTTAGCAGTATGTTCATGATTTTAGAATTGAAAAATCATACTGCTTCCAACCATTTTGAAAGGATTAAGTGTATAACAGACACTCAATCATAATTTCGGTTTAATGCAACCTCTGGTTGTGTGAGAACCAATATTTTTCAGTTATAAATAACTGCCTGTGTAAAGATAAATCTATTCAAAAGATTTTCTTGACAGGGTTTCCAGCTCGTGGCATTTGTTACCTCTAACACAAGTGTTAGATTCACTTTTGCTCGCTGTTCTTTCTATCAGATGTCCTCAGACTTGCACATTATACTTAAGAGTATAAAATGATAGAAAGTGAGTTGTATCAGTTACTATCTGATCAACTAAGTCATCAATTCAATGTGAAACTTCATAACTAGATTTCAAGAAAGAAGTTTTAAGGAGCTTTAAAGTCCCAAACTCAGTCCATCATAAACCTATTATGGTCAGTAGCTAATATCTCAATTCTGCTGTTTCCATTTCACTTGAAACATCCTTTGTGTTTACATATTCATACCTGAAATTGTTAGTCTAAAACCAAAAGAACAATGTACAAAGTACTTGTCTTGCATTAGTATAATCATAAGACCAACTATATGAATAACACAATTTACTTTTGTACTAGCAGCACCTTGTGTGCTTTAGCAGTACCTTATGATACATTAGCAGTACCTTATGAATCAGTAGCAACAACAAAAATTTATTTACAAAAACACATTATATTGAAAATTTAAAGATTAAGCATTCCAATACTTGCTAACAAGTACTAAAACCTTGAAACATCAAAAGCTTTTGTTAGCAGATCTGCAAAATTATGTTCTGAAGCAATTTTAAGAACTTGAATTAATCTTTTCTCATTGCAGTCTCTTATAAAGTGATGTCTAATTTCAATGTGTTTTGTTTTAGAATGTTGCACTGGATTTTTAATAATACAAATTGTACTACTATTATCAATATGAATAACAGTGTTTAAGAAATTGTACCCATAATCAAGGAGTTGGTTTTGAAGCCATAGAACTTGACTAGAGCAACTTGCAGCAGCTATGTATTCAGCTTCAGTTGTTGAATTTGCCACACTTGTTTGCTTCTTACACTGCCATGAGACAAGTCTACACCCAAGGAATTGACATCCTCCAGTTGTTGACTTTCTGTCCAAGCTAGCACCAGCATAATCACTATCCGAATATGCTACCAAGTCAAAAGGAGATTCTCTAGAATACCATTTACCCAACCTTGGTTGACCTTTGAGATATCTAAAAATTCTCTTGACTGCAGTTAAATGAGAAACCTTTGGAGTAACTTGAAATCTTGCACAAACACAAACAGGAAACATGATATCAGGTCTAGATGATGTAAGGTACATCAAAGAGCCTATCATAGATCTGTAACTGTGTACATCTACATTCTCTCCATCTTCATCTTTCATAAGGTGCTTCTCAGAGTCCATTGGTGTGCTTGCTATTTTTGAATCAGCAAATTGAAATTTTCTAAGTATCTCTGCAACATATTTGTCTTGACTAATAAATATGCCTTCAGATGATTGCTTAACTTGCAAACCCAAAAAGAATGTAAGTTCTCCCATAGAACTCATCTGAAACTTATCTTTCATAAGCTTCTCAAATTCTAAACACATATCTTTCCTAGTAGATCCAAAGATAATGTCATCCACATACACATGCACTAACAGAAGATCCTTCTTGTGCTGTTTGATGAACAGTGTCTAATCAATCTTTCCTCTTTGAAATCCATTTTCTAATAAGTAGGAAGCTAGTGTTGCATACCAAGCTCTTGGTGCCTGATGAAGGCCATAGAGAGCTTTCACTACTCTGTACACTTTGTTTGGATGTAATGGGTCAATGAAGCCTGGAGGTTGTGAAACATATACCTCTTCTCCAATTTCACCATATAAAAATGCACTTTTGACATCCATTTGGTAGACTATGAAGCCTAAAAATGAAGCATAAGCTAAGAAAAGCCTAATCGCCTCAATCCTTGCTACTGGAGCATAAACTTCATCATAATCTATCCCTTCTTCTTGTGTGTACCCTTGCGCTACTAATCTAGCTTTATTCTTGATCACAATTCCTCTTTCATCCCTTTTGTTCTTAAAAACCCATCTAGTGCCAATTACCTTCACACCTGTAGGTAAATCAACGAGCACCCAAACCTTTTGAATCTTGAACTGAAGAAGCTCTTCTTGCATAGCCTCTAACCAGCTTGAATCATCTAGGGCTGTAAGAATATTCTTTGGTTCAGCTTGTGAGAGAAAACATACAAACAAACAAGAGTTTGAAAGCTCATGTTGTTTTGAAGCATAAAGGGCATCAAGAAGCCCTTGTTGGTCTGAAGACTTCAATTGTTGTCTTGTCTTCACACCTGACTGTATATCTCCAATCACATGTTCCAGGGAATGAACTTTGTGAATTCTTGATTGTGGTGTAAAAGGAACTTGATAATTTGATGGAAGATTGTTGAAATCCACCTCATTATCTGAGAATTCTGCTTCTTTTGTTTCTGAAGGGCCATCAGCAGAGTCATTTGGCCGAACAGCAGAATCAGTAAGCTTATCAGCAGAGTCATCAGCAGAAACAGATACACTACCAGCAACAACAGAAATACTACCAGCAGAAACACTTTGTTGTTCCTGAGTTCCATATTCTTTACTTTCATCTTCAACACCTTCTTTAGCTTTACTAGAAGAAGATTCATCAGTTGTCGAAGTTGATTCCACAATTGTACTTGACCATATTGGCATTATCACATCTTCTTGATCTTTTTCTAACTCTACCTCATTTGTTGTATAAGAACCTGCAAAATCATTAGTTTCTGCAACAAAAGGCACATAGTTCATTGAATTTGTTAGATATTCCAGATCAAATAGCCATTTTGGTCCTTGACCTTCTACATTGGATTTGTTTTCTAAAAACTCCACATGTAGATTTTCTTCTACTATTTCTTTTCTTGTGTTGTAAACTCTAAATGCTTTGCTATTAAGAGAATAACCAACAAAGAAACCTTCATCTGCCTTACCATCGAATTTTCCTAAATGGTCTAAGGTATTGAGAATTGTCACATGACATCCAAAAGGTCTAAGAAATCCTATTGCAGGAGTTCTACCATTAAAAAGTTCATATGATGTCTTATTGTGAGGCTGCACAACTAAAACTCTATTTTGAACATAGCAAGCAGTGTTGACTGCCTCTGCCCAAAAGTTTATGGGTAGCTTAGAATCAACTAACATTGTTCTAGCAGCTTCAATTAGTGTTCTATTCTTTCTTTCAGCTACACCATTCTGTTGTGGTGTTCTAGCAACACTAAATTCTCTCTTAATACCTTTTTCTTTGCAGAAATCATCCATAACTCTATTCTTAAACTCTGTCCCATTATCACTTCTAATGACTTTCACTTTCTTGCTTACTTGCTTTTCTATCTGTGTAATGAAGTCCTTAAGGATGCTGGATGTTTCATCCTTAGTGGCTAAAAAGAAAACCCATGTAAATCTACTATAGTCATCAGTAATAACTAGACAATATCTCTTATGCATTATGCTCATCACTGAAACAGGTCCAAATAAGTCCATATGCAGCATAAACAAAGACTGATTGATAGAGTTAAGAATCTTGGGCTTACAAGTGGCTTTGTGTTGTTTGCCTTTTAGACAAGCAATGCATGTTTGATCATTTTCAAATATTTTGTGAGGTAAACCTCTTACCAAACCATTCTTAACAATTTTATTTATGGTTTTGAAGTTAATATGACCAAGCCTTCTATGCCATTTTGTTGATTCTTCCAATGTGGCCTTTGCAACAAGACAAGTTAAATTCTTTTTAGGAATAATATGCTTCATGTCTACACTGTACATATTGCCCTTTCTAGGAATTCTAAGAAGTACTTGACTTTCCTCAGGCATCTTAAAATCAGGAGAAAGTACAAGACATTCAGTCTCACAGAAAAGAACATTATTCTTCTTGTCACACATTTGTGAGACACTAAAAAGATTATAATTTAGCTCTTTTACATAGTACACATCTTCAAAATCTAAATTTCCGGTTTTGATTGTACCTTTACCAGAAATTTTGCCACGAACACCCCCTCCAAAGGTAACATATCCTCCATTGAAAGCTTCAAAATCTGAGAGATAAGACATGTTGCCTGTCATGTTCCTAGAACATCCACTATCTGAGTATCCTTGATCCTCTTCCTGATCATTTGAATGTTCCTGCACACGAATAAGAGTGTTGGTTTCTTTTGGGGATCCAAGCCATTACTGACTTGGATCTGCCTCTTGCATCAATGTAATTGAATCTTTTAAGAATAGTTGATGCAACATTGGATTTATGAATCCAACATGCTGAGGCCTTAACAGCATTTGCCCTTTTTCCCTTATCAGCAGAGTGAACCACACACTTATCAGCAGAATCTGCTAACTTTGTAGTTCTACCCTTTGGTCTCCAAATTTGTTTATGGACCACTGCCTTTGATTGAATGGGACTTAGAACAGTTGTAGGTGCATGTTTGAAAAATGTTTTTGCACCCTTAGCTGTTGATTTTGGGTTAATAGTCATAAATGGTCGAGCAGCAGAGTAAAATTTGCTATCAGCAGGATCATTTGGTCTATCAGCAGAATCAGATTTTGAGATAGACTTGTTTTTGACTACTCTGGGGTTTGATTTCTTAGAACTAGAGTGAAAGTGAGATTTAGGAGTTTGCCTTTTGAGATTCACTCTATGGATTTCATACCCAGATACCCATTGGTTGCAGAAAGCTGCAAGATGGTCAAAACTACCACATGTGTAACAAGCTTTGTTATAAAAAGCAAAGTCATCACCTAATTGGTTAGACTTGAGGTTGTTCCAATTCCTTTGGTTACCTCTGGGCTTGTTGGTGGTTCTATATTGTTCATAATATCTAACTGGTTGCCTAACATGCTTAATGTTTGATTTAGGCCTATCAGTATTGTGTTTGACTACCTTAGAAACACTTGTTTCTACTTTCTTAACCACTGATGCGTGGTTTTGCGACCTTACAACAGGTTTTACCTCTCGAGGGATCTCAAGAGGCTTACAACCCCACCAGGCAGTGTACCTGACCGATGTAGTATAGTGTAGTGGTAAGTACGGGGGATTGATCGTTCTCCACAGGGAATAGTGTTCGTTAGGTATGAAAAGCTACTCTAATAGGTCTAGGGGTGAGAGAAGATTCTTTTTGTGTTTTTATATTTTATGAAAGCAAGTAAAATCTCGGGTTTGAAAGAGTGGGCGGAATTAGTTGCTAATCAACTAACCCAAATAACTACGAATGCAAATAAAATAAAATAACTAAAAATGAAAAGGTGGAGAAACTTATGTGGAGAGAAATGTGTTTACTTAGATTCCCTTACTCCCTAACTATCTTTTACCGGTTGATTAGTGTATATTAATCGCGTGGATGACGGGTGTATTCCTTAATACCAATCGTGGGGTGGCGTACGTACTTCCCCAACTCTACAAGCTCCTACTTCACTCCTATGTCGAGCCGGCTAGGAAGCTCCTAACATGGGATCACTAGAATTCGCTCGTGCATTAAATACAACCATAAAAACCTTAGTACGCATTGGTTCATGTTTCTTAAGACGTTCAAGCAAGTTACCGAATAGGAGGTTAGCCAGTTTTCTTAAGCCTAACATAGATAAACAATCATCCAATACAACTAATAACACACTAATAACCAATAATCAATAGTTAGGTTTCATTAGATCTAAGCAAACACAAAGAAAACCTAGCCTAGCATGTTAAACAAAAGACAAGAACAAGATAGAATCAAACAACACATAGACATATTGAATGATTAATTGATAACTTATCTTCAATGTAACATGGAAGATCTCAAGGCAAAAAGCCTTGAGAAAGCTGCTAAAATCGTCTTAGGGTTTCCTCCCAAAAGGTTACACACTAAGTTCCACACTAATGACAAAAAATTGCAAAACTATATATAGAGTTTAAGGGCTGACGGCGTCACGTTGTAGATTCTGACGCCGTCACCTCGCCGCTTTTAGGGTTCCCGGATGGCCTTCCTGACGCCGTCCCTCTTTAGACCTCCAAAATTTGTTCTGGCTTATCAAAGCTTGACGCCGTCAGATTAAGGCTTGACGCCGTCCCTCTTTAGCTTAAGCCGTGACGACCTTGATCGCATTAAAGGGTGACGCCGTCAGAATTTTCATGCAAATTTCTCTGGCTTATCATGAGTAATTTTCACATCCACCACTTTTGCCAAGCCATGACGCCGTCTGGACCAATTCCTGACGCCGTCAAAGGTAATTTTCAGCCGATTTTGAGACTTTGTCGTTTTCTTCACTTTTATGCTCCAAAAACGTCCAAAATGCTTCCTTTTCCAGATTTCTTCTCCAAAGTACCTAAAATGACAAAAGGAACGATTTAGGGCGATATTTGATCAAATAAATACGATTTAGGGCTTAAATGACCCCCTAAAAGCGGTACACTTTTCGCTTCATCAAATACCCTTACACTTGAGATTTGCTTGTCCTCAAGCAAATGCGCTTTTATTCTAATCAAAATACAAGTTAGGGGTCATTTAACACTAATATAAAAGTAATTACAACAATTAGTCGTTCCACTATAATCATAATAAGCACGGAGATTATAGACTAGCACCTCACAAGTAGTGTTTAGATACTCACATCTCTCAAGTGTCATCAAAATAAATCTCATAAATGAAAACGGATAATATCTCTCACTACCTGTCATAGCAAATAGACTACCATAGGCTTGGGAAAGGATCAAAAACCTCCTCCACTAGGCGTAAGCACCTAAGAAAAACTATCAAAGAGGGCTTTTAAATGGGTTATAACGTTAGGTGTAGGGATATGATAAACACGGTTTTGTTGGATAAAGGATATTTTACTGGTGGCGAGTTAAAGATCTTGATTAATTACATGTACTATACAATGTTGCTAAGCCAAGACTCGACTCAATCTTAAGCTAAAAACAAAATAACAAAAACATAAGATAAACATAAAATGAAACGGGATGGTAGTCCGTATGTTTTTTCAACTTTTCTTTTTCTCATTTTTTTGTATTTTTCTTGATTTTATTTTTTTTTATTTTTTTTTTTTTTTTTTTTTGCATACACTCTTGCCCTACCATCCAAAATAATACATCATAGGGGCGTTGCATTCCCCTTACACTTGAACTTTTACATAACTTTACAAATAACTATTCTAATGACTCGAATTAAGATAATCGAAAAACTTGGAGTACTTTTAAAATATTTAGCACATATGGGGGTAATAAATGATGTTCTTCCCCATTACTCCATTACACTAGTACTTTACCCATGAGTCCCAATCGTCCCAAAACAATATGTACAAAGATATGACTCGACTTAGCAACCATGTAATCAATTAGATAATTAACTAAGGGTTTAAACAAATATTGTCACAATAATGCACTAAAAATGAGTGCACACAAGGTAGGTTAAGGCGATTTGGGTGTACATTTAAGTGGGGTGTAACAAATTCTTCCTTTAAGTAAAATGCTTAAAGGTCGAAACGAAAAGATAGGCTCTGAGGGGTGTACTAGGGTATCGTGTACCAAAAATGGGTACAACGCAAAGGGTGTGGGAGAATTACTTGACCAATGTAGCCAATGTAATTATAACAAAAACACAGGTGTAAAACAATGGGTTAATCCTAATGCCTCTTATCATGTAGTAAATCTAACTACACGAATGTAGTCTCACTTGTGGCCTCGGAATGGTCCTAACGCAAGTTCAAGAATCTAAGTGCTACCGGTACACACATCATAGCATAAATGCTTTTCCTACCAATTCTAGGGGCGAACCTCACATATTTGGGGTGGAAAATTTTTTAGTGGTACGGTTTTTGTGCTAGTCATATAACTCCTATCCATGCGACGCTCATTAAGATCAAAGTTTCACTCCTAAATGTTGTAAAAAATTTTAAATTTGGCACTAAAATTGCCCTAACAGGTATTTCTCTCAGTTTTATTACACATTTACTATTAAACAAACAAAAATCAAGCGTAAAAGCATTCTCTAATCGTACTTTACCCCCCCCCCCCCCCCTTACACTTAAGATGAACATTGTCCCCAATGTTCAAATAACAAATGTAAAAGTAAATAAGGTAAAAGAATGAAATCAAATACTCCCCTGATTCGTTCGGTGGATAATGTGGTAACATGGTTAGATCTTCTTCCAAAGGAATGTTGAAGCTCCATGACTAATGCATCGCCATAAGCTTGATCCAACAAACATTTCCTTGTCCAAAATAACCTGTTAAACCTGAGAAAACAAACACGAAAACCTGCATAACATCGGCGGGATAAACTCTATATAAGGATATAATGCTTGTGGAATGATAATTTTGCAGATTCCTGGAGATTATAAGTTAGAGATTTAATAAAAACTTTTTATGAAAACAAAACTTTCAAAAATTTTCAGAAAATTAAACCTGACGCCGTCAGAAATAATCTGACAGAATTCTCATGTTACGTTTCCGGAAAATTTCTGGAAAAACCTACACCTTACTTCCTGGAATTCCTGCAAAACATCATTATGACTCGATACAAGCATTTGACTCAAACAAATACTAATATGTATGTTAATTTATTATTATTATGATTCATGTTCATTTGTTCTAATAAACCGATTTAGATTTCCCTTACACTTAACTTTTGCAAAATACCTTTATATGTAGTTAAGACGAAGTTAAAAACAAAATAAAGCATTTTCACAATTTAGTTTTGAACATGAATTAATAATAATAAAATTAAACCATACACACGGAAACAAATAAAATCAAACAAACAAATAATTAAACACACAAAGCAAATAAAGCTTGGGTTGCCTCCCAAGAAGCGCTTTTCTTTATTAACGAGTCTTGTAGCTAGACTCAAAGTCACGTACATTACGTGATTCCATCATTCATAATGACGTATCCCTGATAGATATAATCCTTGTTATCAGGGTGATGGTGTCTCAATCGCTCGACATTCGCAGTCACTTCACCTCCTCCCTTGCTGGTCAAGCTTACTACCCCATCTTGGTGTAGACTTTTAATTGTGAATGGTCCATACCACCAGGGACTTGGTTCATCGGTAGGTGCTTTTGTTTCTGAATGCCTTAGGAGCACTGAGTCTCCCTTTGTAAATTCAATGGGGTTATTGGTCGTCTCATCAGTCTCAATATAATCGTTATTTCCGCCCTTACATTCTCTAATCTCATTTTCCTTGTAATTCTTAATCCTTGCCTCCCATGCACGGATTTTCTCTCGAACATTACCACGGATTATATTGGAGTTCGCCTCCATCTTCTTTTGTAGAGCAACATCTCGTATATGACGTGGGATCGTTGGGAAGTTTATTGTTTTCTTCCCCTTCTTCATTAGGATGGCACTATTTCCGTAATCGATTTGCGCCCTAGTGGTAGCGAGAAAGGGTGCCCCAAGGATTATTGGCATATTCATATCATTCCTTTCAATAATCATGAAGTCGACCGGATACAAGAATCCGGCAACATTGACCAACACATCTTCTGCAATTCCTAACGGGTACTCATAAGAGTGTTTTGCAAAGGAGAGTTTAGTACGGGTGATGGATGGCAATTTGTCGGTTAACTGGACATAAACGGATAAAGGCATCAAATTTACGTCGGAACCTTGGTCAGCTACCGCATCCAGATACTTGAGTTTTCCAATGCTGCATGGTATTTCGAAGACCCCGTAGAATTCCTGCTTTTCCACTAACTTTTGTCTTATGAGGCACTCATACAATTGCCCTCCGGGTAATGTGTCGGATTCATCATCCGTTCCATTCTCTTGGACTCCTTGTTGGGTAGATGAGTACGTCGATAATTTCTCACCCAATCGTTTATGGTCTCCTTATTTATATCGTGCTTCAAGTAATGCCTCACTTGCTGTGACTTTGGCGGTTCTACCAATTGGCGCTCCTTAGAGGGTGCCTCCTTGCCTTTGTCTGAATCGCAGTTGCAGGCATTAGTGTTTCCATCATTAAGTGGGACGAGATCAATTTTGTTAACTTCCATAGTTATGGATTTCCCTCTTCCATCATTTTCGCCCTCTTGGACGGCGGAGATAGCCTTGACAAATTTAGTGTTGGGAACTCCAACGTCATTCCTCACCAACACTTTTTCAGGGGCTTTTGCATTTGTGTATTCTTTCAAAAGGTTCATCATCTCCGCCATCTTCTCTTCCATTTCCTCCTTCTGTTTGTAGACGGCTTCCTCAAATTTTGCCAACCGTTCGGAGTGTTTTGACATGTATTCTCTCATTCGAGCTTCGAATGTTGGACTAAGTTCCTGAGGTGGTGAGTTGGGTTGAGCGTGCTTATGGAAGGGTTTAGTATTTTCCCTAAGGGGTGATTCGGACAATGGTATTTGCTTAATGCTTGAGACCGAGTTAATTGTTGCTTTTTGTGGACTTAAGGGTCTCTTTTGCTTTTCCATAAGATATGCAACCCTTTTCTCAAGTTCACTAACGCATTCCTCAGTGATTTGATTGGCTGTATAGGGCGATGAATATGTCTTGACCGCCGAGCGTACGTCGTGGGAAACTTGCCACAATTCATCATCGTCGGATGCAAGCTCCTCAATGATTTCCCATGATTCCTCGGCGCTTTTGTCGCGCAATCTGCCCCCGGCGGCTCGATCGATGGCACGCTTGGTGTGGTAATCAACATGGTCATAGAAGATTTGGATTTGAAGCCAGAGATTTATGCCATGATGAGGGACTTTTTGGAGTAAGTCCTTGAATCGAGTCCATGCCCCGTAGAGGGTTTCGCCTCGACGTTGTTCAAACATCAAGATATCCTTCCTTAGCTTGGTAGTTCTTCCCGGTGAAAAAAACTGAGCAAGGAAACGAGTGGTGAGATCATCCCAAGAGGTGATGGATCCTGCGGGTAGACGCTCTAGCCATTTACTAGCTTGGTCCCGCAGAGATAATTGAAAGAGACGCAGTCGGGTCGTCTCTCGAGTGGCAACATCAAGGTCTATGGAATCAACGATTTTGAGAAAGTCCTTGAGATGTTGGTTAGGATCTTCGGAACGAAGTCCATGGAATGCGCATCCGCTTTGCACCAACCGGATGGTGTCGGATCGCAAGGGAGTGACATTGGCTCCTTGAGTGAGCTCAATGGTGTTTTGATAGCCTTGGTGGCTAGGACGGGAGTAGTCTCCTAAGGTACGGGCTCTAGGAGGTGGTGGTGGTTGTTGTGGTGGTGGGATGTTGGGATCGAGGATATTACCATCTTCCATGATGTCGAATGGTAATGGTTACGAACAAAGAAACGAAGAAAAAAGATAGACTAAAGAAAACCTAGAAAAATAAAATAAAAATCTCACTAGAAAGGAATCTAGTGAGTAGACCTATAAAATAAAAATTCAACCTAAACAATAACTATTCCCCGGCAGCGGCGCCAAAAACTTGATGCGTGGTTTTGCGACCTTACAACAGGTTTTACCTCTCGAGGGATCTCAAGAGGCTTACAACCCCACCAGGCAGTGTACCTGACCGATGTAGTATAGTGTAGTGGTAAGTACGGGGGATTGATCGTTCTCCACAGGGAATAGTGTCGTTAGGATTGAAAAGCTACTCTAATTGGTCTAGGGGTGAGAGAAGATTCTTTTTATGTTTTTATATTTTATGAAAGCAAGTAAAATCTCGGGTTTGAAAGAGTGGGCGGAATTAGTTGCTAATCAACTAACCCAAATAACTACGAATGCAAATAAAATAAAATAACTAAAAATGAAAAGGTGGAGAAACTTATGTGGAGAGAAATGTGTTTACTTAGATTTCCTTACTCCCTAACTATCTTTTACCGGTTGATTAGTGTATATTAATCGCGCGGATGACGGGTGTATTCCTTAATACCAATCGTGGGGTGGCGTACGTACTTCCCCAACTCTACAAGCTCCTACTTCACTCCTATGTCGAGCCGGCTAGGAAGCTCCTAACATGGGATCACTAGAATTCGCTCGTGCATTAAATACAACCATAAAAACCTTAGTACGCATTGGTTCATGTTTCTTAAGACGTTCAAGCAAGTTACCGAATAGGAGGTTAGCCAGTTTTCTTAAGCCTAACATAGATAAACAATCATCCAATACAACTAACAACACACTAATAATCAATAATCAATAGTTAGGTTTCATTAGATCTAAGCAAACACAAAGAAAACCTAGCCTAGCATGTTAAACAAAAGACAAGAACAAGATAGAATCAAACAACACATAGACATATTGAATGATTAATTGATAACTTATCTTCAATGTAACATGGAAGATCTCAAGGCAAAAAGCCTTGAGAAAGCTGCTAAAATCGTCTTAGGGTTTCCTCCCAAAAGGTTACACACTAAGTTCCACACTAATGACAAAAAATTGCAAAACTATATATAGAGTTTAAGGGCTGACGGCGTCACGTTGTAGATTCTGACGCCGTCACCTCGCCGCTTTTAGGGTTCCCGGATGGCCTTCCTGACGCCGTCCCTCTTTAGACCTCCAAAATTCGTTCTGGCTTATCAAAGCTTGACGCCGTCAGATTAAGGCTTGACGCCGTCCCTCTTTAGCTTAAGCCGTGACGACCTTGATCGCATTAAAGGGTGACGCCGTCAGAATTTTCATGCAAATTTCTCTGGCTTATCATGAGTAATTTTCACATCCACCACTTTTGCCAAGCCATGACGCCGTCTGGACCAATTCCTGACGCCGTCAAAGGTAATTTTCAGCCGATTTTGAGACTTTGTCGTTTTCTTCACTTTTATGCTCCAAAAACGTCCAAAATGCTTCCTTTTCCAGATTTCTTCTCCAAAGTACCTAAAATGACAAAAGGAACGATTTAGGGCGATATTTGATCAAATAAATACGATTTAGGGCTTAAATGACCCCCTAAAAGCGGTACACCTTTCGCTTCATCAACCACTTCAGGTTTAGATATAACCTGTTCTACTTCATCATCATCACTATCAGTTGTACAATCTTCAACAACTATAGCATCTTCTTTCTTAGCAAAGGACACCTTGTCCTGATAATGTAAAGTTTTATCTAAGCTTTTACTTATCTTTGCTACCTTAAGACTCTTACTAGTCTTAGAACCATATTCCATGATTGGTTCTTGAAACTCAGCTAAACCTGTATGTGCTAGGTCAACACCTGGAGGTGAAGGAACACCTCTATATGGTGGGGGAACAGTTTTGTAACCTATACCTGAATTAGCTTTATCAATTACCTGAGCTTCCCAAATCTTATTCATTCCTTCTGAGGCATGTGCTAGAGTATCTATAGTTACCTTAACATTTTCTTTTTCAGTTTTGACTTCAGATAACTGTCTACTTTGATCATTGAGTAGTTCATCTCTAAATGCTATTTCTCTTTTTAAAGCATTTAAATCATCAGTAAAAGTAGATTCATTCTTTTTATAATGTAGAATATGTTTTTCTAGAACTTCTACACACCTCTTATGATTAGCTAAATTATGAAGGGCATCAATTAATTCTTCTCTAAAAGCATCAAATCTTTTTTTAATGTCTTCATAATTTTTAAGATTAGGACATGAATTAGTACAAGTAGGAATGGTATCTACCTCTGAGTCAGAAGAAACCATTAGAGCAATCTCATCGACAACAAGAGCAGCATTTGGTGGTGCATCCTCTTCAGTAGCCATAGAGCTCCAATCATATCCAATACCATCAATAGCCAGCATAGCCTTTGGCTCTTCCACCAGTACTTCCTTATTCCTTTCTTGTTTATACCAAGTGTTCCTATTATCCTGCTTCCTTGGGCTTCTACATTCTTTAGCAAAGTGTCCCAACCTATGACAGTTAAAACATTCTACTTTCTTCTTATCAAACCCAGCAGTATCATTACCATTTATGGTAATTTGCTTTCCAGTTTTCTGCCAAAACTTCTTAGCCCTCATGCTAAGTAAAGCAACTTGCCACTTAATATCCATCTCTTCCAAATCATCACCATCTACCTGCTCAAGGTCTTCATGATTTAAAAAAGAACCACTAGCTTGACTGGTTATAAAGGCATAAAATGTTGGATCACCAAGTCCAGCAATATCCTTTTGTACACTAGTAGAAGGACCACCATAAGTAACATTAGAAACACTTTCAACTTCATCTACCTCCTCTGTATGACTAACACTAGGAACTGATAAGAGTGCAGCATTCCCAGAACTAGTCCTATAATTTCCACCTCTCTTTAGACTTTGTTCAACAATTTTAAAGTTGTTGTACAAATCATTAAGCTTCATAGTTTCAATTTCTGGTTTGTTCATCCAGACAATAACATGAGTATGAAAATCACCAGGTAGACTTTTCAAGAACTTCATGTTGAGATCTTCCTTCTCAGTCTCAACACCCAACACAGCTAACTGACTAACAAGCTTGTGTAGTCTTGAAAATAGCTTATCAAGAGACTCATTACCAAAAGCAGTAAAGTTTTCAAATTGGTGCTTTAGTAAAGTCTTCTGTGTCTTTTTGGTAGTTTCATTACCACCAAAACATGCACAAATCTCTTCAAAAAGAGTTTTTGCATCAAGATATTTGTTAAAAGATAGCATTTGCTCACCAGGAATGGTCATAAGCAACAGGTTTCGTGCTTTCTGATCATTTCTCTTTTGTATATTTTCATCATTGGAGACTGGTCCAGTATTTCTTTTTCTTACTGTCTTCCCTTCAACAAGAACATCTGAGTAGCCTAAAGTGAAGGAATCACCATACTGAATTATGTCCCAAAGAGCATAATCTTGAACCATGAAATATTGCTCAACTCTCATCCTCCATAACTCAAACTCATTGGGTTTGATCATGGGCAACTTTGCAGCAACATTTGTTTGAACATCTTGTACATCCATTTCTTGTTTCTTCTAAAAACAACAATATCAACCTCTATCTCTGATACCACTTGCTAGGATCCTAGACACACGATTAAGGTGGTTAAACCTTCTAACTTTGTGTGTATGATATGTTGTGTTAAAATGATTAAGTGCGCTGAATTCACTCAACCAAACTTAGAAGGTTGTGTATGTTATGGAAATGGAATTGTTATGTTTGTTAGTTAGCAATGAACACATAAAGATTATCACCAAACGATTCAATATTATTAAAGATAATAATACGAGTGACCTTGAAATATCACTAGGGTTACAACCTTGAATCTTATGTTTCTATTACTTGTGACATATTTGTGTTTGTTCTAACAGTTATGCATGTTCTAACGTATGCATGGACTAACTCTTAACACTTCTATATTTTTCACACACAATATCACTAGTCTAAGATCTCTTTTATAGTCAAAAGATCTTTACAAATTGCTTAAAGTCTTGACCGACTTACTTGGTTAACTTATCCTATTGAGTGTCAGTACATCAGATACAACATGTATCTATGTATACAACTTGTTAACTAAGCACATGGAGTAAGATATTATCTACCGTATATTGTTGACCAAAATACAATAAATATCTTTTCAATCTTATCCTTCCATCAGCAGAGTTGTTCACTATCAGTAGGAACAATCTATCGCTATCAGCAGAATCCATCAGCAGAATCCATCAGCAGATTTGTTAAGCCTATCAGCAGAGTGAAATGCTCTATCAGCAGAATCAACATCATCAGCAGAAACCGTTTTGCACTAGCAACAGAATTACACTTAGAGTATTTCTTGGATTAGAACCCGATATTAAATATCTTGAATATTTAATTCCCAACAGAAAGATTCTGAAAGATATTCTGTCAGGCTCTGGCGGAACCAAAACCCATAAGGGACGGACCCCTGGATTTGGATCCGCCAAATCCGTGGGTTGTTTGAGCAGTTTGCCTATAAATAGCAAGCTGCTCATTCATGTTCACTCATCACTCATAAGCATAAACATTAGCATACATTCTTTCATTACTAACTCATTCATATTTCATTCTTAGTGATCTTTCTTTTGTAGCAAAGAGATCAAAACATCACAAGCTTCAACATTCCGTTGCAAGACTTGTTAGAGTAGTTACTGTGTGATTTAGTTGTACTTTACACATCATTGTTATACCAAACATTCAGTAGTGATCGGTTAGTATTTTAGTCCTTAAAATACATAGAGTGTCGGGAGTGGTTGTGCCCTTGTAAAAGAACTTGGTATCTAGCTTTGTACCGGAAAAAGTGTAAGCGATGTTAGGTTGGTTCTACCTCGAACTAGAACTCGGTATTTAGCTTTGTACCAGAAAAAGTGTAAGCGACGTGTATAAAGTTTTTCTCCGCCGAGAAGGGAGCTTGTTTCTTAGTGAAGAAAAACTCTCGAGTTAGAGGCTCGAGGAGTGGAGTAGGGCAAGGAAGAGAGTCCTTGTAGACCGAATCACTATAAACATCCGTGTTGTGGTTTGATTGTTTATTTCCTTACTTGCTTTATTTATATTGTTTGATTATTTTCATTAAGTTGAAATCACGTTAAGTATTCAAAGCGAATTAATTTTAAAAACGGTAAAAACTATTCAACCCCCTTTCTAGTTTTCCACAAGTTGGAATCTAAAATTTAAACTTCGAGAACTTTGCGTACAATTCTTCTTTCTTTAATAGCTCTAAGATTAGCCTTAGGTGTTCCTCGTGTTCCTTCTCACTCTAAGAGTACATTAGAATGTCGTCGATAAAGACGATCATTAATTTGTCCAGATACGGCTTGCACACTCGATTCATGAGATCCATGAATACTGCCGGTGCGTTGGTTAAGCCAAATGGCATAACCTGGGACTCGTAGTGACCGTAAAGAGTACAGAATGCCGTTTTCAGGATATCTTCTTCCCGAACGCTAGTTTGATGGTATCCGGATCTCAGATCGATTTTGGAGTAAATACACGAACCCTGAAGTTGATCGAATAGATCATCGATTCTCGAGAGTGGGTAACGGTTTTTAAGGTTATTTTGTTTAGTTCACGGTAATCGATGCACATTCTGAAAGATCCATATTTCTTTTTGACAAAGAGAACTGAAGCTCCCCAAGGAGAAGAACTCGGTCTGATGAATCCTTTCTCCGAGAGTTTCGATAATTGATTCGACAGTTCTTGCAGTTCAGTCGGAGCTAACCGATAAGGTGCTCGTGCCACGGGTGCGGCGCCAGGTATTAAGTCGATTCGAAATTCGACTTGTCGGTTTGGCGCGAGTCCAGGTAAGTCTTCGGGGAAGACTTCTGGAAAATCTCTTACGATTTGAACATCCTCCAAATGTTTTTCCTCCGGCTCCTTTTCTTCCCTTTCAGAGACTTGTGCTAGAAAGAGAAGACATCCTTTCTCAAGGCATTTCTGAGCCTTAGTGCAAGAGATAATGTTTAGTCTCGAGGCGTTTCTTCGACCTCTTCTGTCATCTTCGACGTTTAGAACCTCGTTCCCATAAGGTAGTTGAACGATTTTCTCGTCGCAAAGAATGGTGGCATGATATTTCGATAACCAGTCCATACCGATAATGACGTCAAAACTACCCAATTCTACCGGCATAAGATCGATGTTGAATGGGTGGTTTAACAGATTTAAAGTACAACCTCTTACGATAGTGTCTACCATTTCTACGTTCCCATTAGCTAACTCCACATTGTATACGTTACCTAAGGTGGTCGGGGCGATACCAAGTAGTGTACTAAATGCAGTTGAAACAAAACTCCTATCTGCCCCCGTATAAAACAATATGGATGCGTAGCGGTTATTTAAAAGGAACGTACCCATCACGACATTCGGGTCATCTTGGGCTTCCACCTTACCCACTGCATAGACCCTTCCGTGGGCTCCTCCATCGTTGCCACGATTTCCCTGTTGTACAGCAGCTACCTGATTTCCTCCAGCAACTTGGTTCCTTGGCTCACGGCACTCATTTTTATAGTGCCCCTTTTTCCCGCACCCAAAACAAGTCACATTGGCTTTCGGGTTTTGTTCATGTGCTGTCGGTGCCGTTGCGAGATTTCTTGACCTACAGTCTCTGGCCATATGCCCAACCTTCTGACAGTCACGGCTTTTCACTGTGCACAGTCCGCTGTGGTGTAGTTTACAGCGATTGCACAACGGGTGCTTCCTGGCATAACCCTTCCTCTCAGCAAGTCTAGCTGCATACCCTTTCCTCTCTGTTGGCCCCGCAGCATAGACCTTATCAACATTTTGCTTCTTGTTTGGGTGATGGTTGTTACCATTGTTGCGGGAATGATCATCCCATTTACGCTTGTTGGTCACAACCGTTTCAGCTGAGTCCTCGACTACCTGATCCATTAACTTGTTGGCTACTTCCATGGTTTCATGGAGGTCAGCAGCCTTGTAAGTTGTAACATTACCCTTGATAGATGGGGGTAATCCACCAATGTATCTTTCCAGTAGGCGGGTCTCTGTTTGGACCATATCGGGGCATAGCAAAGCAAGCTCCTGAAAACGTTGATTATACACAGCCATATTGGTACCTTGTACCTTGAGGTTCCAAAATTCAACCTCCAACTTCTTCACCTCATTGCAAGGGCAATATTTCTTAAGAACCATCTGTTTGAAGCTTTCCCATGACATTGCATAAGCAGTGTCATAGCCAGCTGATTTCAAGTAATTGTTCCACCAGGTTAAAGCAGCATCCAGAAAATTAAACGATGAAAACTTAACCCTGTCATCTTCCAAAAAACCACAAATTCGGAATACCGTTTCCAATCTTTTGATCCATCGAACCAGAACAACTGCCCCCTCAGTCCTCCAAAACCTCCAGTCATTACCTTTCGGAAGTCTTGATAAGTACAACCACGAGTGTTGTTGTTTGTGGGCCTCGAATTCCCAACATCAGTCGTCGAGTTGTTTGCAGCAGCCAATGCTGCTGCCACCTGATGCGTGGTTTTGCGACCTTACAACAGGTTTTACCTCTCGAGGGATCTCAAGAGGCTTACAACCCCACCAGGCAGTGTACCTGACCGATGTAGTATAGTGTAGTGGTAAGTACGGGGGATTGATCGTTCTCCACAGGGAATAGTGTCGTTAGGATTGAAAAAACTATTCTAATAGGTCTAAGGGTGAGGGAAGATTCTTTTTGTATTTTTTATATTTTTATGAAAGCAAGTAAAAATCTCGGGTTTGAAGGAGTGGGCGAAATTAGTTGCTAGCCAACTAACCCAAATAACTACGAATGCAAATAAAATAAAATAATGAAAATGAAAAGGTTGTGAAACTTATGTGGAGAGAAATGTGTTTACTTAGATTTCCTTACTCCCTAACTATCTTTTACCGGTTGATTAGTGTGCATTAATTGCGTGGATGACGGGTGTATTCCTTAATACCAATCGTGGGGTGGCGTACGTACTTCCCCAACTCTACAAGCTCCTACTTCACTCCTATGTCGAGCCGGATAGGAAGCTCCTAACATGGGATCACTAGAATTCGCTCGTGCATTAAATACAACCATAAAAACCTTAGTACGCATTGGTTCATGTTTCTTAAGACGTTCAAGCAAGTTACCGAATAGGAGGTTAGCCAGTTTTCTTAAGCCTAACATAGATAAACAATCATCCAATACAACTAATAACACACTAATAACCAATAATCAATAGCTAGGTTTCATTAGATCTAAGCAAACACAAGATAAATCTAGCCTAGCATGTTAATCAAAAGACAAGAACGAGACATAATCAAACAACACATAGACATATTGAATGATTAAACGATTACTTATCTTCAATTAAACATGGGAGATCCAAGGGTATGAAAACCCTTAAAAATGGCAGAAATTCGTCTTAGGGTTTCTCCTCACAAAGTTGCACACTAATGACAAAAAATTGCAAAACTATATATAGAGTTTAAGGGCTGACGGCGTCACGTTATAGGACTTGACGCCGTCACCTCGCCGTGTCTAGGGTTCCCGGATGGCCTTCCTGACGCCGTCCCTCTTTAGTGCTCCAAAATCCGCTCTGGCCTATCAAGGGGTGACGCCGTCAGAATTGAGCTTGACGCCGTCCCTCTTTAAGTTAAACCGTGATGGCCTTGATCACTTCAAAGCGTGACGCCGTCAGATTTTTCATGCAAATTTCTCTGGCTTATCATGAGTAATTTTCATATCCACCACTTTTGCCAAGCCATGACGCCGTCTGGACCAATCCCTGACGCCGTCAAAGGTACTTTTCAGCATAATTTTGAGACTTTGTCGTTTTCTTCACTTTTATGCTCCAAAAACGTCCAAAATGCTTCCTTTTCCAGATTTCTTCTCAAAAGTACCTAAAATGATAAAAGGAACGATTTAGGGCGATATTTGATCAAATAAATACGATTTAGGGCTTAAATGACCCCCTAAAAGCGGTACACTTTTCGCTTCATCAAATACCTTTACACTTGAGATTTGCTTGTCCTCAAGCAAATGCGCTTTTATTCTAATCAAAATACAAGTTAGGGGTCATTTAATACTAATATAAAAGTAATTACAACAATTAGTCGTTCCACTTTAATCATAATAAGCACGGAGATTACAAACTAGCACCTCACAAGTAGTGTTTAGATACTCACATCTCTCAGGTGTCATCAAAATAAATCTCATAAATGAAAACGGATAATATCTCTCACTACCTGTCATAGCAAATAGATTACCATAGGCTTGGGAAAGGATCAAAAACCTCCTCCACTAGGCGTAAGCACCTAAGATAAACTATCAAAGAGGGCTTTTAAATGGGTTATAACGTTAGGTGTAGGGATATGATAAACACGGTTTTGTTGGATAAGGGATATTTTACTGGTGGCGAGTTAAAGATCTTGATTAATTACATGTACTATACAATGTTGCTAAGCCAAGACTCGAATCAATCTTAAGCTAATAAACAAAATAACAAAACAAAAAATAAACATAAAATGAAACGGGATGGTAGTCCGTATGTTTTTTCTACTTTTCTTTTTCTCATTTTTTTTTTTTTTTTTTTTTTTTTTTTTTTTTTTGCATACACTTTTGCCCTACCATCCAAAATAATACATCATAGGGGCGTTGCATTCCCCTTACACTTGAACTTTTACATAACTTTACAAATAACTATTCTAATGACTCGAATTAAGATAATCGAAACACTTGGAGTACTTTTAAAATATTTAGCACATATGGGGGTAATAAATTATGTTCTTCCCCATTACTCCATTACACTAGTACTTTACCCATGAGTCCCAATCGTCCCAAAACAATATGTACAAGGATATGACTCGACTTAGCAACCATGTAATCAATTAGATAATTAACTTGGGTTTAAACAAATGTTGTCACAATAATGCACTAAAGATGAGTGCATACAAGGTAGGCTAAGGCGATTTGGGTGTACATTTGAGTGGGGTGTAAACAAATTCTTCCTTTAAGTAAAATGCTTAAAGTTAGAAACGAAAAGATAGGCTCTGAGGGGTGTACTAGGGGTATCGTGTACTAAAAATGAGTACAACGCAAAGGGTGTGGGAGAATTACTTGACCAATGTAGCCAACGTAATAATAACAAAAACACAGGTGTGAAACAATGGGTTAATCCTAATGCCTCTTATCATGTAGTAAATCTAACTACACGAATGTAGTCTCACTTGTGGCCTCGGAATGGTCCTAACGCAAGTTCTAGAATCTAAGTGCTACCGGTACACACATCATAGCATAAATGCTTTTCCTACCAATTCTAGGGGCGAACCTCACATATTTGGGGGTGGAAAATTTTTTAGTGGTACGGTTTTTGTGCTAGTCATATAACTCCTATCCGTGAGACGCTCATTAAGATCAAAGTTTCACTCCTAAATGTTGTAAAAAATTTTAAATTTGGCACTAAAATTGCCCTAACAGGTATTTCTCTCAGTTTTATTACACATCTACCATCAAACAAACAAAAATCAAGTGCAATTGTATTCTCTAAAGTATCGTACTTTTACCCCCCCTTACACTTAAGATGAACATTGTCCCCAATGTTCAAATAACAAGATATAAAAGTAATAAGGTAAAAGAATGAAATCAAATACTCCCCTGATTCGTTCGGTGGATAAAGAAGTAACATGGTTAGATCTTCTTCCAAGAGAAAGTAGAAGCTCCAAGACTAATGCATCGCCATAAGCTTGATTCTACAAACATTTCCTTGTCCAAAATAACCTGTTAAACCTGAGAAAACAAACACGAAAACCTGCATAACATCGGCGGGATAAATTCTATATATAAGGATATAATGCTTGTGGAATGATTATTTTGCAGATTCCTGGAGATTATAAGTTAGAGATTTAATAAAAACTTTTTATGAAAACAAAACTTTCAAAATTTTCAGAAAATTAAAACCTGACGCCGTCAGGTTGTAAATCCTGACACCGTCAGAAATAACCTGACAGAATTCTCATGTTACGTTTCCGGAAAATTTTTTGAAAAACCTATACCTTACTTCCTGGAATTCCTGCAAAATATCATTATGACTCGATACAAGCATTTGACTCAAACAAATACTAATATGTATGTTAATTTAATATTATTATGATTCATGTTCATTTGTTCTAATAAACCGATTTGGATTTCCCTTACACTTAACTTTTGCAAAATACCTTTATATGTAGTTAAGACGAAGTTAAAAACAAAATAAAGCATTTTCACAAATTAGTTTTGAACATGAATCAATAATAATAAAATTTAATCATACATACGGAAACAAATAAAATCAAACAAACAATTAAATAAACACACAAAACAAATAAAGCTTGGGTTGCCTCCCAAGAAGCGCTTTTCTTTATTAACGAGTCTTGTAGCTAGACTCAAAGTCACTCTACCCTATGTAAGTGAGTTCGTCATCGAGGACGTCTTTAGGGTTAAGCTTGGATTGAAGTTTCCTATTGGTCCGCTTAGTACAATACGTCTTTTCAAACTTCTCTCCATCCGGGTCATACAATGTCATCTTAATATGCCACGACCCATCTCCATCTTTGGGTGGTTTGTCCCAATCCCACTTATGATCATCGTCCTCACGAGTCCACTTATTCATTCCTAGGTTAATTGGCAAAACTCCTAGGAAATCAATCATCTTCCTAAAAACTAGAGGGTCTTCAAATGGATCCAATTCGGTATCCCTAGCTAAGAGTTGCTCTACCGTATGTGTTCGGTTCACAAAGTCCTCTTTTAGGTAAAATGGGCGTTGGGGTCCTATGAAGTCTCTATCGATCCAAGGTCCATATCTAGATGGTCTCCTATTTAATTCTAACCAATGGGGTGTTGGTTCCTCACTAGTATCATAGGCGTGCTTCTTCACATCATAGACTGACCAAGTATCACCTTCTCCTACCGCTATCTTAGATTCCTTACAATCAATCATAGCACTAGCGGTCGCCAAAAATCCTCTACCTATTAACAAGGGGCACGTAGGGTCGCTAACCATATCAAGGACGTGGAAATCGGCTAAAATGGTTAGTTTTCCTATGTGTACTAACACGTCCTTGACTACTCCAACCGGGTAAGCAACACTCCCATCCGCTAAGCCTATTATCACCTCGGTTTCTTCAAGTTTCCCTAGTTTTAGAGAGGTGTAGTGAGGTAACGAAAGTAGGTTAAGGCTTGATCCAAGATCGGCTAATGTGTCATAAGCCTCCGAATTACCGATCTTGCAAGGTAGAACAAATAAGCCCGGATCATATAACTTCTTAGGTAGCTTGTTTTGAACAAAGGCGGTCCCTTTTTCGCCTAATTTAAGCTTCTTCTCATCCAACACATCAATAACCGGACTTTCAAGGTGGAGCTCCTTGAATTCATTGTCAAGGTTTTGAGTGGGAGGTGTTTCAACTACGTTGTTGACCAATTTGGATATCATAACTTCTTGGTCATTTTGAACGACTTGGGTTTGTTTGAAACACGAGCTCATGAAATTGACCGAATAATATTGTGGACAAGAACTAGGAGACGAAACCGATGAAATGGCATTGACGTTTAGTTTCGGGTTCTTGACCGTGTTGCTAGGGAGTGCTCCCATTTCTCGGTCATTGAGGGCTTTCAACAAAGTGTCAATCTTATTGGTCATCTCGCTTTGTTTTTGTTTGAAATCGGCTTCAAACTTGGCTAAACGAGCTTCTTGAGATGCCATAAACTGGGACATCAATCCTTCAAGATTATTGGTACTACCATAATTGTAGGAAGGATTGTTATTGAAAGTACGGTTCGAGTTGGAACCGCTTGATTGGAAACGATTAGGTGGGTTGGAAGAATTGGTTTGTTGTGCGTTTTGGTTTTGTTTCCACCTAAGGTTTGGGTGATTTTTCCATGAGGGGTTATATGAATCACCGTAGGGGTTTGGCTCGGGTTTGAAAGTGTACCACTTGTCTCCCGCTCCGTCGGTACGCGAGGATGCGTAGTCCGCAAAAGCTTGTTCGGGGAGTTCCATGCAATCACGAGTGTCGTGGGGACCACTACATAATTCACATGAAGAAGTGATTTTGTTCACTTGGCTTGAAGGTTTAGGAGCCTCGTAGGATTTCATCAGAAACTTGACTTGGTCTTCAAGTTCTATGATCCTACGGTCGGAAGTGCTTGAATTGTTCAAAGGCAAAGATATTGCCTTGACCGTTTTATTCAAATCACGGGGATCATTCCATCTTTCGTTGTCATAAAGAGCAAGATCCTCTAGGAGAGCCCATGATTGTTCCACACTTAGATCACGTAGCTTACCACCGGCCGCTTGGTCAATGGTTTACCTCGTGGAGAGATTGATATGGTCATAGAAGATTTGGACTTGGAGCCAAAGTTCTAAGCCATGGTGAGGGACTTTTTGGAGTAAGTCCTTGAATCGAGTCCATGCCTCGTAGAGGGTTTCACCTTGACGTTGTTGGAACATCAAGATATCATTCCTTAGCTTGGTAGTTCTTCCCGGTGGGAAAAACTGAGCAAGGAAACGAGTGGTGAGATCATCCCAAGAGGTGATGGATCCTGCGGGTAGACGCTCTAGCCATTGACTAGCTTGGTCTCGCAGAGAGAATTGAAAGAGACGCAGTCGGGTCGTCTCTCGAGTGGCAACATCAAGGTCTATGGAATCAACAATTTTGAGAAAGTCCTTGAGATGTTGATTAGGATCTTCGGAACGAAGTCCATGGAATGCGCATCCGCTTTGCACCAACCGGATGGTGTCGGATCGCAAGGGTGTGACATTGGCTCATTGGTTGAGCTCAATGGTGTTTCGATAGCCATGGTGGCTAGGACGGGAGTAGTCTCCTAAGGTACGGGCTCTAGGAGGTTGTGGTGGTTGTTGTGGTGGTGGGTTGTTGGGATTAAGGATATTACCATCTTCCATGATGTCGAATGGTAATGGTTACGAACAAAGAAACGAAGAAAAAAGATAGACTAAAGAAAACCTAGAAAAATAAAATAAAAATCTCACTAGAAAGGAATCTAGTGAGTAGACCTATAAAATAAAAAAATTCAACCTAAACAATAACTATTCCCCGGCAGCGGCGCCAAAAACTTGATGCGTGGTTTTGCGACCTTACAACAGGTTTTACCTCTCGAGGGATCTCAAGAGGCTTACAACCCCACCAGGCAGTGTACCTGACCGATGTAGTATAGTGTAGTGGTAAGTACGGGGGATTGATCGTTCTCCACAGGGAATAGTGTCGTTAGGATTGAAAAAACTATTCTAATAGGTCTAAGGGTGAGGGAAGATTCTTTTTGTATTTTTTATATTTTTATGAAAGCAAGTAAAAATCTCGGGTTTGAAGGAGTGGGCGGAATTAGTTGCTAGCCAACTAACCCAAATAACTACGAATGCAAATAAAATAAAATAATGAAAATGAAAAGGTTGTGAAACTTATGTGGAGAGAAATGTGTTTACTTAGATTTCCTTAATCCCTAACTATCTTTTACCGGTTGATTAGTGTGCATTAATTGCGTGGATGACGGGTGTATTCCTTAATACCAATCGTGGGGTGGCGTACGTACTTCCCCAACTCTACAAGCTCCTACTTCACTCCTATGTCGAGCCGGCTAGGAAGCTCCTAACATGGGATCACTAGAATTCGCTCGTGCATTAAATACAACCATAAAAACCTTAGTACGCATTGGTTCATGTTTCTCAAGACGTTCAAGCAAGTTACCGAATAGGAGGTTAGCCAGTTTTCTTAAGCCTAACATAGATAAACAATCATCCAATACAACTAATAACACACTAATAACCAATAATCAATAGCTAGGTTTCATTAGATCTAAGCAAACACAAGATAAATCTAGCCTAGCATGTTAATCAAAAGACAAGAACGAGACATAATCAAACAACACATAGACATATTGAATGATTAAACGATTACTTATCTTTAATTAAACATGGGAGATCCAAGGGTATGAAAACCCTTAAAAATGGCAGAAATTCGTCTTAGGGTGTCTCCTCACAAAGTTGCACACTAATGACAAAAAATTGAAAAACTATATATAGAGTTTAAGGGCTGACGGCGTCACGTTATAGGACTTGACGCCGTCACCTCGCCGTGTCTAGGGTTCCCGGATGGCCTTCCTGACGCCGTCCCTCTTTAATGCTCCAAAATCCGCTCTGGCCTATCAAGGGGTGACGCCGTCAGAATTGAGCTTGACGCCGTCCCTCTTTAAGTTAAACCGTGATGGCCTTGATCACTTCAAAGGGTGACGCCGTCAGATTTTTCATACAAAATTCTCTGGCTTATCATGAGTAATTTTCATATCCACCACTTTTGCCAAGCCATGATGCCGTCTGGACCAATCCCTGACGCCGTCAAAGGTACTTTTCAGCATAATTTTGAGACTTTGTCGTTTTCTTCACTTTTATGCTCCAAAAACGTCCAAAATGCTTCCTTTTCCAGATTTCTTCTCAAAAGTACCTAAAATGATAAAAGGAACGATTTAGGGCGATATTTGATCAAATAAATACGATTTAGGGCTTAAATGACCCCCTAAAAGCGGTACACTTTTCGCTTCATCACCACCCGTTCTTCTACCAGTTGATCGAGCATGGCTCAGTTCACAGGTAGAGCCGCTGCAGTAGCCCTAGCTGGGCCTGGGTTAGTTGGTTGTGCACGAGCGGTTCTGTTTGTTCTTTTCGGAGGCATTTTGTTGTATCAGAAAGATAGAGACAATTGAGATTTTGAGAGTTTGCTATCGCACAAGTGTATAATCATAGGTAAAGTATATGAGTAAGATAAAGAAGATGGCACAATGGAGTAATCAATCAAGCCTGTCATAGATTAGGATAGATTCGTGTTCACAAAAATTTCAAGCTCAAATACACAAGAAAATAGTACAAGTTTCGAATATAGACAAAGAACTACAACTGTCACTAACTGAAGACTACTCAGTTTAGTGGGAATACATCATAACTTCTATAAGAAACTAAGGCTGGTCTCTGGTCCTGTCCAGGTGCCAAAATCTGAAAGCAAACTCCCCAAGCTGTGCCTCAATCTCAACAAGACGAGTTCTCAATTCTAGGTTCTCCCTGCGGTGAGGTCTATTAGCCCTCAACAATGCTGCAACCTGGGCCTCGAGGATTAACATCCTCCCATGCATCACCTGGGCTGCCTCTTGGGCTACAACCTGCGTCTGCTCGAGTCTATCTGATCGGTCACCCAAGTTAAGGATATCTCGACTGTTGGAGTGTGTCCTAGCATAAAATCTGCTGAAGTCATCATCATACTGATCAAATCGAGCCGGCTGTAACTCGTCAAGTAGGTCAGAGTGGAAACCTAGTATGTCAATCTGTAAATCTAGCTGGGTCTGAATCTGTGAGATAGCATCGGTCTCTGTGGCAGCTGGCGATGCTACTGGAAGTGGGGACTCTGGAGGTAGAAAAGAATGTGAGGAATGCACATGATCTGGGCTGATCCTACGTGGTAGCTCTGCACCGTCATCTGTCTCATCCTGAGCTCTCCTCGAGCCCTCTCCAGTCTCACAAGTACTAGGTATATCCTCAAGTATTATGCTAATTCAGGGCACAACTGTCCTCTGCTCTATACCCGAATCCAAATCAGCATCAATCCCTATACCCTCAGCAGGAGTACTCTCAGCTAATGTCTGTCCAGCAACCACCTGCTCAGTCTGCTCAACTTTCCTCTCTAGCATCTCTGTTGAGTAAGAGTCAGTGGCCCTTCTGAGCCTCTGGCGTGGAGGTGAGTGTGTAGGTGAACGCGGTGATATGATGGGTGGTGGTGATGCTGGGGTAGCAGGAGTGCCCATGTAGGTGCATAGGGACCTATAATGGGATGGGGGTAACAGAAGAGTGTGAGCGAAGCTTTGGGTTCCCTCCGTAGTGTGAGATGATGGTCTAGTGGATGGGCGTATGATTATACGTGTAGTACGGCAAGGAATAGTAGGAGTAACTTAAGTTTTTGGTGTAGTATGAACATATGGGGTGGTAGTATCAGTAGTAGGGGTAAGCTAGATGGGAGCATGATAGGTAGTAGATCTAGGCAGTGCTGAGGTGAGTATAGGCTCAGTGAGATCGGGGTCTAGTGCATTGAAAGCCTGTAGCACCTGCATATATGGGTCATCTGAGTCTGGCGAGATCGGAGGAATATGATGTGAAGACATAGTCTGTGACAAAAATGGTATATATGTGTAAGTATATCAAAAACACTCGTAATAAATAGTGTAAGTTACGTATGTATAAGTATACATATAATACTTATAGTACATGTAGTTGAGCAAAAAAAATCAACAGATAGTAACAAGCAGTTAAGGCAAGTAATCAGCAAATAAATAGTAAGCAAGGCAGGTAGGCAAGTGGCGGTCATAGGGACTTGTTTTCGTAAAAAGTGATTATAGTTTAGGATTTATATGGCATTGCGGAAGCATTCGGGTCATGGGGTGCTACTAAATTGATAATCACAACACAAGGTAACAAAGAACGGATTACATACTCCGTTTTAATTCATTCAATCAAGAACATATTGTTTACAACATAGTTTGAGTTAATAAAGTGAGGCCCACAAATTTAGTTGTCCCAGTAAAAAACAAGTCATAGTTTAAAACGCCACAGTACTTCAGACAGTAGTCTATGACCCTTGCCCTGCCACCACCTTGTCATAATCAGTCAGCTTAAACACCTGAGAAAAACATGCTAAAAGTCAGCAAAAAGCTGGTGAGTTCATAGGTTTATCAATAAGCAGTAAAATCAGCAGTTGGACCATGAGTTTGGCATATGAACATTACAACCCATGTAATGCCATATAAAAATACAGTCTATTACGTTAGCACTAAGTTCATGCAACCGAAGCTATAACAGTGTGCATGCTCTAGAAGCATGTTAAATATTAAGGCCCGGCAAGTGTTTATCCCAGACACTTGTGGTTTCGACATGGTATACGTTCGTTTGCCTATCCGGTCAACCCGAACGGGGACGTTACTCCCAATAGATCTATTTATAACATTCGCGCTTCCCAGCAAGAATTGACGGTTCATGAGTTAGGCATAGTGGGACATAACAGGGCTTAGGCTAATCCACAAAACAGCATAGACAATAGTTTGGTCCATAAAATAGTTTTGCATGTTTTCACCCCAATAGTAAAACAAGTTTAAATAGTGTGGGGCTATAAACTCACCTTGGTAAATAGTAGTCAGATCACAATAGTTCAGACAGTGTTCGGCACCAACACGCGACCTAGATTAGTAAGGTTTGTTTTAGTTCACAGTCCAAATTTAAGAACTTCAGAAGTTTTAAAAGAGTTTATGTTATTGTTGCTGGTGTGGCAGCATTTAAGTTTGGAACAATGTTCTAACATTTGAAGGTATTGGCTCATTGGAAGTGTTTAAGTGTACATTAGAAAAAGATCAGGACGAGTAAGCCTCCGGTTTGACAGAAATCGGAAGACTACGTACGGAAGACAATTACTATCATATGTCAAAGTTGACGACATATGGAAACGTTGTCGTTAAGTGAGTGTATATATTTTACCAAGTGTGTACATGAGTAAGTGTATGTATGATGATGTGTGTATATGTATATTCGTACATACATATCATTTTTGTAAAGGAATGTTACATTTGAAAACTTCTCATCATCGTTTATGTCATTTCACGATAAGTTAACCATTTGTGTATATAAGTAATCCTTGTATTAACAGAATTGTAAAACTTGTGTTTGAAAATAATCGTTTCATAATCTAACGACTTATGTAAGTTTGATAAAACATATCAAGTTATATGCAAATAAATCAATAACTAGTTTATATTTCCAAATTTAATGTTTCACCTTGTTTATATGTCGTTAGATATGTAAAATGTGTTTTTCGTTGTATGTGTTACGACAACCCAAAATGGTTTATAAATTAAAGCATTTGTTATAAAACTCACGTTGAGTTTCTAATCATTCCGCGTGATATTAATATATATATATATATATATATATATATATATATATATATATATATATATATATATATATATATATATATATATATATATATATATATATATATATATGGGATAATTACTAAAATAGCCCGATTGCCCAAGTGCTAAGCCTATCCGTCCCGCTCTCAAAAAATTCCCCCCTTAGCCCAGGGCAACTGATCCGACGGACCACAGGATGCCACATCACCGACCAAAATACATATACAACTGTTGATACGATGTACATAGAACGTATATTTTTTTGGGCAACTTTTGATTTTTGGGCAATAAATACTTGAACAAAAGGATATTCTGGTCATTTTACGCCTATATTCAACTCATATAAACCATCTGATCTCACAACCCTTCACAACATTCAAATCATATAAACCATCTCACCACCCCCGCCACCACCATCCGACGCCACCACCACCTGACGCTACCTCCACCGGACTCCTTGAATGGGTGAATGGCACATTACCACTCGGAGATTATCTTACTGGAAGGTTAGTTAGATTATGGTCCATACAGTCCTCATGTTAACATTTAAGATGTTTATACATTAGAAATGGAAACTTTCAGTTCTAGAAGTGGAGGTCGGTGAGAAAATCAGTCGGAGGTGGTAGAAGAGGCGGTAGAGGTAAAGGACCACCCAAGACCACCGCGGATCATTCCCTCTTTCATTCCCATTATCCATTCCCAAACACACCCTTAAATTCTCCCATTTTTCGTCACGCACAACAACTGTTTGTTCAAATGCTTCAAAATCTGAAAATGGATCAAAAGTGGCTAAAAATGAAAAAGAAAATATGGGTTTTGTTGGGAGTAATGCGGGTAAGAGAACTGATATAAAAAAGATTATGATACTTGGTGCTGGACCTATAGTTATAGGACAAGCTTGTGAGTTTGATTAAAGTGGTACACAAGCTTGTAAGGCTTTAAGAGAGAATGGTTATGAGGTAGTGCTTATTAATAGTAACCCTGCTACTATTATGACTGGCCCTGAAATGGCTGACAGGACTTATATTGAGCCAATGACACCTGAATTAGTTGAGCAGGTTATTGAAATAGAGCGCCCGGACGTGATTTTGCCTACAATGGGCGGGCAGACTGCGCTTAATCTCACGGTTGCTTTGGCAGAAAATGGGTTGTTGGATAAGTATAATGTGGAGTTGATTGGGGCGAAACTAGAAGCGATTAATAAAGCCGAGGATAGGGAGTTGTTTAAGGATGCTATGAGGAATATTGGACTTAAGACACCTCCTTCGGGTATAGGGACTACTTTGCAAGAGTGTTTTGATATTGCGAAAGAGATTGGTGAGTTTCCTTTGATTATTAGGCCTGCATTTACTTTAGGGTTTAGGGATTGCGTATAATAAAGAGGAGTTTGAGACTATTTGTAAGTCGGGGCTTGCGGCTAGTGTGACTACGCAGGTTTTAGTTGAGAAGTCGTTGTTAGGGTGGAAAGAGTATGAGCTTGAGGTTATGAGGGATTTGGCGGATAATGTTGTTATTATATGTTCTATTGAGAATATTGATCCTATGGGTGTCCATACTGGTGATTCGATTACAGTTGCGCCTGCACAGACTTTGACTGATAAGGAGTATCAACGTCTTCATGATTATTCTATAGCGATTATTAGGGAAATTGGAGTTGAATGTGGTGGGTCAAATGTACAGTTTGCTGTGAATCCTGTGGATGGTGAGGTTATGGTTATTGAAATGAATCCTAGGGTGTCGAGATCTTCTGCTTTGGCGTCAAAAGCTACTGGTTTTCCTATTGCAAAAATGGCTGCTAAGTTGTTGGTTGGTTATTCTTTGGATCAGATTCCAAATGACATTACAATGAAGACACCGGCTAGTTTTGAACCGTCGATTGATTATGTTGTCACAAAGGTTAGAACTTTTAACCTTTGTGTTGGTTTATCTCTTTGACCTGGCATATTTGTGTTTATGTTTTATGGGGGTATAATTTGAACATAATTATCTAATTGTTTGACCATCTTACAATAATATTGATATAAAGGGGTCATTTGGTAGTATACTATCTAATGTTTGAAAGAACAGAATTTGATTCCCAATTTATGGTTATTTAATGACCGCGTTTGAATAAATACTGATACTGCACCAGTTTGTCTATTAATTCCTAAATAATGATATTTTTAAAACGCTAAAGTATCTCATTTTACAACTTTAAGCAACAAAGATACCTCCAAACACTATTCTATAGAATTTTTTTTTGTTATAGCTTATTACCTGAGTTTGATTATTTAATTTCATATAAACCGTGTTAAAAATGCACATTTGACTTGATTATCAAATGTAATTGTTTGCATACCTTAATTTTAGTTGTTTCTTTCTTATATGATTATAAGAAGGTTTAAAAAGCCCGCGCGTTGTGGCGGAAAGAAATTCTTAATCACGCTATGTTGGATTTCTATATTTGCTTTTATCCATATGTTTTTCTTCGAACAAAATTGTTAAAATTACGCTCATTAGTGCATATTAAAATCATTGATAATATTTTAAATATACTTCAGGAAATGAATACTTCAAAGAGCAGAAATATCCAGATGCTATTAAGCACTACACAGAGGCTTTGAGGAGAAACCCCAAGGACGCAAAGGTAATTATTTCTTTTGTCTTTGATAGGTTTATGTGCTCTGGTCCTTACTCAATTATGACCAACAAAGCAGAACCTTGTCGACTAAAATCAACTCTTTTGTGAAAGAGTGGTGCTATATTCCTATGTTAGCTAGGTGCTTATATTATGTCTTCTGTTATGAACACACTTTGATTGCGGTTGTTGGTTTTTATTTTGTAGGCATACAGTAATAACCGAGCCAGCCGTGGAGATCTATCACCTGATGAGCTAAAAGAAAGACAGGTATGATTTCTTATTTATAATCCTCTCCCTTTCTATGGGTGTTTTAGAACACCAGTAAAGAAGCTCACCCGAAAAAAAACTACATTATTGCAAACATGGTTTTAATGGTGGAGAATTGAAGATAAAAAGTTTAGTAATATTGTCATGTGCTCTAATGATTGTTTCTTGTTTGCAGGCAAAGGCTATGCAAGATCCAGAAATTCAGAATATTCTCACAGACCCCGTAACGGCACAAGTAAGTTTTTGTTTCCTTTTTCACAACTATTAAAATGTCGTTAGATTTCTGTTGTTTAATAGAGAGTTTGTTGGGCTTTAGGTGTTGAAGGACCTTCAAGAGAACCCAAAAGCAGCACAAGATCACATGAAGAATCCTTCCGTGATGAATAAGATTCAGAAGCTAATCAGCGCTGGAATTGGGCAGATGCTGAAAGGGATCTGCCTGTTATATCAGCATATTCTTATTCGGAATTGTGCAGATGCTAAAAGCAACATTTATTTATAAATACACAGGATACAAAACTTCTGTTGTCCGGTGGTTTTGAGAAAATACTACGCATATTTGATTTAAATCGACCAGATGCACCACCAAGGGAAGTTGAGTACTCTCCAGGTTCTGTCAGGACTGTTGCATGGGTCCATAGCGACCAAACCATATTAAGTTCCTGCTCTGATTTCGGAGGAGTAAGGTATGCAATGAACCAAACACTACATGTATATTTTCTCTTGTTGCTCAAATCCTATGAAAGTTTTTTTTTTTTTGGGATGCAGCGTGAAAATTACAGATATTTAAAATATAAAATTATGATTGACTATTTGCCAGTTATAGTGTAACATTTTATGTTAAACTACTTGTGCAATGTACATGGTTAAGTGTTACATATTTCTTGCAATCGACCAAGTATGTGATGTTCCTACTCTTGGTGTTCTTTATCATGTTATTATAAAATAGACTATGACTTGCTTTGGGGACGTTACTTTGGTAACTAGGAGTCACTATGGGCATAATCTTATTCTAGGCAGTCAGTAGCATATAACCGTGTTCTAAACACCCGTAATTAGAATTCCTTAGCTATGTAGTGTTCCTCTTAAGATAGATTTCAGTTTTCTCATTTATTATCATCAGACGATAAAAAACGCCAGCAATTTGTTTTTTGGTTCGGGATGGCGATACGGACTGTGTGTGATGATATATTGAATGATTAACTTGATTGTTGCTATTGTTAGACTATAATTTCAGACTTAATTATTCAATATTAGGACTAAAATTGGTCATGTTTGACGTTTTTGGTTAATGGAGTATGAGAGGAGTGGTTATTGTGTGGACCAATCTTGCTAACGCGTATTACATGGCTGGTGATCATCACCACTCTGGCAAGTGTTTGGAGAAGGTCATTATCATCTGTTTTAAAATCATTCTGTAAAAGATATTAGCGTTTGTGTTTATTGCGATTTGGTCGTTGATGTAATAAGAATCTGTCATTAAAACCTCAAACATTTTGTTCTGCAGGCTGCGGAAAGTTCATGGAATGGTTAGCTTATAATGCTTTATTGTTCCTTATATGCGGAAAGTTTTAGTGCTGAATTAGCAATCTAAATGAGTCTTAACTGTCTTAATTTTTTTGTAGCATTGGATGAGTTTTGGTAAAGTTGCACATGATCTGCTGATGCGCATGCAAAAAATAGACGGAGATAACTATCCTGAGGTGCTAACTTTAAACCCTTGTTACGAGTATTGTTTTTTTATGTGTGTGTGCTCGCAACGAGTTCAAAAACACAGCTGTAAGTTTTATTTTGCTTTGATCGATTAGGGGTTTAGTCTATGGTGCTTATGGTGCAGCTTTGACCCGTAGGAGGTACATCCTTGTACAAAGTCTTCCCCTTGTTTGCAAACAGGCTGTTCTTGTGACTCAAATTTAAGAAGTTTTTATAAGATTAACTATGTTTTCATTTTTTATGTGCGCTGTTGGACCAACATTGTATGTTGTCCCGGAAATTTGGCTACTATAGGTGGCAAAATGGGTAGATCGGGTGGTTTGAGTAAAGGTCAATTGTAATGTACTTACGGATAACTGTTAAACCGTTCGACAATTTGATCCATATCCTCTAGTACCCCTTTGACCTTTGTACTGAAATAGAATAAAAACTATATCCTGAATTACAATTATCATCTAAACGGGTTGAGAATGACCCCTACTGGATAACCAATCTTGCATGCAAAATAATTGTCTTATTTGTCTCTTACATACCGCAGGGAGACAAAAGAAATGGGGAAATGTAAAAAAAAAAACCCAATGGACTTTCACCTTTTCGTGCAAATAAGTCCATGAACTTTCTTTTTTTGCATGAATAAATCCTTTAATTTGCTACTTTAATCTTTAACGGAAAAAGGCCGATTCTACTCTTGACTAGGTTAAATGCTGATGTGGATGCCACATAGGCTCATTTTGTAGACATGATAAGTTGAAACTTGAAAGGATAAACTCATATTAAATTCTATAGGGTTTTTATGACACTTTCCGCCTGAGTTTTAAATGGTTTGACCTGTTAGTGCTCAAAATGCTACAAGTGTGGTACAAACATGATGAACTATTGTTATGATGGTTGAGGTGGTTATCCTTGAGGTACAACAATTGATGCATGTCTTAACCTCTTAAACATATCCTCAATAGCTATCTTTATTAAAATCTAGGTTTATATTTCATATGGTTCTTTTACATTTGCCCAAAATAAAGTGGTTGTTATGTTCATTTTCAATGTTTGTGATGTGATGGTTTGTGTAACCATAGTATTGATATGGTTAAGTCCTTGCTGTTAAAAAAAGAGAAAAACTGAAACCCCTTTCGTTGCAAGAACAGAAAGTTTATCGCATTAAGGATGATATATAATACTTTGCATGCAACTTTATGTATATTCGCAGGTCAAGGATTTGTAAGAGGAACTCGAGACTACCAAATTGAGAAGTAAAGAAAACCTTCATCAAGCTATTTTGATGGAAAGAGAAAGGGTTACTCAAATGCAATGGGATAATGGAAGAACTTAGACGAAAATCACTAGAAATGGAGTTCAAATTGAAATCTCAACAGGTTTTATGACTGCTCTTTCTTTCAATTCTAATGACGGAACTAGAGGCAGCAAAATTGGTGGTAACGGCCGGATTATATATTGGGTCAAAATGGGTACTTTTTTTGGTTCAAGTCGAAACGGCTTGGATGGAGCCCAAATACTGTTTTTTGTCCAATTATTGTTGTTTCTCAAAAAAAATTTGCGTGTCAAATATGATCACCAGAGCGACCATACATTTATAGAACATAAAAATCTATCAAAGACAAAAATCTATCAAATATTACATTCTCTTATGTAATAGTGCAAAACCGTGAAACTGTTTTATTTTGAATTTTCGATAAGTTTGAGCATGTGAATTACTTGTTTATTGTTTGTTTTTTGATTTAAAGTTTTATGCTTCTAGCAGATATGTCACTTTGGCTAAGCTCATTGGCTTAAGTCTATATGTACTTTGTATAGAATATTTTGGTATTTTTGTGTGTATTCTCCTTGTTTAATTTAAATCCATGTGAATTTTGAACTGTCGTTTAGCTTTTTATAGTTACATAGTGCAAGTATTTAACAATAATTTTAGTTTATGTAACATTTCATAGTTTAGTTTTGTGATGAAACCACTAGTTGCTGTTATTTAGTTGATATGAAATTTAACTTTGAGATAGTTTGTTGTTTTACTCATCTATTTATAATGAAGTTGGACTTTTTGATCTGTCATGATATATTGATATTCTTTCTTTATTTTATTTTTATTTAGCTAAAAAAAGAAAAAAAACAAAAATAAAAAATAAAAAATAAAAATACAAACGTTGCCCATTCACCAGAGCACCCGGGGTGATCCTGCTGGTCGCTCATTCATTGCTGCTGGTAATGACACCATTGCTGCTGCATTCATTATGCTGCTCTCGGTAAAAAAAATACAAACGTTGCCCAAAAAATTCAATAGTTTGCCCAAAAAATACACAAGTTGCCCAAAAAATATATAAGTTTGTCCCAAAAAATACACAAGTTGCCCAAAAAATAGAGTTATTATTCTGCTGCTTATCAGATGGCCAAAAAATACACAAGTTGTTGCCCAAAAATACACAAGTTGCCCAAAAAATACACAGGTTGCCAAAAAAATACAAAAGTTGCCCAAAAATACACAAGTTGCCCAAAAAATAAACAAGTTGCCCAAAAAATACAAAAGTTGCCCAAAAATACAAAAGTTTATTTTATGGGCAACTATTGAATTTTTGGGCAACTTGTGTATTTTTTGGGCAACTATTGAATTTTTTGGGCAACGTTTGTATTTTTATAAACCGAGAGCATCATAATGAATGCAGCAGCAATGGTGTCATTACCAGCAGCAATGAATGAGCGACCAGCAGGATCACCCCGGGTGTCTTTTTTTTAGCTAAATAAAAATAAAATAAAGAAAGAAAATGAAAAAGATGCAAAATTTACAACAAGTATAAATATTCTATACAAAGTACACACAAAATTCACATGGATTTAAATTAAACAAGGAGAACTATTTGGAGTAGATTACCATCTTGGTGGAACATAAACTATTTGGAGTAGATTACCATCTTGGTGGAACATAAACTATTTGGAGTAGATTACCATCTTGGTGGAACATAACTCGGGTAGTTCCTGATTCTCTAATGTAGTTTAAACCACATCATAAGCACCCGTATTTCTAGTGATTAGTAATACGAACGTTCATACATATAACATTTACTCGAACTAGTAATACCAACATTCATACATATAACATTTACTCGAACTAGTAATACCAACAGTCATACAAACATTCATACATATAACATTTACTCGAACCATATTGTAGTTTCTAATGACGGATGCGAAAGAATAAATGTATGTCCACAAAGCAACTAACAAGATACAAACGCCTCGTATAAAATCTTGATTCCTATCTGACTTTTGTATTGTCCAAATCGTCTTCATCTCCTTCATCCATGTCTGAATCTATATTCGCATTAAAATGGTAATTAGCTCTGTCGAAAATGTTATTGGCCACTCGGGTCTCTTTAGTAGACCCATATCATCAAAAGAGTCGATGGTGGCACTTGTATGCCATTTGGCTGCCAAACTCGTTACAGCTTGAGCTTTGTGTGTGTCTTTGCAGCACTGAGTACGAGCTTTCTTCCTCAGAACTGCTACTATGACGGGTGTTGTATCTAGTCACAAGTGGTAAAGTGCACTGGTAGGAACCCTAAAGGATCTTGCAACAACCCACCATTATTCTATCCTGCATTTGTCCAACCAAGGGGTTTTTTTTTCCCCCCCCAAAAAAAAAATTTTTTTTTTATTAAAAAAAAAAAAAAAACCAAAACCCAAAAAAAATAAAAATTTAAAAAAAAAAAAAATTTTTTTTTTAAAAAAAAATTTTTCAATTTTTTAAAAAAAAAAAAATTAAATTTTAAAAAAAAAAAAAAAATTTAAAAAAAAAAAAAAAAAAAATTTTAAAAAAAAAAAAAATTTAAAAAAAAAAAAAAAACTTCCCCAAAAAAAACAAAAAAAAATAACAAAAGAAAAAAAAAAAAAGATTTTTTTAAAAAAAAAAAACAAATTTAAAAAACCCCCCAAAAAAATTTTTTTAATTTCCCCCAAAAAAAAAGAGGGAAAACCCTTTTTTCCCCCCCCAAAAGAAAAAAACCCCAATTTAAAAAACCCCCCCCCCCCCCTTTTTTTTTTTTAAAAAAAAAATTTTTCCCCCCTTTTTAAAAAAAAAAAAAAACAAATTTTCAAATTTTTTAACCAAAAAAATTTAAAAAATTTTAAAAAACCAAAAAACCCCCACCCCCAAAAAAAACCAAACCCAAACCCCCCCCGGGGGGCCCCCCCTTTTTTT